>JBBMFX010000101.1:21204266-21215715 GCA_037832545.1 Rhabdalestes septentrionalis
ATAGATAGATAGATAGATAGATAGATAGATAGATAGATAGATAGATAGATAGATAGATAGGTAGATAGGTAGATAGATAGATAGAGCAATAAGGGTTTCAAATGAATCAACAAACTTCACTTTGTTAAAGATCCACATGCTCTTCAACCCCATCAGCTGCAACAGGGACAATGTAGATGTGGCCTAAATATTTTACACTAAAGTTTAAATATAGTACAAGGAAAACAAACACAAGAGAAAAGGCCTGAGTTTAGTGGGTAAAGGAGCACTAAGCCAGCTCCTTATCTTTTCCAGAGCTTTTGTGTGCTCTTTTGATGATTAATAAGTGTTGATATGGTTCTGGCATCAAGCATTCCTGAAGCAGGGAGTGCACCTGTTGTGTGACACACTTTGGCCTTTTCCATGCACAGCTTTCATTAAGATGTTGAGTCATCTAAAAAACACAAATATAATGCTAACAATTAAAAAAAACCTCCCAAGATTCCTACCGGTTCCTTTCTGCGGTGCCCAGGCAGTGTGCCTCTCACCACCAGTGTAGACCTCAGTTTTCCCCTCCAGGAAACTTGCTGGGCTGCTTTACAGCTCTGGCAAATTGGGCGAATTTCAAACAGGTGAATTCTGAAAAGCATGCACGAATTTCAGCGCCGGCCGAGAAATGCATCACGCGAGGTTTTTCGTTCGAGGTCAACTCAGGGGATGAGGCCCTCTGTGTGACAGACTAACAGGCCTAATTGCTTCTAATTTCTTGGAGAGACGAATTCAGTTTTTTTACATCACAAAAACAGAAATAAGTGGGGAAAGAAAGGAAAAAATGGTGCTTCGCACAACATCTGTGAGCATTTTCACCATAAACACGCTTTTAGAAATAAGTGGTCGATAATATGAATAATCACATTTTTTCGTTTTTTTTCATATTCAATATATTTTCAGTATTCAATGAATTTTTAAACATATTTTAACTCTTTGAACTTCAAACTTCAGTCATATTCAGTCTTTATTCAGTAAGTATTAAAGTTAATCCAGGGCTGCAAAATGTATGGTCCGTGGGGATGTTTGATTTGTCCCACCAGACCCCCCCACCCTCTCAACAAATACAAGAATAGAATAAACACCTCTATTGTTATTTATGTGTATTATTCATATGGTCTCACTCTCTTTCTCGCTCTCTTTTTCTCTATATATGTATATATACATACACACACACACACACACACACACACACAGACAACAGCTGGGTGCCACTAACATGTATATATATATATATTTATATATATTTATATATTTATTTATATATTCATGTTAGTGGCACCTAGCTGTTGTTTTTCTTGATTATCTGTTCACAGTTAGACACCAGAGTCCTTGGAGTGAAATGTAAAGTGGAAAATCTGACCTGGGGCATTTCTGTTTAATCTAACCCAGGATGCACCATTTTGAATTAGCGTATAAAACTGTGCACACTAATCTGTGCCAGAGACTTACTTAACTGCATATCTCTGAAATATTCAACACAATACTTTAAATGAAAAATAAACTCCAAGAAAAGACCTTGATTAAAAACTGATTAAAAACAAAACACCCACATACACACTTCCCTGGAACTCTTCCGAAATCTTTTATTAAAGGACCAGACAGATGAAGTCAGACTTAGCGTACAGCTTCATTTTTATTTGGTCACACAAGGATGAGCAAGGTAGTGGTGACTGAATCTAAGGAATTCTGAGAAGTTTGGAAGGAAATCAGTTCTACTGAGCCTGCCGTAGCCCTTTAAAACCTGCGCCTGAGGGTGAGCCAAGAAAATAAAAAGAAGTTGAGCTAAGAAATAAAGATCACAAAGCTAATTCAATGGAACAAACAAGTTTCAGGTAATTTGCAAATGCAAGTGCTTTCATATTGGAACTCGGTGACCAAGTCAGTGATTCTTATCAAGGTGTTGTCAGAAACGGAGTCATTTGCATATCAACATACCATGCATAATTGTCACAAAAACGTTTTGATAGTTTTATTTGTGTGGAAACGATCCATGACCTGAAATGTAAGTGAACCCAGAAAGGTGGATAAATTGGCTGTACGAGGTATGACTGCAGTACCGTTCAGACTTAAATGTCAAGCAGTTCTTTCTGTAAGCAAGTTGAATGACAAACAAGACAAGTATGCAAATATGTTTTTTTAAGTGTAATTTCACTGTAATGGAACCTTGAGAAGGAGGCCAACCAGTTCATTTGGTCGTATCTAGAATCGTTCGGCTCCAGGACTTTAAAGGTTAAATAAAAATGGCTCAAATAAAAAAACATTTAGCCTGTTTGCAGGAATATGTTAAATGTTTTAGCTTTTTTTTAGGATGCTACAGTGGTCCTTCCCTAGTGTTGGGAATAGGGTGTCATTTTGCCTATTTATAGACCCGTAAGAAAGAGCAAGAGCACCATTAGTTAGCCAGCTATCATTTTCAATTGCTGCTATATATCTTTGAGATCCATCACACCTGATCCTCTCTCAGAAGTAGCCTGTCTAAATGATGGTGTGAGATACAGTCAGATGGCAAAAATCTCTAATCTCATGTACTGTTTGCAAGCATTGAAGTGTTTTATGCCCTGACAATGTGAATGACTCTCATATTGAACAGCTGTCAGAGAAAAAATACTGCGTCACTTCAGACTGGCTGCTGGAAATGACAACTTGAAGAGCAATAATATTTATTAGACTTCTTTCAGCTGGGGAACCTTATTAAAGGTTAATCTTTACCTATCATAGGCCTGCTGGTAATTGCTAGAATGGTCATCGTACTGTAAGGAAGTCTAGATAAGCACCACTGACCTGGCCGGAGTATATGGAAATAAAATATTTTGCGCAAAGTTGGAACCCTGATTGTTGGATTTAAGTTTTGACTGATTTTCTGAAAATAAGTAAAGAGAAAATATACTTAATCTAGAATTTTCTGCATATTTTAGCACACTATTGTTATTGATTGGCTCCCTTTATTGAACTGGAAATATACATAATATATAAAAAATTATATATATATATAAATTATATATAAAAATAAAGAAAATGTCATCACTTTTGCACGGACCACATTTGATCTTTTTATTTTCTTCAAATTCGTCAGATTCAGCAACTAAACAGAAAGTGTGTATTAAAATGTGTTCTCTGCATGGAATAGTATTTTAATTTAGAAAATGAACTGCGCATGTCACTGCCTAAACTTTTGTAAAGGACTGTAAAAGGTAGCAGTTAAGAAATCTGAACACTGTAAGTTTTTTTTTCCTATCTGTGAACAACAGCTTCTGGGATTAGTCATCAAATATTAAAATTTTGCTGGCTGGATGTGCAATCTGAAACCTGGTGTGCCTGAGCGGAGCCAGATTTAGGAATGTAAAAAATTAATAGAAGTTTCAAATGTTAATGAGAAAAGATGAGGATCCCGGTTTTACAGTTTTAAGTGTAAAAATCCAAAAACCTCCATCAGGTTGGTTGATCTAGACGGCATCCCCGACCAACCGATTAAGCAATCAGAGTGGCTCGGGCTCTGAGAAACGCCTAGAAAGTCTATGGTGGTAAACCTTCACTGTTAGCCAAATCTATAAACATCCCTCAGCCCAACCACAATGAGCACCACTGACCTGGCAAATGGAGCAACTCCTAATTCCCCTGAAATGAATTTTCGAGTCTTTAACCAAACTCATTTAGGGATCAGTCACGGGTTCTAATCCCTTGCCTAGGGAGTGTGTTTGCATCTCCTTCTGTGCTGGGCTGAGTCAATATGGCCAAATGCGCCAGAGTAATGGGCTTACGGCAAGCTGTTGCTACAGAGAGGGAACGCCAGGCCACTGAGTGTGTCTAAGCTGACCGTAGATGAAGGAAAGGATGCACCCTCTTTTCCAGGGAGGAGAGAGGGATGAAAGGAGGGAATGTGGGGAGCAGCAGAAGGGGATAAGAGCCAGGGCAGGGTTAAGAGGTGAGAGGAGGGGTTCTTTAAATGAGGATAACTTCATTTCCTTTAGGTTAACCAGAGGGCAGCTTCAAAGACACTACCCAAGGCTTCCTATTGTGGTTGCATAGAGATGTGCAAAGAAAGGCTCTGAAAAGGTCTGAACTCTCACTTTTTCCAGTCTCCTCGTGTGACCAGGGCTGTATCTCTGAATAGTCATAAATACATCGACAGCTTGCCCTTAGTTTAATAGTGTCTAATTTCCTCCGCTATCACTGGGTGGGGAGCCATCATCCAATTTTATGAATTCAGGTGTCGCTATGTCCAAACAATCGTAAGGGTGTATCAGTGAGCATGTGGCATGCGACAAACTGTTCCGAAGACGTACGAGTGTGCTGAAAGCAGATAACCTACGACAGACACTCATTCTCCATCTGTGTTTCATTCAGATAATTGGAAGACAACTCATACTTGACTGTTGTTCCCAAAGCACACAGACACAGGCAACACCTTACTGAGAGCAGCTTACATGTAAGGGCAGCTTTTCACAATAATGTAAGACTCACGTAAACTTACATACACTTTTATAAAGGCTTATATCCAGGCTGCATTGGCCACTGTAGTCCCCTAGGATCTCATTTCACCTCAGCAGGTGTAATTTAGAATACGATAATAATATATTTTTGTGTGGTAAATGTGTGATTAATCTTTATGAATGATTTCCTTCAATAAAGTGCAAACCAAATATCTTCCAAATACACTGCAAGGTTTTCTCACACATTGAACATTGATGATCTAGTACATGGCTGCCGAAATTTATTTGAGACACCAGAAACCCACCCGTCCTTAAACTCTCACCAAACAGGCATATTCTATTCTACATCTAAAGTGTGCTCTTGTCTTTAATTTAATCTTATTTGCATTTTCAGTTTGTATTGTCAAACTTTTTGGAAACAAGCTAGACTATAATGGTTAAGAAGCATTTTTGACTTTTCATCTTTATGTAAAACACATATAAAAGGCACCAAAATGGATTCTTGGTGCCTTTATATGTGCCTTTAACATTTTTGACACACTACAGATTCCTTTTCATTATTCGAACATTGTTTTGTATTCTTGAAATTTGGGCCACCACAAACTTTGCACTATAACCTCCAAAGACAGAATATTTCAACACCCTTGATCTTAAAACGTAGAATGGATTATCATTTCCTTGCCTCTAAAACTCAATGAATTGAACATGAGATATTGCCAACATGAAGAACATTTATCTTATTTGTTTAGAATTATTTGATAACTTTATTACACAGTTTTAATAGTCGACTCAGTGGCCCATTTTACCCCATTGTACTTGCATAACTATGTATGTGATGAAAAATGTATCTTGATTTTTGATTTCATGTGAGGGTTTGGTATCAGTGGTTTTCCTGGGAACTGTATTTCCAAGTCAAGAGCCAATTAAAAAATCTTTCCAACGCTCTTATAGAGAAAATTACCTTTGGCTTGCTGACAGGCCACAATCTTTACCTGCCAGAGATTATTGTCCTTTTAAGTTTTCAGTGACACCCTCTTTTGTCCCTTCTCCACTGTTTAGAACTTTAAGCATGTTTTGCATATTCTCATCATTCTTCGGACTTTTTGTAGATACCTCGTCTGTCTCCAGGCTCCCGCCATTCTGCAGTGTCAAACTGTCTTCTACTCACTTCCATTTCATTTCGCTTTCATTAAAAACTCATGCTGACAGTGGAGACAGGGAGCTGCGGGAACGACACCTTGAAAGTGTGCACTGGCTACTAGTTATTTACCCGGACGTCATCCGCCATTATGTAGTAGTGACCCATGAGTAAGTCCTTCAGGCAAATCCGTTTTGGCCCTGGGCTTCCCGTGCCGCACCGTGACTTGCTTTGGTCCCTGTGTGTCCTCCAACACTTAAAGAGCCTTGGACTCACACTTCTCTGAAGGCAAGCTTGGTTTCAGACTTTGTTTAGCCATGCAGCTGGATGCCATGATACCAGTGAACATCTAGTACCCTGAAATAAAAACCTGACTCTACCAGCATGGTACGGTGTTTTCCCTGACCATGTTTGCGTGCACTCAAGAATCCTGAAAAAAAAATCCTCAAAGCTTTTTCAATATTTCATGACCAGTTTTACTAATTCTCAAGTTTTCTCATTACATGCTAGACTCCTGTATGCCCTGGCTCTGATTTCTTCCTTTCTTTGTCCTCAGGAGGCCATGGCCAGCCCAGTGCAGGTCCACCCAGACAGTGCCCTGCTCCAGCTACCCTGCAACAGCTCTGCTTTCTGCGATACTTCCTTGGCTCTTCTGAAAAGAGAAGAGGAGACTCTGGAGCTGGTGGACAATAAGCCACGGCTCGACAGCTCCGAGCGAGGGCTCCCAGGACTCTACTTGTCTACATGCTTTGACATGCTGTTGACTGAGGACACTGCCTGGCTGGTGAGGGTGGCGGACTCCTCTGCTTCGGCTGGTGTCATTCCCCGTCCAGAATCCTGTGCAGAACCAGAGCAGTGCCCCGTCATCGACAGCCCTGGGTTGGGATGTGCACCGCTGTCTCCTGTCTTGGAAGACCATGTGGAGGAGAGGTCTCTGGAGCAAGTGCAGAGTTTGGTGGTAGGAGAGGTGCTGAAGGACATTGAGACAGCCTGCAAACTGCTGAACATCACGCCAGGTTAGAGTCTGAATTATTGATTATCTGCTTCTAAAGTAGGTCCCTGCAACATTTTGCCTGTCAGTATGGTGTCCCGCATTGGATGTTCTGCATTTCCATAAATGTTTTAGAAAATAACAGTGGAGAAATGGCTCCTTGAACGATGCTATTGAAGAATCCTATTTAGTTTCACAAAGATTTATTTAAATTAAATTACATCTAAGCTTTTACAATAAGTGAAGGTTGTTGAAAACTCAAAACGCTATTCAGATTCACACCCCTTGTTTACAAACTTGGCTCTTCAAGGAAGTTCAAATGTTTCTCCTATGGCATCACTCAAAGAACCTTTTTTTAAAAGAGCTTATTGTCTTGAAGTTCATATGTGCTTTCAGGTTAGATTATGATTAATGGTGCTTCAGTCACAGTTGGAAAATGCTTTTATGTGTGGACTTTCAAGTTGTAAGTAATAGCTTTGTTTCTAGCTAAACGGTTCAGGTTGTAGATGGGTCTCAAAGAATCACCCAGTATGCTAATTTACAGCAAAACTGCTTTGACGCAGACTGCGCCTGACGTCAGCTGGAGCTTTAACATACCAGGATGTGCCTAATCCTTATTCTCGCATCATGGAGAACTTTGTTGGAGAAGCTTTACTTAAAGTCTTTGGATGTTTACCTAGCAGTCGATGTGTACACTGTCCAAACCAAGACCTTCCCCAGCGCTGGTGAGGAGCCTTGCCTAAAAGAGTAAACATCAACAGTGTCCCTCTTCATCCAGGCCGTATATCATAACAAGCTCTTCAAGGTTTAGCTCCACTGAAGAGTCCCAACAGCTAAAATTATGCAACATGAGGTCTGTGTAACGTCTCGGGTTCTGTTGCTCTATTAAATCCAAACAGATGTTTCACTATTGATTTAATCGGCGTGTCCTCTTTGGCCTGCAAGAGTTTCTAACTGGCATTTGTCACGCCAAATTTCGCTCCTTGAAAACAGTCCCTCTTACACCTCCTTTGGCAAATAGCTGTTTCCCGTGTTCACACTTTTCTTTGTCGTTCTCCTCAAATGACTCGCACAAAGGTGCATCAAAACACACAAAGATCTGTGCAAACACCCTCTAATCCACATGCAATAGAACTTGACTGATGTGTTAAGGGATCAGGATGGCTGCTGCAGGGTAATGAGTAAGACAGAGTGAGTCATTGCCTCTCTTGGATCTTCCAGACCCGGTGGAGTGGAGTTGTGGGAATGTTCAGAAGTGGCTGCTGTGGACAGAGCATCTGTACCGTCTCCCCCAGGCGGGCAAAGCCTTCCAGGACCTGGATGGGAAAGACTTATGTGCCATGACGGAGGAGGACTTCTGCCAGCGTTCGCCACAATGCGGCGACACGCTGCACGCACATCTAGACATATGGAAATCAGGTACAATGTACCAGAGCGTACACAAACATATGTCTCTGTTTTTTGGTTTTCATTTGATAACCTGCTTTGCTTTGGATGCTCAGCTGCCTGGATGAAGGAGAGGTGTTCCGTGGGAGAGAGCAGGATCACTGGTAAGTAAAAGTTACCAGTAAGTGAAAATGTTCTCTTGTGGAGAACTCCACTTGTGTTTTCTTTCTAGTTACAGTGCTGAGCTGCAAACTCAACGTGGGTGTGTTGTAAAATGGTTCATTGGAGAGAAACTTGCCAGCTCAGATTTCTTGAAAGTAGCAGCAATGTTATTTACAATACCTTCAATCAATGGATAAGAAAATACATTTTGGGCCAAACCTGCAGAAAAATATGTCATGTTCTAGGCTTGAGGGAGAAAATTCATAACCATTTCATGTAAAAAATCTCAGTTAGGGAGCTGGTAGAGGCTCTTCAGACGTCTGGTCTGTTTCACCACCACTGTGAGCAGTTCTGTTTACTCAGAATAGAGAGAAAATATGTAATACTGTTGAAATTGCATTTTAACAGTAAATCCATGTTTATTTCTGAGACCCAGTGTAGACTGTAGATTGTTTACAAGGTTATCCGTTATTGTGTCGAAAGGTCTGAAGCAGTTTGATCCCAGTACCTGTTGATGAACTGTGGTCTGTTTTTTTTCCAAAATAATTCATTGCAGTGTATTTTATTGCATGAAGTTCACTTGTATGTAGTTTGGAATTGTGTTAATGACCTGAGCCATGTGGATCATAGGCATGTATGTTTTCTTTGAGCAGGTGGAGAGGAGCTTTGGTCAGAAGCAGATTCTTCCTGCTCCGGGCAACCCATCCACTTGTGGCAGTTCCTCAGAGAGCTGCTGCTCAAGCCGCACAGCTACGGACGCTGCATCCGCTGGCTCAACAAAGAGAAAGGTACAGAACCGCACAGGAGCTGACAGACACAGTGCTGGTGTAGCTTCCAGTGAACAAAAGCTAAAGCAGCCAGTTAGCAGCACAATCAAGCCTCGTTTAAATCTCTAATCCCTCTTTTTCCCCTTCAAGGCATCTTTAAAATTGAAGACTCTGCTCATGTAGCTCGACTCTGGGGCCTGAGGAAGAACCGGCCTGCCATGAACTATGACAAGCTTAGCCGCTCCATCCGGCAGTACTACAAGAAGGGCATCATCCGCAAACCAGACGTGTCTCAGAGACTGGTCTACCAGTTTGTCCATCCAGTATGAGTCCAGTAATCATGCTCGAACACTCAAGAGGACAGATTAACATCAAAGCACTGACAAGCACCCTTTAGAATTTCAGTCCACTCTTTCCAACAGGAGCCCCACTTTATAAGGAGAATTCCTTTCATTTCTTGAGCTGGGAACCTCAAAAATAATGCCTTTATAAGTTATTGTTAATAAGGCTTGTGGTTATTTTCCACAGTTTGTGTCCTGTGACTTTCAATTCACTCAGACATTCATAGACACTTGCTCCAAGTGGCATTGTTGTACAGGAAGATGTTTCACACAATTGTCAGCTCAGTCTGATCTTTATATCATAACAAACAGAAGTTACAGAAACCTGTCCAGGTATAATCGCACGGTCTGCCTGTCTTTCAATCTCTTTCACTCTCTCTGTCTTCCAAGCTGAAAGGTGAAGGTCCATAGATTTCTGTATAAATAAATCCTGATGAAAACAATGTCGTTCCGAAATGTTCTATTCGAGAGCAGTGCTGAATGGAACCAGACATCTGAACATTTTAAAGCACCATCACAGAAAGTTTTTCATCAAGTGATCATGATTTTTTGTAATGATAATTGTGAGAAAGGTTTGGCTTCACGACCATTGTATCATAATTCATTTAGCGTTATCAATATTCTATCATCCACATTACATTATAAAGTCTTAGAAGACACATGGAGGTTTACTGATGGTCAGGGGCGCCACCAGAAATCTTGGGCCCCATGAATAATTATAATTTTGGGCAACAATATTATTAAGATAATATTACTAGCCCCTAACAGGGCTTTCCCCCCTGGCGGCACCCCTGCTGATGTTATTTGATATTTATATTTTATATACGTTTGTGGTGTAGACGTTGTGACCTCTGGTTCCGTCAGAATGTGAGTCGGTTCGTTTCGCCAACTTGCACCATTTCACATCCAATCTCACCTAATGACACACAGTCCATTTTTATAGGACCCAGCCAGGTTCTCAGAGTTTGGGTCTGAGACCCAATTTCACTTTTTTAATATCCTGATCAATACGCATATCTGGGAAGAGGAGGCCTGAGTGTAATCCAGTCCTTTTAAACCCTTGATCAATATAGAACCCGAAACAAGGAACTTGCTGTTTTGTTGCTGGACACACGTTCATTGTACATTGACATTTATCGAACACACTTTTCCTGGCCAGCTTTGACACTGCCATGTGAACGTTTGCGAGCGTGTGTTTGAGCAAGCCTCCACTCCCTGCTAGCTCAGGCACACGTTTGGGTTTGGCTCTGGCCTCTGTCCAACTTTACTCAGGTCTATTTTTTAAAGACTTAATCACACAGCAAACTTATTAACCCTCTCTAAAGGCGGTCACAATGGTGAAAGTCTCCACTTTATTGAGCTCTCATGAATGATCCTCCCCCTTAAGACACTTGAACCTCACCTTGTGCTTTCTACTTCTGGCAGCCGAAGGTGGTCTTATTGGCTAATGGTCATTGTTATATGAATTATGTTCTCGGGCTCATGTGTAACTCGAAGCTAGGTCGCTGTTGGAGGGTCAGTCCTTGAGTTAGGAATTAGGCGAAGGGTGGGGTATTAAAGAATAGCTGTGTGAGAGTGAAGTTCTTTTCCTCTTCAGCACTTGGCGTCTTTTCAGGCAGGTCATCAGTCACTGTTTCAACAAAGGCTTACCTGCAAAAGAGACCTTTTTCCTTTTCTCCCGCTGTGTGCTCTTACTTTAATATAAGTCTAGTTCATTTTTCTGAATGGTGCGAGTAAAGCCTCTGGATTTTTGCTGTCTGCCATTGTTAATAGTATGCTGAAGTCATTGTTAATACACTGAAGTAATTTTTTTCACAGCTGAGTGATCACTTTTACTCATCCGGTCTTTAATTACATTTGTGCATAAAAATTGGCGTAATCATACAAGCACAAGTGCTGTACTGCAGAAGCCGCAACAGAAACAGTAGAACTGGTCTATTCCTCACATGAATACGTTTTATTTTTTCTACTCTGTGACTTATTTCTCTCGCTACAAAGTTTGAAAGGATTTTTTTAATGATAATAAATTAAAGGTTAAAAGAAATAAACTGTCCTTTTCAAATATTTCTGCACACTTCAGTCATCAAAATGTCGCCAAATTTGTTCAGAGTGGTTTGGCGTGAAATGGTATATTGTAGATTCATTCAGAGACTGGGACTTCTTTACTGTGGCAGTGAATAGAATGAGGCAAATCTAGCCGTTTT
>JBBMFX010000101.1:21215815-21228487 GCA_037832545.1 Rhabdalestes septentrionalis
GGGGGGTTCTGAGATAGGAATGCCAAGTTATAAATACAATTTAATCAATTTAATACAATATAATCTGACAAAAGTGGGGTGGTGGAATCACATTTTAGCAAAAGTGGGGGTGCTGAATCCCACCCACCCCCCCTGTGTGCTACGCCCCTGCACCCCCTTACCCTGGGATAGGCTCCAGGTACCCGTGACCGTAGATGGGATGAAAGAGTTTAAAAAACTGAGTCAGTGGATTTTTGGTCGAGAAGAGGCTCCTCCTGTACACTGGCTCTGCATTATCAACATAAACTGTACTAAACAGAATAAGGCTCTGCCCTCTAGTGGCTACATTTGGCATTTCGGTTTGAAGTCTTTGAGCCGCTGCCCTGGACCAGCAGGATGCTGCACAGATCTTGCTCAAGTCAGGTTGATGTGTTTTATTTTGAACTATAGATGAACAGTCACTACACCAGCATTAAGAGTAGATTACATCACATGAGCGTAAACATACAGACCTTATTATCCTGCTGCTCTTATTCTCATGCCCTCAGCATTCATGAAACAAAAAAAGGAGAAAATCTGAAACACTTGGAAGGAAATCTTCACCCAAATATGTCATCACAGCCGCGCATGGAAAAGAATCAGCACATATGTGACATTATGTTTTTCTTCATAAATTTGTACATTTCCCAAGCTTTTCCTTCAACACATGATGTCCTTTATGCTTCCTGTGAGATCACATTTCATTGTCCAGCACAGAACAGGGTCAATAATGTAATACACTCATCAGGAAGGTTTGCTTTGCTGCGGTAAGCCTGGCGCTAATTCAAATGAGAAAAACCTCCTCAAGTTTTATTGAAAAAAATGAAATGGCCCACGATTGCAGTCCTAATACATAGAAAGAGAACATTACATACTTTAGTTGGGAAGGGGATGTCAATATGACACTTTCTTCATGAAACTTAAGGCTAAATCTCCCTGACTAACCTGAATCTTGAAAATGGACATGGAAGCGTTTACAGGACAAAATAACTCTGCACTGATGTAAAGGGTGGGCAATATGATGATACTTAATTGTATTGTGATCAGTAACAATCTGCCACAATGCATTTTTAAGTCCTTAAAAATACTGACTGACTGGATTTAGTGCATTACAGTCTGTGATTATATGACAGTATTTTTTTTTATGTGGCACCACTGGTGCATTCTGTATTATCTGTCCTCAGAAAAATGACATATTGTGATGCGCACTGTGATTACATTTCTGTCCTTGAATCATCCACCACTTGTCTTGTATGAAGCGAAAGGACATCATGACAACGTTTGAGGAATTCAAGCCAGTCTACCTGGCTTGCAGCACCAGAAGCCCACAGTCCAGTAGCGGTAAAGGTGGCCAAAACCAGCACAGGCAGCATTCTGAGTGGAAATAACCGAGAATAAACACTTTAGCACATGCCGAAACATACATGACTTCATATCCAAGGGGCTAAAAACATGTCATCATTTACACCTTTACCAGGGATGTAATCACAATCAATAAATAAAAGGTAGAAAGGAATGTATATGCGTCTTTTAAACCAGACGTTATGCATGAAGCAGGGTCATAACAGGTAGAGGGGTGAGACTGTCGCAAAAGTCAAATATGCATAGCTCATTCTTGCTATGTTTCTTTTAACTGGAGAACATACACAACATATGCCAGCTGCACATCAATTTGTACGGATACACAGGATATAAAACCGCTCCCTCGCTGGATATGCACTGCTTTAAAAGCCTTAAAATCACCCAAACCTCCTGGATGGACACAGAAGACATAGTATACGTTGAGTATACGCTGTGGTTTACTTTGCGATGTTTAGTTTGACAGGTAAGATACGGTATCAATGTTCATGGTGGACACGTCTCAGCCAGTCTGTTGGGCGGGGAGAGTGTTGTGGAGTCTCTGGTTATGTGCAGTGGACAGTGCAGTCTTTCAGGCCGTTCTAGAATGAAGGCCGTCCTCCAAACAAGGCAACTAAACGGGCTCGACGTAATTGGCTGGGTACAAGCCAAGCTGACCGTTATCTAGCCGGCCTTTACACCAGCCTTGGTCGTCTTCGTCCTCCAGTTTGGTCAGCTCGTCACCTGTTAAAGTAGAGGCATCACTGATAATAAGTATCATTGCTTTTTTATCCCATCATTCCTGACACCTGAGCAAGTGAAAACATCTCAGGTCTGGTCAATATATCAATATCTATTCAATATATATAATATTTTAGTAATATAGTCAATATATCTAATATTATGGTAATACAATATCTGTCTAGGCAATGTATGTAATATTTTGTTAATATTGTATTTGTCTAGTGAACATAGATAATGTTTTGCTAACATTTTATTTGGGTGATGAAATGTGAATGCTGTGTTGACGCTTTATTGCTTTGATCTTATATTCAGCTATTAAATTAATCTGGTTTTCTCTAAGCAGAACCTTTACCCCAGTCCTAACCCTAAACTCAAGTCAGAGCCTAAAACTTATCCTTACCCCAGTCCTGATCCCAAAATTACTTGTAGTCCTGATCTGCTGGGGACAATTCAAATAAAGTGGGACTTATATTTCTCATTAAGAGATGTTACAGTTTAAATCTAAAGAGGTTTCCATATAAAAAACATGTTAAGAATCACACAAAATTGACTTAGAGACTAGATTTAAGATGACTCCACTTGTGAAATTGTTCAAAATGATCAGCATCTTATATGAGTAGTTAAAGGCACAGACATGAGTATGAACTCCACCGGCTAACATCACACATGCCTAAATAATCACCCATTTGCCTCCAAGATTTTCAGGTCATAACAGCCTTCACCTGCTCTGAAGCTGAGTTCGTCCTGCTCTTGTCCTTCATAGTCGTACAGCGCCCTCACCCGGACCCCTTTGCTCGCGTCCTCGTCGAAAGGATTGGTGCCTCCGTTGGTCTCGGCGGCTGTCTGGGCTGCGGGCTGCTCCTCATCTGACCACTCTGCTGAGTACGCCTGGTTCTTCTCATAACTGCTGACACTGCAGAACCCGAGAAGCAAAATATGGGTGTTTCGTTAAAAGACACGCTGGCAAAAGTTATTGGGTTTCTTCCCTGAATGTAAAATGCTAGTCAAAAGTTGTTGCACACACTGAGACTTTACTTAAAGTACCCTTAGTATTCTTTGCTTAAAAAATACGTTTACAGTATGTTCACCATTTGAGTGCCATCATTGTGCATCACTGCTGACCTATAAAAAGCTACCATATATCATTATAATTATAACTACAATGTGGATCATCAGACAACTGTTAGATATTTAACAAGCTTATTAAATGCTAAAGGACAGTCTAGGCTTTGATTCTGCAGCGCCCCACAACCGGTTAATGGGATGTCAGACGTGCGCTGATACAGATTCTTTCCATGTTATGGTGGAAACTTGTTTTATCTGACATACTTTCATTTACAGTTATTCATTCAATGACTTTCCAATGCTTAACAAGAATAAAAGTTGATCAGTGGTAATAACCTGTTCTGTGCAATGTTTGATCGGTAGTGTAGATGCTGATTAATCGAGTTCATCCCAGAATATAATTTACTCTTATTTTTTTATTCAGTATAAATTTAAACATAAGCTGTAGGATATAATAAAGAAATGAGCCAGTACCTGCCCCGGTCCCCAGTACGCGGTGTTCCGTGGTCCCCAGCTGGCGTGACGTTGGTGAGTGTGACTCCATCATGGTTCTTTTTCACCTTCTCTTTCTTGTTAATGGAATGGCTCAGGTCTGGGTTATATTCCTGAGAAAGAGAATTCAGGGTAAGACTTTATTTCACCAACTCAATCAAAAGGTACATCTGGTGTAAACATGCTGTTACATCATAAAGCAGTGCCACAGTACTTTAGACCAAGGTGTTCTGGTTTAAAGTCTAGAACAGCCTCCTTCTGATGATGTATATTGAGGGTGAAAGGAGCTTGCGGTCTACCTCAACCTCAATCTTTGCATTCTTTTGAAATTTTATCCACGTAATATTGTATTCACTCACACTAATGCTGTTACTGCACCTGTTGACTGGACTGTATGTTGTCTTGTCCTGTAAATTATTGTGCTATTCCTCTTGTGTCTCTTTTTTTGCACTCATTTAGTCTTGTGTTGTTTCTGTTTTTATTCTTGTGTTGCCCCAAGGTCCAGGAGGAAGGCTGTTAAATGTCACCATTAAATTTTATTTGGTTCAAATGACTCGGCTTCACTACTTGAATACTCACGGTTTTGGGTTGGACTTGGGGGGGCAGTTTTTCTTAGAAAGCCAGACCTAGTACTGCCGCCATGTAACTTCAGATCATCTTTACAGTGGAGGTACAGACTCCAATGACAGAAATGTCACGACAGATGATGAGGACAACGAGCTTAAACTAAATATAGAACAAGAGCAGGCTGTCCAGATATCTTACAAAAGCTTGGCTCCTTTTCTCATGCAGGACAGCCAAGTGACATCGATGCCAGTTTGGTTGTATTTATAATTCGCTTGTATTTATTTACCACAGGGATTCCCAGTGGTTGCGCAATGTATTTGCATGACACATGCTGGGTACTGCAGCGAAAGAACCCTGATGATTGAAAAATGTTAAAACAAGATAATATTGTATATCCTTTCAGTGAAACCGAAGGATATATTCCTATATTACAGAACAGAACACACAATAAACTCTAGGTTCAGGGTGGAATTCCCCCTTTAAATGCCCAAGAAATGGTCCTGTGGTCACTAATTGGAACGACAACAGAACAAGCATCTGTCTTTCTCAGTGTTCTCTGAAGTGTTCTTCAGTTAACGTTATAAAAACCTATGCTACAAATCACAACCTGGGTGAGAGTTATTTGATTCAGACTAACATTTAGTCAAATGTATGTGAACCTGAAAATCTCATGGTCATAGAGGTGAAGATGTTGCTGTACTCTTGTTGATTTTCACTCTACAAAACTTTTCAAGAGACAGTATGTGTTTAATGACTGCATGTTGAACCCACAACCCCATTTGGATCCATTAGGAATGAATGCACTGGATCACTAGGCTACAATAATTACTGTACCTCAAACTGGGGCCAGTTCATGTGCATGCCTGGGCCGTGGGTGTTGTTAAACCACTTAAGGTCTTCTTGGACGCTGGCAGAAGTGATGGTTCGTTCAAGCTCCCGGTACACTGTGGCATAGCTGTAGAACCAATAAAGAAGATTTGGACTGAATTATTGTACCAAGAGGCATTACAATGTATTCATGCATGATATATCGGTCTGAGGTGTCTATTTAACTACAATAATTATATTAGTTTTTTAATTCATTTAAACTGATAACAATATCTAAAAAAAAATTTCCCCAAAACTAAATTTCTACACAATGTACATAAAGATCCCAAAGCAAAAAAACCCAAAATTATTCGTGCATTGATTTTGTTTTTCGCATGGTTTGAGTTTTCAGAATTAATGAAATTATGTTTCTAAAGAATTAAGAATCATAGTGAGGTCAGAGATGTAAATCCTCTACATAATCAATTACCGTGACTGTCATTCACCCTGCCATCCTAAAACTAACGACTGGCCCCTGGAGGCAAGAGTGAGGCCTCCAAGAATGCAGGGCTGAATTCCACATGCAGTACTGCTTTTTTGGTGAAAGTGACAAATAAATTGAGGAAAAACTACACACTAATTGGGTCCCTTCTTAAATTCAGAGTGGGCTGTAACAGCATCAGGCTCAGAGCAGATGGCAAACACAAGGCGAGCTGCTGGCTGACCTTTGGTTCTCTGTGAGGTTGAGATGGCGCTTGACGTCCAACAGGACTTCCCGGAGGAAGGCCAGCCTCTTCTCCTCGAACTGCTGGCACTGCTCAAATACTGTCTCCATGTTCTCCATGTACGGTGGTGTGCACTTGCTCAGTTCGTCCAAAGCCTTTTCATACTTCTCTTTGGCCTGTCACCCAGCACACAACATCTATTAGGGTTCATTTAAACATACACCAGGCTCAATACTTGCCTAAATTTGTGTGCGTTCGTGTGTGTATGTATGAATATTCAAATCCAAAAATCCAAATTCCCAAAAAGTTGGAACACTTTCCTATAATGCAATAAAGTGTAAAGTGACCATTCTGTCGTCCGTGAACACACATTGTGAACAGTGAGAAATTCCTCCTCTGCATTTAAACCCATTCACCAAGTAAAGCAGCGGGAAGCCAGGAACACAGCACCTCAGTGGTGCCACTAGCCGTCCTGGGATTCAAACCCATAACATTCTGATCATCAGCTCCCCACAAAAACAAAAATCTGTAACTTGGTAATTTGCTTGACCCTTTATTTAACATGCAAAAGGACCTGCTAATTTTATATAATAGCTAATTTTGCATAACCTTTTCTGTTTTCTACATATGGTTATGTTTACCAAATAGAATTACGTTTGTCAGTAAAAACTCTGAACATCTTCTTTTTGTCCTTTCGCCTGTCAAAAAAAGGATCTATATACTCTCCATGAAACAAGTAGTTACAACATGTACAGATCAGTCTGATCTATATACTGGATTCTGGCCTAACCAGCAGTCTAAAAGAATGTGTTCTCATTATAATGCACATTCAAAGCAAATATTATAGTTCTAATAATAAAATGCTTCACACATTTTGTACTGCAAGGATCTGCAGCTAACATCAAAACATTATTGCAACAAATAACGCTTCTGAGATGATGATGATGATGTTCAAAGACATGTTTTTGCATAATTACTTTATTTTCACTAATTTAATTATTTATTCATATACACTGTGAGCCCACAGGTCAACGGAGAGTCATTCGAGTGAGAAAAATGTCAGGCCTGATGTGGCTTGCTCCTATGAAGGCTGGGGTTAAGTGGTTATGATTGATGGAAGGAGACTGATGTTAAAGGCTAATGAACTGAACCTATGGTGCATCCGAGGGCTCATTATTGAGCGGCACTCTGCTCTTTCATGTTGAGTGGGCCAAGGACAGAACAGTGATGTCATGCTGCTCTCAGAGGACTTAGATGTCCAGTCCTAATAAACGGTGGAATAAAAAGCCTGGAGGATTTGCTTAACAAGACAGTGACCGGTCTGCGCTTAATTGTCTTGCTCATAGTGTGAACTGCCACGAAGTCCTTTTTCATTTTTTTAATCAGTGGATTGCATGGAAGATCTGTGGGGCTGCACAACATGGGGTAAATACTTATACTGTGAATAGATGGCTACTAATTGGTTTTGCAATATGTTAAATATAAATCAACAGTAAATGTCTTACATGAAATAGCAAATGTATTACATTAACCATGTGATATGTTCTGGGGGAAATTACAACCTAAAGTTATTTTTTTCCATTAAAAGATGTAATGCAGCCATCACCAAATGGCGGACCGCGGTCCGGATCCGGGCCGAGTGAATGTTCTGTCCGGACCCGTGACCAGTCTGGTAAATTCACGAGATTGAGTAATTTTCATGGAAAATTTTTTTGGACGGTCGTGGCTGAAGACAGGGGGAGCTGCTAATTCAGTTAATACAACAACAGCTTCACTCGCTAGTTTACTAGTGATGGAAAGTTCGGCTTATTTCAGAGAGCCGCTTCTTCTGGCACGGCTCCCAAAGAGGAGCCGGTGTTGTGCCAAAAAGTGATCATCTGCCAGAACTTTATTGCCGTCCACGGGAGCGCGCTCAGCTGCTTAAAGATGTAGCGCCTAGATTAACTTGCTTGATGTCATTCAGGGGTTATATCCGACACATTATACTGCAAACAGACCCTTATAACTGCTAAAATACCTTGAAAAGGAACATTATAAATGATAATAAGCGGTTTTCAAGCTGCCAAAAAGTGATTACAGCTCATAACTTTTGACTGTCACAGGTTATGAGCTGCAATCACTTTTGGCAGCTTGAAAACCGCATATTATCATTTTTAATGTTCCTTTTTTAAGGTATTTAGCAGTTATAAGGGTCTGTTTGCAGTATAATGTGTCGGCTATAACCCTCCCGAATTATATTTAGTAAATTAATCTGGGCGCTACAGCTTTAAGCATCTGAGCGCGCTCCCGCAGACAGCAATAAAGTTCTGGCACACGATCACTTTTTGGCACAACACCGGTTCTTTCAGCTCCCAACTGGCTCTTACTTTATTATCATCTGTAGCAATGTTCCACGGCTAGGCTTTTTAAAACTCCGCCCAACCCGACGCGTCAGGAGATCCAACCCCCTGCCCAACGCGCAAAACTACTCATAGATACTGACCCAAAACCCGACCCGACCCGACCCGACCCAAGGAAAAAACGGTTTACAACACGTTTTGATCGATAATAGAATGTGTTTTGTATCTTAAATGTATTTGCCTGGGACTTTATGGTAAATAGTTAGTTGTACACTCAGTTCATTTTCTGCATTGGAAATAAACAATACATTTTGAGTAATCTGTATGAAAATGTAGACATAGGGGAAGGGTATAAGATACAAGATGGATTCTACTGGGACAAAATGTAATAACTGGACCTCGGTGACTTTTAATTGAATACCCCTGATGTTATGGGTATTGTGATCAGTTCATTATTTCTCTCTTTCATTCTGTGTGTGTTTGTGTCTGTTTTTCTTATGTGTATGTGTGTGTGTTTTAATACCATAAGACAGATAAAGTATATTGTAAATGGAAAACATCTGTTTTATTTGCGAAATTTTAATGGTTAGTCCACCTTTGTGTTCTAGTTAAGGTTAACAGTATCAACTGTATTACTTTTTTAAGCTTTTTTGCAGTTTGTGTCATGATGCCCACCCTCTTCCCTCCCAAATGGTCTTAAACAGTTTTTTTTTTAGCATTTTCAGAGCTTAAATACAAATAGAGTTAAAAGGATTGGGCGTTATTACTCTTTTAAGACTGGGATGCATTATTTTGCCCGAAATCATTTACTATTATTGGATTGTAAGAATATCTTGATTCATCAAAACACTGTGATTGGCTGTGATGTTTACAGCACACAATATAAAAGATTAGGCGGGTTGTGATTGCTATTACTGCAGCCCTAAAATACCAATGTTGCAGAGGCCAATTGTGCAATGAGCTGTCAGTGTAGATCTCTTCAACTTTATTCTCCTGGACTCACCTTCTGAACGTCACTTTTGCACTTGTCCACCTTCTCCTGAAGCTTCTTCTGCTGTTCTGCAGTGGCAGAGGTCTCTCCTTTGCTGTTGGCTTCTCGGGTGGAGGCCAGCTTCTCCTCCTTGCAGGCCATGTGGTACGCTTTCTTTGCTGTTTCCAACTACCAGGAAAAAGGAGCATGCAAGAGATTAGTGATTAGGAATTCATGTTAACCAGTAACATGTTCAAGCATGTCCAGTGTGCACGCCTTTCTAAATTTGAATAATCACAAATCATGTGATAATCCGTGCTGAAGGACTGCATTCCTGAGGTTTCAGGGCAGGGTACACCAGCTTCAGGGGAAAACAGCCGACACTGACATTATTGAAATGAGACAATTAGCGCCCTAGCTGCCTGCAGTAAATGTGCAGTGGTGGAGTCCGATTCAATACAGTATTGATTCAGATCTAGGAATCGTGCAAACATGGCCAAATTCAGGCCCAAAGACAATTAGCAATGGAACAAATGTACCAGAACAGGATGGTAAACACTGGAAAGAAAAAAGAAATGAGGAATTCCCAAATGGCTAAAACAGCCTACTTACGAACAGAAAATCCAATGCAGCCATGAATTTTAAACATACATTTCAAATGCTGGAAACAGAAATAGGCATATGTATTTAAAGGTATATGTTACAATTAAAGAAGGCCATATACATTTAATTTTACAGCAGAGGGTTCTTTGCAATACCGAACAACTCAAATCCAAACTACAGAACATAGACAGCAGTAATCGTCTTTTCTTCATCACCTCTTTCAGCTTTTTGGCCCACGGCTTCTGAGCCTTTTTGAAGCCTTCATCTGCCTCTTTGGTCTCCTTGAAGCCTCCCATCATTTGTTTGTGGTAGGAGTCTTTCTGCCAGTTCTTCACTTTTTCCAAGTCGTCGTTCATCAGGTTGTTCTTCACGTCCTGGTGGAGTTCGCTGATCTTCTCCGTCTCCAGCATCACAGCGATCCACGCTCGTTCCACTGTCCCATACTGAGGCCCTTTGGGGGCGGGGGGTTGGTAATATGATAATATAATGAAAAGGAGAAACCATTTAATAATGCAGCTTATGAAAGGAAAATTCCAACAATTGTTTAAAAAGGTTTTAAAGGTGTTAAATGGTTTGATGTTGCAACAGTCCATGTTTCTTCTACTAATGTCCATGTTTCTTCTAACATATATAACCATACCGAGCTAAACATCACCATTGCGTTTAGGGAGGTGAATGGATAGAAAATAGCTCAGCAAAAGGTTTTAGTCTGTAGCTTGTGCAGTGTGTAACTAACTCTTGAAATAATAAGACACTGTCTGGTTACACATACTGACTTTAATGTATATTACATGACTTTGACCGTTACAATGTGAAATGCTCCACTGGAAATAAATGTCATTAATAGGGTCAGACCTCCACCAGGTTGGTGAACGTAACTGGACAGCAGAGGAGTCCTTTGCAGAAAGATATTATTTATTACTAAAAGCTCCCTTGCAGAAGGTTATTACTTAGAATGGTTTCGAATGTGCTGACTGATGGGATATTAATGTCACATGATGAAAGGTTATTTTATGATACTATATTTTGCAAACAAGTTTAGGGCTAGAAAGTATTTTTAAATGCAAGAAGAGCTAAAAAACATACACATTTACAGATTTACCCATGTTTTACCATAATCAACATTACATATAAATTCAAGAGTTAGGTTAGTAAATAAAGTCAAATGCTCAAACTGTTTAATCAAAATAAATCATGTAGGTGAGCATGCATTTGACACTTTTTTCCAAGTGTATTAACAATGTATAGAACTCAAGATTCTAATCACCCATTTATTTATTCATTACCTTTTTCCACCAGCTGCCTCCATCTCTTGGACCAGTCTGTTAGCTGCTGTGCGTAGGCTTTCTCTATCTTGGCACGTTCCTGAATGCAGCTCATCAGGTCATTGCAGAGTCGGTGGCCATCATCGATCCGCTTCACCGTACGCTTGTAGTTCCCCACCTGAGAGACAACAGTAAAACATGACCACCAATTCCTACAACGCAGCTTACAATACAACCACAAACCATAAAAGCCTCATAGAGGGTCAGTAAACTAAGATGGTGCCCATAAGGCTCAGTATTGGATATGTGTTTATCCTGATTTTATCAATAGACATTTTATAAAAATGGTGTGACATACATGGTGTGACATAGAGTTTTCTACAAAGATTACTGCCACTGTTTTTAGTGATGCTGATACAAATTATTAAATACAAATTATTACAATTATATACTAATTAATTTAGGTATATATACACATAGATAAATACACACACATATATGTATATTTATAGTGTGTTACTATTTGTAAGGAGTGCTTTTCATAATATACTGGTGTACAGATTTTATTCTATTGTTTTTGCTGTTCTTAAGTCTGTACTGTCCACTTTCTGTCATACCAATGCAAATTTCTCACTACTGGGCCTAATTAAGGTTTAGCTTCTCATATATTATCAGTAAGCTTCTCATATATTATCTCATATAGTACAGTGTCATACAGCATCAGAAACCACATAACTCTGATTGAGATTCTTTAACAACTAGATGCAGCTTGAGGCACATTTGTAATTTAGTTTGTACATTTCTAATTAGGTTAGAAGCTTCCATTACCTGTTATCTACATTAGACTTTTAGCTTGAATGCAAAAGAAAATTAGCTTCTCAATGAACTACAATTTTGACTTAATTCCCTACAGGGCTATTTGAGAACTTTTATGAACAAGATTTATTTGTTTATGCACAACTATGATCTTCCAATTTTTGTAGAAGTAATAAATAGTAAATAAAGAGAATCCAATTGAACAAATGAGTCAAAATATTATACCCCCAGCATGTAATTCCTTAAGAAAATGAACCATACTGCTTTCAGTAGAACACTTGCTTTCAGTATCTGGTGTGACTCTTTTGTGCAGCAATAGCTGAGTATTTCCAATAATCATTTGTCAGTCCTTGGGCCCGATAATGCACACGGCGCACTGTGCTTTCGCCGTGTGCATTTCACTATTTTCCCAATAGTGTCGGACACATAAGTAAATAAATACACATTTCAAGCTAGGTTGTCAAACACAAAACTACATCACCAGGAAATCATGTAAGCTCATATTTTGGTTTGATATGTTTATATGTCTTCCTTACCCTGTTAAAGATAGTTGCGCTTGTTGTTCATATGTTCTCCAGATGGGGTATCTAACGGGACAAAGGCTCCCTCGACATCGGAGGGGTTGTAGCCGATTCAGCCCCCTTAGCGTGAAAGGCCCCCCTATGCTGTGCTTGGTGCTGAACTCCTGTACACCGCTCTTTACATCCATCAAGCACGTGCAAGCTTATTTCAAGGAGGTCGTGGCTAAGTAACAGCGACATGGGCAGTTAATCTTGTTTAAACTAAATCACAAGAAAGAACACATCTTTTTGACCCTATAAAATACTTTATTTGGAATAAGAACCGCGAAAACGTTCGGGGAAAATCATTGCTGCTTTGGGAACCCCTCCCCTGATCGAGCCTCCATGAGTTATAAAACGCTC
>JBBMFX010000101.1:21228587-21243966 GCA_037832545.1 Rhabdalestes septentrionalis
TATTCTTATTCTTATTCTTATTCTTATTCTTATTCTTATTATTATTATTATTATTATTATTATTATTATTATTATTTAACGTGTGATATACAAGAGGGGCACAGTATTAACTGTTCAACAGGCCGTTTCAGTTGATCAGATTTGATTTACAACTGAAAGCTGTTTGTGTAGAAGTAACACAGCTGGTTACAGCTAAAGGACCGTCATACCAACACAATTTTTTCACATCACCCACCCAGAAACAACTGCACAGTACTGTCACCTCCCAGGCCATAGTCCTCTGCACAAACATTCCACAACCTACATTTCACTCCTATACTGGACACACGTCACTGCTGTCTGCACTGATTCACACCTTCTGCGTGTTGCTTGTCTTTTTATATTCTCTGTATTACTTAGATATTTCTTGGTGTCTAGAAATTACTTGTACATTATCGGTATTGTTGTGTTTCTATAATCTATACGCTGAGTGTTATTTTAAAGATTACGTATATTGTCTGTATTGTTGTTGTGTGTGATCTGTAAACCATGTACTGTTATGTTAAGTTACTGTTATAAAATGTACATTTTCTGTATTGTGTTTTGTATGTATGTTATGTATTGTTGCATTTTTGTTTACAATACATAATAAATATCTGTGTTGCTGGAATTAGTGATAAATGAACCTGCATTTATGTGTGAGGTCAATTTGAACGCAGTCAACATTTAATTTCATCCTTTTTTATCCATTTTAAATTACCTCTCCTTGTTTAACAATATTTTGGAGGTTTAATCAGAATCAGAATCAGTTTTAATGGCCAAGTATATTTGCATATACAAGGAGTTTGACTTCGGTAGGTGTTAACTCATTGTACACATAACAATAGTATAGAAATGTACATTCAGTGGGTAATGGTATTGTGGGCACATACCATACAATAAAGACAACAATACACATATGGGCACATATCAGACATAATGTATAAATAACATACAGCAATCAAACTGAGCTCAAGCATTAAGGATGTTAGTAAATTTGAATATAACAGAAGGGATAAAGCAATAACTCAGACAACAAATCCACCCCAGGGCACTTTGTAGTGTATATATATATAAGAGAGAGAGAAATCAAAATTAATAAATGTAACCAAAATCACAACAAAAATCAACAGCCACTTCACGACCGCAACCCAACCAAACTCCATATTAAAGTCTATGCATTACAATGCAATATCATTAAGGTCCCTGTTGTTGCACTGGTCATGCATCCCAGCACTTTTGTCCATATGGTGTATGTTCATGACATTTTTTTATTGGGTTTTTTTTCTCAGAGGAGACGCTGCTGGGGGTTTAAGAGTTGGAGCTTTAACTCTCCTGACCAGCTGGGGGCGCTACTGACTCTCCTCTCCTTTCCTCTTCCCGGGGCGGAACGCATCAACGGTCCTTTCTGACTCCGGTCTCTCAGCAAGTGTCGAGGTAAACCGAGCTTCAGACAAAATCCTTCAAATATCTCAATGATCCTCTTATACATTGGTTCTTTTTTGAGTTCGTCTCTGAGAAGACTCCCTTATGAGTGTCTAACTGGCCATCTTTTGTGAAATTTCGTTTATTAAATCTGATATTTAAGCCTGTTTGTCTGGAGTAGGCTGAGACTGCAGCAGTTAGCGTGCTAATTTCAGATGTAATGTAAAAAATATCAGAAATAAACGGGGTTCAGTTTGTATTCTTGATAATCGAGATGTTTCCGATTCTTTAAAGTATACAAATAAACAACACGAAGTTTTAAAAAATGTTCTTTTTTTGCTGTAAAACAAGGTTTAGCATGTAGGGTAGTTCTGAGCTCAGTAAGATATTTACAGTGTAGTGATGGTTAAATCGACAACACAGCAGGATTTTAGACGTCAGAAACGTTTTATCCGTTTGTATATTTGTCCTTGAAGTGAGTAAATCTTGGGTTTGTTTCTGTGACGTTGGAATAACAGCAGAACATGTAGCAAATATGCTAACGTATCCGTAGCATCTAAATAATGAGGACAAAACTCATTATGTTCATACCTTAATGTTTTATAAGTAATATTTAGAGTACCTATAAAGTCAAAGTGTTGCTAATATTGTTGAACTTTGTGTTTTGTGTATGTCACTAAACAAGTTCATTATTAGAAATTAATATAAAATCATTCAGATACTGTTCAACAGTTTATAGTTTCTGCTGGATTTTCCAGACAGGTATTATGAGTAGTTCTGTACAATATTGCTTTTTCTGTGGGAAATCTGTATTCAGAGTCCAGTGCAGTCCCACATTTACTGTTCCACACCCCAATACAGGGGGCTTTTAAACCCCTCTAGATTATCCTTGGCATGTCCATGGTGATCTAATGGATATGAGGCTGTTCAGAGCATCCCAATGTTTTTCTTTCAGCTGGTGGTTAGGAAGATGTGGGTTTGAATCCCTGCTAATGACACCACTGGTGTTCGCTTTAGCAAGGTACCATCCTCGTACTTTGCTCTCTGGGTGCTGTTGCTGGCTGCCCACTTCACATGATGAATGGGTTAAATACAGAGCAAGAGTTTCACATTGATAACACCTGTATGTGTTCATATTCAACTATAGAGGGGCAACTTTACTTTCAAAAGGGATTGTACAAGCTGTGTGCGCAAGTGAGGTCCTCATGTGTAGTGAGTGTCAAAAATCAAAGTACAATTATTGTGGAATTTTTTTCTCTGCATTTCTAGATGTTGATGCCCAAGAAGAATCGCATTGCTATCTATGAGCTCCTCTTCAAGGAGGGCGTCATGGTGGCCAAAAAAGATGTGCACCTGGCAAAGCACCCGGAGCTCGCTGATAAGAATGTGCCCAACCTTCATGTCATGAAGGCCATGCAGGTAGGTACTGGATGAGGCTGCTGTAGAATGACTAAAGTTTGGTGTACCAAAATGTGCAAATGAATAATTCTCATTTTGTGCATATACTGTGTGTATGTGCAAGTCTGAACTTCATTTGATCTTACAAAATTCCCTCGTCAGCTATGAAAGGATAATTGCATGCAAACGCAGCATCCCACCTTGTAGGGAACTTATCGATCACTTATGAGGAAAGAATAAACAGTTGATGCTGCACTTAGTCCTGGCACCATGGATTTATCGGGCTATTGTCTTGATTTAATGGGACGATTTAATGTTTCAACATACAGTATTTGACATAAATCATGTTTCTTGTTCTATGTCTATTTGTAAAGTGAGTTTGAGGAAGGTGATATTTTTAAATATTTACTATTATGAAAACAAACTCACTCGTGAGTAGATGAAGTTAGTGTTAATCATGCTGTTGGTTTTAATTCTGGATACTACTGATACTGGAATTAAACAATTAGTGGATTTATAGTGATGGGCGTAGATTATTAGTGAGTACACTCTTACTCAAGTAGGTCATGGTCAAGTAGGTGTTTATTGGGCAGAAATGACAAATAAAACCTACTTGACTTGACCATGACCTACTTGAGTTAGGGTGTACTCAGTCTGGATAGCCTGTACAATACCGGAGTATATTTTACCACTAAAGACACCATACCGTACCCAGAGTTGATAAGGAGTTGGGTTTGGGTTTGATGCCAATCTAGTGTCACCTTAAAACACATTAACCACAGAACTGAAATATGACTTGTCATATAAATAAAAAAAACGTGAGGGCCCTGGTCAGAAAAGTTTGCAGGTATGGTTAGAAACAGTCAAGAAGATATTTGATATTTACAACTATTTATGCTCGTGGATCCCAAAGAACCAAAGAACATTGATGACAAGTAAACAATGTTCAAAATCTGAAAATGAATTGTGTATATCTAGCAGCTCATTGGTTGAAAAGTGTAAAGCAGTTAGGAACAATGAAGCAAGCGTGCTCAGGCCTGTAACATCGAGTGCAGTGTGAGCACAGTGGGGAGGTGGGTAAAGGGCACAGTTGTGTTCAGGTTTTGGCCTAGGCAACTATCCTTGGTGTGAGAACTTCTTTAGTCATTTAGGTGGAAAAGAATGATGGTTAGTTGTGTATGAAAGGCTAATGTTTCATTGTGATTAAATGAAATTGGCATTCTGCTGTTAAGCAGTTTCCTTCAGTGATAAACATTTTCTGATCGTTGTATTGGCAAAGGTTTGGGGTTGATATACAGCTGCAAGGTGATGCAAAAGAAGTAAATATGTACTGCTGAGTGTTAAAATGTGTCCTTTTAGCCGTGTGCACTAATTTGGACAACTCGGACAAACAATATATAAATCTTTGATCGGTTTTTGGCAACTTTGAAAAAAATGAAATTGACTAGCTTGAATTTGGCAAAGATCAACCAATTACAGAAGCTCTGCAATTAGTTCTTATGACAGCACAGCCTCGTATTTAACTTTGCTAATTGATTTACTTTTTGTGGGGTTGTCTTTGGGACCATCTGTGACTTTAGTTGGTGCTATTGATATTTTAGGGGACATGGGGAGTTTGAGTTCTAGTACTTAATTTAAACTTTTTTAGTCTCTTAAGTCCTGTGGGTACGTCAAAGAGCAGTTTGCTTGGCGCCACTTCTACTGGTACCTGACAAATGAGGGCATCCAATACCTGCGGGACTTCCTCCACCTGCCCCCTGAGATCGTTCCTGCGACCCTGCGCCGCCAGACCCGTCCCGAGACAGCCAGACCCCGCCCCAAGGGTGAGAATGTCAAGTTCATGACGCTGACTACATTTTAATCAGTGCTGTCATACTTCTGGACCAAATTAAGCAAGTTAAAACATTTGAGGCATATTACTTTATTCCTCTCAGGACTGGAGGGAGAGAGACCAGCTCGTCTGGCCCGCGGAGAGGGAGACAGGGACGCATACAGGCGATCTGCAGCTCCGCGTAAGTACACACTACTGTCAAACTGCCCAACCGAAGAAGTAGGCAAATTCTTTGCCTTAGGGGTTATGCTAGCAGCCATCACTGAGTACACACAGTACTAGAGGATAGTCAGTTTTGTCTTTCAGTTGCTTCTCGCCTACTTGTCTCTGCAGGCAAGATGATATATCAACACAATTTTCATAACAGTACACTTAAATTATCCCTCGGAGTATGAAGAGCTTGTAATCTCATTCATGCATTTTGTGCTCCTGTAGCTGGAGCAGACAAGAAGGCTGAAGCTGGTGCAGGAGCTGCTACAGAATTCCAGTTTGTAAGTGCCTCTGTTAAGGTGGTCCTTGTTAATTGAACAGTACACAAAAGATTGAAATTATGACTAACTTTTTTTTGTCTGTTTTCACACAGAGAGGTGGTTTTGGCCGTGGCAGAGGACAGCAGCCACAGTAACTTTCCACATTCTCTGTATAATAAAATGTTAAAGAAATGTCTTGTTAATTGGGTGTTTTTTCTTTGAGAATGTGTGGCATTTACATACAAACTATGCACATAAGAGGTTTACATAACTAAATACCTGTATTTAGTCAATGCAGTGATTGCTTCACCATGGGCAATGGAGGCTGGGTCACATAATACAAACTGGTCAGATTTTTGTAGGCCATATGCTAGACATTCCTCAGCAAATGCGCTTATTTTGACTGAATTGTAAGTCTTGTCGGGAGATGATCAGTCATCCAGGTCAGAGCTGAAAATGTGTGTAGGTAGTTTCTATAAAAGGCAGTTTTTGTCCCTGTAATACATAATTGTTCTGGGAATTTATTTTAATCTTTCTAGTAATTATGTGAGACCTAAATTCCCTGCTTGGGAAAGAAACAGTTGTCTGGAATAATGAAACGGGTCAAGGCAAAATGCCTTAAAGAATTATCTAAAACATCTGGTTAATGGTAATTGCCTGTTAAACGACCCTTAATTGAGTCAAAGTTGAATCAGTTTTCACTTTGGACAGGATTAGTGTGACCCCAGGATAGTTTGCACAAGATGAGGGGCGGTTTCTATACCGTACTAGCCTGCCCCAGCACTGTACACCATTTCACAATGGGGTAAAGGCTACATCTACTCTGTCCGGTTTTATTTATATAGCAGTTTTTACAACCGCTGTCACAAAACAGCTTTAACAGAATCCAGGTCTTGGCTCTTGGTCAGTGCAGATATGAGGGAAAAACTCCCTAAAGCTGGAATAAGAAACCACAGGAGGAACCAAGACCCCAAAAGGCCAAGTCCTCTTCTGGATGAGACTGGATAGTGATAGAGAACAAAGAATTGACACTATGGATATGACTAATAAGACTATTAAATAGAATAGTAAAAAGTCTATTAAATGTTATAGTGGATGTCATTTGCTCAGGTAATGAATAAGGACATTTTAAACTACAGCTGAATACAATTTTTAGAGCAGTGTTAAAGGTTTACACAGAAATGTGAAGCCCTGATGACCTAGGTTGACGTCCCCAAGAATAATTCTCTTGTATTAACAAATTTTTGCACCTCAGACATGCTGTGTATATTAAGTTTGTAAGCAAAGACACAAATGATCATGTGAAATACTGATGTTTATTTGTTGGCACATTTATATTACATTTTATATTACATTCTCATACTGGTATATTCCACAATCCCAAAATCACAAAGCAAATGTTCCAGTGAAGGGTACGTTTTTTAAACTGAAAAGGGTCACAGCTTTAGGGGCTGGAAGGGCGATGTCAAAAATTTGTTTTTGTTCATGTTAATTTTCAAAGTCCAAATCTACCACACTCAAATTTCAAAATGTGACTTATTTAGGGCATGGAAGAATCGTAAACTCATGCTGGTGTTCTGACACAATTTAAAAGTTTACATTCAGGGTCTAATGGATTATGCTGTGCTACAAGAGGGCGGCTGAGCGTGGGCAATTCTACGGGAGGGCTTTGGTCTGCATTCAAAATGCAGCTTTCATCATAAATTTGTGGAATCGAAACTAAAAATTAAATCAAGTGAATCAAGTCTGAATAGGATAAAATACCTACAATACCTTATTCCACATTTAATCCAGCTACTCCCTGCACAGGAGATTTACTTTTAAATTAGAAATGTTTGGACATACCCAGATGTACATGTTTCTATAAGTGATTGTGCTCTGAGCAGTTAATAAAATAGCCCATGAAAGCCATTTCACCTTCTGGGTAATTAAAATTGCAGGGGGGAAAAAAGACCTAACAGGTGATAAAGGTGCTTTTTGAGAGAAAATAAAGGTTTGTTGACCCAGCTACAGTACTACATAATCGTCTAAGGCTTGATTTTAGTGTTTTAATGGATAGACATTTCTAGGCTAGCCATGTAAACAAATTCATACAACACGACCTGTCAGGAGTTGAATCAGTTGCATTTTTATGGCCTTTTAAGATTATGCCTTGATATATAATGGGCTTTTTGCTCGCTAATAACCAAGAGTCAGTTTCCCAGACTGGGATTAAGCCTAGTCTCAGACATTTTCTGTTTGGATCTCAGTTCAAAATGTTGTGTAATCCCAGAGTAGGCTTAATTTCTGTCTGGGAAACGAGCCCAAAGTAATGATCAGAATGTTTTTGTTTTTTTATTAATCTCCAAGAAGGGGGAAAATATCAAGATTAATGTTTGACAGAATAATTATGCTAACATCTGTTCAGAATAAACAAAGGTGGCACTGCTTCAGCTGCCAATTCTTGACAACAGCTCAAAAAGAAGAGATTCTCAAAAAGGTACTGTTTGGGACTTTAAACAGTTTTATCGCCAATGACCAGAAACATCCATGTTGTACCATACCCAGCATCAAACCACATGTAATGTACTTTGTGTTTTTGTGTCTGACCTATAAAGAAAGGGAAAAAATATGTATGGCTAACTACAGTGGCTCCAGATTCACAGTTTTGTGCCGACTGCTGCTTGCCATCAGAAGGGTAAGCAGCCTGGCTAAGACAATTCTGCTCGACAGTTAAAGAGGAAAAGAGAGGGAGAAGCTTATAGCTCAAAACCACTTTTTTTTTTTTTTAACATGTTAAAACAGGTCTCATCTGTACACACCATGTTTAGCTCTGCATCGTGTTAGAAACAATGTGTTAGTTGTTGCCATCAAGCAGGTAAGGATGCAGATTCAACATTTCTCTTAAGAGATTAAAAAAAAGACTACTGTGAAGATCATTGATAAGATATAAACAAGGGCTATGCAACACCTTCATCTGCCCGAATCAACACGGTATGAGAAACAACTCTTCCACTGAAAACCACAGTTAACAAGAGGCAGCATTAACTACTTATGCCTTCATGCAGTTGACATGAGCCTTTTTACAAGCTAAAAACAATTTGACGGGCGACTAAGGCGTGTGGGTTTTCTGCTGGAACATTCAAAGGAACTGTTACCTTTGACTAAACTCAAAAGTGCACACCAAGTGTGATTTAGCAGAACTTCTTGGGGTAGCGACTCGGACATGTTCCGCTCAATTTAGGGCCAAAAAAGAAAAACACTCCACATTGGGCCCATTTAAAGTCTTTTACTTTTGCTCTGGTCACTTGCTAATAAATTAGAAGTGAGAACGCTCTTGATATGTGCCTGTCTGGGGTTCTTTTCCACCAAATCTTCTGGTTACATCCATCTCTGTCGACAAACTTAATATCTTAAATGCCAGAACCTTGCCATTCAAAATAATTCTGGTTTTAGTGGTGATTTTTTTCTTTGTTTTAAAGACTTTCTCACTGGTAGATTTTGCCTCAAAACACTGAAATGAAGAGGCTTGCATGAGCAATGAACAACATGCCAAACCTCAAGGACCTTAGCAAATGATAAATGACATGCAAGACACCTTGCTGGCCACATAAAGCATACATATGCTCTTACAGCCTTGAGGTACCAAAGCTAGTCTGACTGCTGCTCTGGCCAAAGGATTCTAACAATGATCAGATGCAAGAGAGGCAGGAAACCGGTCAATTATCATGTTTATGTTAACTGCTGGCTTTTCCCTGCTGGTCTCCTTTCACTGTTAGCAACAGTGGCATTGCTGAGTCAAACTCTCCCTTTAAAAACAACGACTTCACTCTCTGGTCAGAAACCAAGTGTAAGCGAGCCCTCTGTATAAATTTCTTCAGTCCACAAGATATTTACAAAATGCCAAAATGGGGGAAGGGGGAAAGGGGAAAGAGAAGACCCACGGACACCAAATACAGGTCGAACATTCATCAGATCACCCAAACTTGGTAAGACAAATAAATATCAGTGCTCATGCAAAACGACCATCTTCTCACATTTCCATCTGTTCAGGCAGCTAAGCTTTCCTTCTCACTGTGGGGGGCGGGGTTCAGAGAACAGACAAATACATACATACATACACACACACGCTACCACTCGCACACTAATACGTGCTCACTCACTCTCACATACAGGAAAAATGAACGCATAAAAATATTGAAAGCCTCAAGCGTAAGCACTAGGCTATGTGTATTTACATCACAACAGTAAAAAGTAGTTCTTGCATTCATTTAACCTCACACTTGGGCCACGTAGAGGGCACTAAAGGGGGGGGGGGGTGAGTATACCATGCAACTGTCCATTTGTAAAGGGGGAGGGAGGGGTCGGTTTAGAGAGACAAACATTACATTTACATTTACAAAACAAGTTTTTTGAATATTTACCCAACACTCAAGTTTGTGCCAATTCTCTGGCACTCAAAAAGGGTTGGCAAGGCAAACCATTTTAAAGAGAAAAGGAAAGAGAAAGAGAGAAACAGAAAAAAAAATACTGAAAGAATAAGAGCGAGAGTGGTGGCGGAAGCATCCGGAGTGTCAGTGTTGTGTTTTAGTTATCTGATATCAGAGACCGAGCTCTGATTAATGTTGTAGGTGGGCGAAAGGTCTCCGCCTATCGTGGCCACTAGGGGCGTCCCATTACTGGTCAGGCAGCCCTCCCGAAGAGCCTCGAAGTAGGTGGCCTGAACTGGCTTGTGACACTCCAACACTTGTATGGCATCGTCTATTTTAAACCATTCCCTTTTTCTCCCTGTCAACAGAAGACGAGGTATAGAGCCCTCAGTGGGGTTGTTTAATGACAGACAGTAGGGCTGGGTGATATATCACCCAGGCCCATTTACTGCAATACTTTTTCACTTTTTGTAAACATGCTTTCTGACTGGTTAACAATTACAATGCTGATATGTACCAATATACAAATATTTAGTTTCCCAATATAAACAGGTTTTCTTTGGAACAGAAAAACAATGAAGTCTTGAAAGATGTCTGGAAGACATTTTGAGAAGCAACTAATGACCTATAATGCAAACTTTAATAATGATAGGTAAATATCATCTGCCAAAATTTAAGATCATACAGTATCAGAAGTATTACCCAGTCCTGGTGCGAAGTGCTGCTTTAAGCAGTGTAAAACTGTCTGAATATAAAACAGTTCAATATTTGCACCTAAAAGTCAATAGTGTAAGCCTGTTCTAAAACCTACGCCCACTTACCAATGTTTACAGAATCCTCCCAGTCTTCCAGTACTTCTTTTACGATGAGAACATACACATAAGTCCTGTGTTTCCTATCTCGATTCTGAATGAGAAGAAAGGTCATAAAAATGTTGCAATTCAGGATACAAAAACAATAATAAAACAAAAAAAGTATTATACCACAGCCATGACACTTTTATGTCAAAAACACATGAATGAGCATTAGCTGGATTAAAGTCTTATAATTTAGGTTTGTGTAAAATGAAAATTTTACACTGTGCTGTATAAGTTTCATTTCAACATTGTATTTTTCATTCAAACTGCACTGAACTCTATGCCACACCATCAATCCCTATCACAGCAATGCAGATCCCCTAGCGAACATCTGCACTGCGCAGTCTTGTGTTCAAGCTATATCAAGAATTTTAGAGCACAGGAAACACTGAACATTGTAGTGCAGCAGGAGTCTGAACCACCACAGAAAATATTTTAGTCACTAGAAAAAAATACATTATTAGTGCAACTCACCTCAAATATTCCTACTAGTCTTCCTAAAGTGCCCTTGACACCAGCCTGTCAGAAACAAACACACACAGGCTTAACATTCAAAAGACTAAATGTGAAAACTGGCATATGGTAATTGGAGTGATGAAAACAAGCCATTTACCAAATGTTATAAACTGTTGATTTGACACTGCCACCTTCAAAATTTCATTATTTAATATAGGGACGTCCAGATCCGATCACGTGGTTTCAGACTCGATCGGAATCGGACGTTTCCTCCTGATCAGGACTTAGGTATACGCGTGTGTGTGTGTATATATATATTTTTACCCATTTTACCCAGGCAACCCAGCCGAAGACGCAGCTCACGCTGCAGGAGAGTTTGAAGAGGAGAGAAAAAATGCCTCGAGACAGCACGAGGGTGCAGGACATCACAGCCAAGATAGCACAAATGATCACAATTAGTGACCTGCCATTCACCTTAGCATAGTATATAGAAGTATCGGATCGGGACTCTGTATTTAATATGAACCAGTGGCCTTCTGTTTTACTTTTTTCAAGTAATGAAGTCTAACCACATATTTTACAGTACTACTTTAAAAGTGAAACATTAGCTCCATATGTATCAGATGTTTGATGGCCATATTAGCAGACATATAGCTGCAAGTTAGTGTAAAAGTCTTGAGCCACACCTCATGTCTGTATATTTTGATTTGTTGATGGAAAAATACCATCTTCATCATGCCAAACTGTCTTACCTTTGGCATATTGTGTAGATCAAATTAAAGAAATGGGAACAAATGTTTTACTGCAACAGGCTGCAAAGTGCTTAAGGAGACTAGACAAAGGAATTCCAACCACTCAGCATTCAGCAGCACCACTGATCATAGCCTAGAGAACTTTTACCACATTAAAATACTTTTGGCTCTTTGGAAGCAAAAAGGGTAGTGAAGGCCTTTGCATTATATAATACAATCATTTTCAATGAACCACCACTTTGTCTTTTTTTATACCAATTGTTCCTTCACTACTAAAACCCTGCAACACTGATAATTTGACACAATTCAAAGTATGACAGACCAGGATTAAAGTTGGCAAACACCATGCCTATGCTTCGAGGCAGCACACCAGAGTAACGCATGAACTTTTCACTCAATGACTGAGTAAATGTCCAGTGTGTGTACAGAGGCATTTATTTAATACCTAAATCTCAATTTTTCTTGTCACTGCATCTTATTTTTTGGTTTAAAAAAATTTAGCCTAGAAAATAAGGATTGCTTGTTAAAAAAAAAAAAGTCATATCAAGGACCTGAAAAATGTCTGAAGACTTTCCTCATTAACGTTTTCACATTTTTAAAAGTATTTCTGTACCGTTTGTCACACATTTTTGCATTTTTCATCCAACATTTCAAAGGAAACAAGCTTTTTGGGATTTTCTGGACAACACATTTGTTGTCCAATTCATACAATACAATATTTAATGTGAGTGCTCTGTAATTTCACATTTCTTTCTTTCTCGGGCTGCACAACACATCATCTGTTAATCATTATTGCAATATCAATCTCTGTGATACAGACTGCACAAAAGGCCGCGATACGCAAATGAGCCTCTAACCAGTCACAGTGTTTCTGATACACAGACCACTCACAACTCCAGGTGAGTTACTGTGTGCTGTTTGAATCCAACAAAGGGTCTTCAGGTAATCCATCAAAGGTATCATTTTACCCAATAAAGCTGTTGGTGAATCAGTGCATGAATGGAAGGGGCTAAACTGCTGTAGTCAAAATGAGAAATATTTTAATGTGTTCATTTTGTGACATCAGAAAAAATTGTGATTTGTACCTATTTTCCATATGTGGACTGCATGGATGGGGGGAGTAAAATACTATTTGAAACATTATTTACAGTAATTGTATTACTTTGGCAAGCTTTAGTCCATATAATGCAGCTCTATTTGTTTCTTTAAACTGTAACTTTTTATATTTAGTTCTGTTTAGTTTTGTGGCACAACTTCCTAGGTTTCACTTCATCTCCAAAAAAATAGCAAGAGACATATGACTCACTGGTCAGGGAGTCAATTAATTTGACTCGTTATTGTGAATATTTGTTGGTCTCTTCTGCAAAGCCTTTTGGACAATTGTTAACTTCATAACCCTAAGCCTAACCTGCTGATTTCCCAAATGGACAATGAAATACCTACAAATTCTACAAGCTGCACATTACAAATCTCCAGCATATAAAGAGCAAAAGTCTACATTCTGTGGGGCCTTAGGAGGCTTTGCCTGGTATTGCTGCTGGAGTTCTGCCTAACTGGAGCACGGCCAGGGTGTAGAGTAAAGAGCAGTGGTTAATCTGAGTTTAACACTCCACAGTAACATGATCCCCCTCTCCACATGAGTGATGCATATCACTGCCCATCACAAGAACCTATGAGCAGAACATCAGCCTTAGCTCAGAATTGCAACAAGGATATAACACAGTCATACAGTGGCACAAAACTGCCCAAACCAAGAGTTTCAAGGGACACATGAGACTTGAAGTTGGTCCAGTGAATACAAAACAAAGTTTTACCTCTTACATTTTCCTTCATAGGGCTACAATAATTACCGCTTCAATAAAGCTGTAGGCTCTAAAGTAAAGTGGCCCCTTGTAGTCATGCATTTAATCTGTTTTAATCCATTCACCTGAATGAAGCAATTGGCTGCCCCCAGAGGGGAGCAGTGTTTTGGGATGGTACCTTTCTCAAGGGTACCTCAGTGGGGCCATTTGCAGTCCTGGGTCCAAACCCACTACCTTCTGATTGCAAGGGTAACCTCACTAATACACTGCACATATACACTGGACATACATACAGTATATTCTAGCAAATCCTTCACAACATTACACTGCACATTACTACAATATATATCTGCTGCTTTCTTTCTAGCTCAGAATTTATCATCCCCTTGTCCTCCTAAAGCAGGGGTGCCAAACTCTGGTTCTGAAGGGCCGCTGTCCAGCACAGTTGGATGGGTCTCCTTCTCAAACACACTAAACATGACAATTATCTGACGAGATGAAACAAGTGTTTCTGAGCACAGAAACTCCAAAACCTGTTGGACCATGGCCCTTAAGGACTGGGGTTCGACAACCCTGTTCTAAAGGTTTGTGCCACTGATATTTGTTATACTTTCTTGTTTTACATTTTATCTTCATGTCATATGCTGTGTGTTTGTTCTTTTTGGTGTAAGAATCGCAATTTTGTACAGTCACATACCTGTGTATGTGGTTGGATGACAAAAAAAAAACTAACCACTACATAACTCAAGCACAATTCAAGTCAACTTATTTGTATCACATTAGTTACAGTGCAATAAATGGACAAAAGGTTATCACACTCAATCAGTGAACAGTGGTGTCTGACCTCTTCACAGACTTCTCGGACAGCAGCAACACTGGGCTCTTCCTCTGGCTCCATTCCCCCTCCTGGTACGATCCACTTGTCTGGATGCCGACTGCTGCTCACGAGCAACACCTGAAAATCAACACAGAAGATAACTGGCACTCCAGCTGACCCATCAAGATCTGACACTGCACAAGAGAAGTGATGTTTCCATTTGTCATACGTGAATAGTGTGGACAGCACAACATTTCCTCTCTGCATTTAACCCATTCACCAAGTGAAGCAGCATCCAGCCAGGAACACAGTGCCTGGGGAGCAGTGTGTGGGGATGGTCCTTTGCTCAATGGTAGAACAGTGGTGCCACGAGTATTCCTGGGACTCTACCCCATGACCTTTTGATTACAGGGCAGCTTCACAAACACTAGGCCATCACCTGCCCCACAATTTTCTCCAGTTTGACAAAATTGCCATTATCAAACACAAAACAGATGTGTGACATTTCTTTTTTTACAAAAAAAATATTTTGTTGGACCGTGCAACCTATAACTGTAAACTGAGACAAGCTGACCCTACTTGTAATCCAGCCACATTCCTCCAGTCTGAGAAAACTGGCTTTACCATCTACAACATATCTTTAACTTTAACTTTTTATTCTGAAAACCTATTACTAGGCCAAACACCACAATTATACCTACAGTATAAGCTCCACTTGTAATCCAGCCATTATAAACAAACCAGTGACCAGCAAGGTTTTTAGCCACATTAGCTAAGTATCTGAAGTTAATCAATTTGATCAAGATTTTAAACCCAGGGCTTCTATTTCTATAATAAAAATGACTTCTCCTTACCCCTGGAGTTAAACAGCACATATCTTAGGACATTGTCACGCTTTAAATACCCATTTGTCAAGATAAAAGATTAAGCTAGTTAGCTTAGCTTAGCTTAGATTGACCAATGAGGCGGCTAGCGAGGGAGCTGGCATTTCTTTTTGTGTTGGTACAAGGAGACGAGAGAGACGGTCTCAGGGAACTTTTGGTCCAGGATTAGGAATGTCTAAGGGTACTGTCCATCAGTTAACCCGAGTGGAAGTTCTCCAGTCGTTTCTGAGCACTAAATGAGCCGGGAATATGAGATAAGG
>JBBMFX010000101.1:21254823-21276773 GCA_037832545.1 Rhabdalestes septentrionalis
ACACACACACACACACACACACACACACACACACACACACACACACACACACACACACATATATATATATATACACAGTGTCACACAGGCTCTGTATAAGTACAAATCCAAATCACTATTTATAATGAAAACAAACAAAATGATGAAGGAACACGTACAAAAGGTGAACACATAGTGAAGGTTTGGACACTAATTATTTCCAAAAAATTCTGGAAAGCAAGATACAATTCTGTGTGGCTGTGTTAAAGGCAAGGGTTGGGCAATTACATTAAATTCATACATACACATTAAATTGCACTCACAGTGTACATTGTTGTACGTTGAAACAAGTGTACATTAGTACAGTGTACATTAAAACAAGCCAGTTATCGTTGTTATTTTTAATTTAATACAATTGTAGAAAAAGCAGCATATGTTTTATTTGATAAAGGGTGGGACCACTCTTCTGGCCATACACATCTGTGTATATCATGTTCATCCTCACACACACAAATGATTTGTCTTGTGTTCACACGTCATCTAGTCTTGTAATTTTGTCCCAGTGTACACAGGTTATGTTGAGGAATGAGAAGAAAGGCCTCTTGACTCGTATCACTGAGCTGAAATCTGTAGCCAGGTGTTTTTGAATCATTTGAAAACATTTTTGTTTCATTCAAGCACACGGATGAAAAGTAGCACAAGGACGTTCTACGATATGAAGAGGTGGAACAAAACAATCTTCATTCCTTTATCAGACAGGCTGTGAGCTCCTGTGCTCCAACATCAAATCTGTTGTCCGAATTGAAATCAGTCTCACTCCGGTCACGGCCTTGTTCTCTCTGAGATGGATCTTCATTATTTTTACAGGTGGCAGAATCCTCAGACGACTAGAATGGATAAGTGACTATAGACCAAGAACTATGGTACACACACACACTGACATGCATACACACACACACACACACACACACACACACACACACACACACACACACATATCTTAAATATCTGATAATAAAGTTAAAAGAAATTGCCAATTCATTTAAGTTAGCCATTGTTGGTCTATGCCGCTAAATAACTGAGCATTAATTTCCCTACATCTGGGCAGGGGGGGTCCTCTGGTGGTCTCTTTCCATTCGTGGATGGTAATCCACTGTTTTTTTTACCCTGGGTCTGGAATATCACCTCTCCTGCACATGTTTGTGCTTCCTCTTTAACACACACACTTTGACAATGAGCTGTTAGGTAGCTGAGTTGCTGTGTCAGCTGTGTGTGAGGCAGGGGGCAGTTCAGGACTAGGTTCAGGAGTCTCTGGGAGGGAAGGGGCTAAACTGTACTGTAGATGAGCTACAGACTGTAATTAAAAACCTGTACCTGATAAACTAGTAACTCTGTGTATAAGGCACTTCATAATGCTCAGAATATTCAGTAGCTGCACATTCTGTTCCATCTGCTTATAAATGCTTATTAAAGCTGGTTAGTTAAGTTATGAAGTGGTCCATTTTTGTTTTATGCTTTTATTGTCCCGGAGCTGTTGACGTTTTTTTTTAATTTCACAGTCAATGTTATTTCCCTCTCTCTCTCTTTCTCCCCACTACTTTCACTTTGTTTTTGATTCGGCAGGTAATTATAATGAATCTGTCCATGAAAATGCTGGTCCTGGTCCTCTCAAAGCTGATCAAATGGCACATGGGAAATATACATTATAACATATAAAAGAAATTATCTTCATGCTACATTGTTTTCTTTTTGTTCTGGATGTTGTGTGACTGGAATAAAATGTCAGTGCTTTTTGGCATAAGGTGAAAAGGTGTGTGGATGTAAATATGGGTGCATTATGTTTGTGTGTCTGGTTCTCTGTCTCACTAGATATGCTTTTAGGGTCTTTTTTATCTTGTCATTAAGGACCATTCTGAGTGATGTTATCCATCCATCCGTCTGATATCAGACTACAGTGGCTCTGCCAGTGACCGTGTTGACCCGACCGGCCTCCACCATTTTTTCTCAGTAAGTCAGTAAACAGTCCTTTGACTCTCAAAACAGACTCGATATCATTGTGAGAGTTAAAGCACTTTTCATCTCATATCTCCCACTTTGGCCCATTTTCTTTTTTAGTGTATCTGTGTGGAAAAGCTCCAGCACTGTAGTTTTCCATAACTCATGCATCCCATTTACTGTCCACCATGGTAACGTGAGTTAACATGCTTTCTTAGTATGTTTTATACAATCTTTCTATGTTTTGTGTATTTTTTTTTCTTTACCCCTGCTTATTTTTGGACATTTTTGTGTTATTTAGAGTGTCTGTGGTATTACCTGAATTCCTACAACTGAAAAAAAAAAACTATTAATCACACAAGGATGACAACGATGATACCAACATCATATCTACATAACACTTTAATAACGGAAAACCAGACTGCATGTTAAGAAAACCTATAATAATTATGAAAAAGCAATTTGTGTTTGTGTTTGTTCATCATCTCCTCTTTCATCATCTGAATCTCTCTGGGGGTTCAAAGGTCAGAGCATAAGGTTAAGTAGAAACATAATCATAAAATACAAAGAAACATGAAATGCATATAGAGAAACAGCTCAATGTGTAGTAGTAGTAGTGTGTTCAGTGTTACATCTGGAGCACTCTGGCTGGAGGAAGCTGGGTTGCAAAGGTGTCACCTGAGGTTCAGAAGGTTCTCCTGGTGGTCGCTGGGGAGGTGGACTAGCTACAGTAGGTATACATGAGGTGAAAATACTCTGAGCCATTTAAATGTGAGGATTAAAATGCAGTTGAATCACAAATCGTATGGTTTGATGTGCTTTTCAATACGTCCTTCTGTGCAGGCTTACTTCATATAGTCTATTAACTTTTGTAGTATTTTAAATCTACCTTATTGCAAGTGTATTACATATTAATTATTTTTACCCTATGCTTTTCAGTTGTTTAGTTGCAAAGAGGGAGAAGCCTAAATTTGCTCCATCAGTGTGTGTGTGTGTGTGTGTGTGTGTTGTGTGTGTGTTTGTGTGTGTGAGTGTGTGTGTGTGTGTGTGTGAGTGTGTGTGTGTGTGTGTGTTTGTGTGTGTGTACGTACCTTGTTCCACTTGTTTTCTCCACCTGTAAAAATAGTATTCAGCTCCGACTGCAATTCCGCCCACCAACGGCAGAGGGAGACGCACCTCCCATCTCATGTAGAGACTCACGTAGAAAAGCAGGCGTGGACCAGTGATCAGGGATAGATAATCACCGAAGATCAGCCTGTTCTAACCTTTTCTACTCATCTAATCCTTAGAGTGTTCGAATGATAGCAAACCCTCAAACGGACAATCTTTTCCTGAAGAATTGTGGCAAATTTCCTAAAAGCCACCTTAATACGAAATCAGTTGTAGGAGAGTGATGCATGTTTGGCCAGTTTAAAGAGTTTACACTGAGGGATCAGTGATTCCTGACGGTTTATGAAACTTTTTTAATGGATCATATCATGGTCAACTGATATAAGACTCCTTTCTTATTATAAATAATTCTTAATATTATCTTTATGCACTGGGACACAGTCATGCTGGAATATAAAATGTTATTGCCACAACTGTGTCCACATGTCTTGGTCTGCTGAAGCATTAAGATGACACTTTACAAGAAGTATTGGTCGTAGCCCAAACACTGAAAAACAGGTGTGTCCCAATACTTTCGTTCATGGACATTAGTTCATTTCAATTTAATTGAAATGTGAAATAGAATATAAAATATTATAAAAGGGATGTCATATTTGACCATACAGAATTATAAAAAAGCACTCATTTATTTTATTATACTGGATGAATTATATGATATTATATGGTATTTTGAAACTACATGATATGTCTTCTACATTAAATGAATGGGAAAAGGTACGGATTCTAAATGATATCAGATACCCCGCATTCAGATACCACACAACTCAGAATTCAATTTTGATATTAATCATAATTTTATACATTTTAATCTGTAAAAAAACGTTAGATGTTCGGAGTCACAATATCTCCTCTTCGCTGCTAAACCAGTTCGAGTGGTGAACGGTGTCCAATCTGAGCTCCAATCACAGACCTGGAATCTGAAGGGGCGTGTCTTGCAGAGGAAGAAGGCAGGAGTTAAGATGGCGCTGCGGAGGGGGCTGTTGGGTCTCTCACTTAACGCGACGGAGTAAACAACAAACCAGCCCAACCACAGCAATGGCAGGGCTCAGTACAGTACGTACTTTGTTGGAATTGTTTTAATTTTACATCCAGATTAGTTTAGAGGCCAAAATCGTGCTGTATGATGAGATAAACTCCTGCATGCTAACATGTTAGCTAGCAGTTGGAGGTTGTTTACATTGATCTAGAAGCGTAACATCCTCTTAAGTTTTCCACTTAAACAACAAAACAGTAATATATATAGATTGCATAGCTTTTAACTCTAGAGCCACTGATCTAAATCTTCAGATCTTCCACAACGACGCCTTGCATAGTACACAGACAGGTCCACTAATCTGGGTTTAGGCGTGGGGTGAGAAAAGGGGTAAAATTAGAAAACGAGTTTGATGTTCTCTTTATTCTCAGTTTATATGTGTCGTTTCCAAATGGATGGTCGTTGTGTGTTACTGAGATATAAAAGTACCAAAACTAGCAAATGCGTTTGTGTATATGTGCTGCTGTCCACGTGTAGTCAGATTTCAATTTAGCTAAGTGCATTTGTACTAAATCTTGAAATCTTTTGATGTAGGCATTATGTGCAATTTGTGTATGTGTGTGTGTGTGTGTGTGTGTGTGTGTGTGTGTTTGTTTGTATGTATGTATGTATATATGTATGCATATACATAGCGAGAAAAGCTTTGAGTAAGCCTGTTTAAATATTAGTACAGATATTATAATATTAGTACAATATTAAAAACTCTCACACACACCAATATTAATGTCGGTAATGTTGTTTGTGTTACACCGCACTGATCAAATCACATAAAGGTCTTACTCCTCTAATATAGCTGGGTACAGTGTTTCTAAATCGGCAGTGAAATACTAATAGATCTTTATGGTAAAATGAAAGAATTTGTAGCATCCTTTGACTATAAAACATTTACAAAAGTTAGTCAGGGTCTCCATGTAATTGGAGATCAGATTTCTCACTTATTTACCTTTTAATGACCTTCCTGACAGGAACTGATCTTAGGTCAGTGTTTTGTCAGTGAGGACATGTCCGGGACAGCTGTATTTACAGTTATGCTTATTAGTTCAGTTTATCTCCCTAAACATATGACCTTCCAGCATCAAACTTGTTGCATTTAAACATAAGATGGCAACTTCAGAATTTCATAGCATTTGTGTTTACTTTGATTCTGCTATTTGACATTTAAAAATTGTATTTACAGTTTTCAGAAACAAATTCTTCTATTTTGTTCCCTTGTTGATGTAACAGAATATGGGAACACATTATTATGTATTCATTTTTCGAACATATCTGCTTTAAATAATTCGGACCTTCATAAATATCTTATGGGAGACACGTGAAGTGTATCAGAGCTTGTAAAGTGTGTTACTGTTCCAAGGCTGGGCTTGGTAAGCCTTTGCAGAAATACTGCTATGTGTGTTGTAACACTTTACTATTCTTATATACTGATGTATTCTTAACCACACAAACATTTTGTAAGCCGTTATGGTCTCTGGCTCTAACTAAAGAGAGCTTGAAGGGCCACAGTAGACCTTTGAAGCCACACCACAAGCACAAATGCCGTACTGCAATATGTTTTTTTACTTTGTAGCTGAACTGCAGCATGCGCTTCACTTTATTTCAGGCCTGAGCTGCAGAAATCTCCTGGCCTGTACCTGTCTGCCCCATTTAATAATGTCCTGTCATTAAAAATGGGAGGCAGTGGATCCAAAGCAAAAGGAGTCTGGCCTTTCTCTGGCTCAGGAGCCAGCGGAGACTCTCCTGGCGAGGTCAACGAGCAGGCTTTAGCCCGACTTCGTGCCTCCAAAAACGCAACTCCTTTTGTCTTTACAAGGAGAAGGTAAAATCATTTGTATTATTTAATGACCACATTTGTACAATATGTCATCGCTTACTTTCAGAAATGACATTGTAGTTTTGCTCTAATCACAAAGACGCAGAGACAATAACAATGTAAAATATAAAGTCTAAATCAAATTTAATACTCTCTGTGCAGATAATGCTCTACATGAAATACACTATTCTATGTACACCAATGCAGATGTTTAAATACTTTCGAGAAACTGCTTAGAGTTAAATAATTAGCTAGTAATACATATAGTGATTTGCAGTTGTTTTATTTATACAGTCTGTATATGTGATAGACATATGTAATATGTAACATACGAGTATAATACAGTATATAAAGGAAACAAAGTTATGATTTGTTTTGACTAGTGGCGTGTATTTGGCCCCCTCCAACTCTTGAATGCTTTCAGTTCCCTGTATTATGACGAGGATGGAGATTTGGCTCACGAGTTCTATGAGGAGACAGTGGTGACAAAAAATGGGCGAAAGAGGGCCAAACTGAAGAGGATCCAAAAGAACCTCATACCTCAGGTAACATGGAACTGGTTTAATAGTTAGAAAATATGTAATAGAATCAGGGCCATATGCAAATCATTCACTAATGCTTTCACTTCAAAGCAGAGCTCTAAATCCTACCTTACTTGAATGAATTTATGGACATGATTAGTTTAAATGGGGAGGTAGGGCCAGAATTTGAACCTCAGTATTTGTGACTGATTTGCATGGGGTCAGAAGTCTGGGTATAAACTATAGAATGAGGTATTTGATTTTCACACTGCCTTCACAAAAAAGAAGACAACAGCTATTTCGCCCTTTAGTTTATTTAATCTAGCTATTTTAGGTCAATGGAGTGCATTTATATAGTTCCCACTGTAATCTATGTGAACATCCCACAGATTACAGCAAAAAATCAAACCTGTTATCATTTTATGTTTTAATATTTGTAAAACAAAGCCATGGAGAACACAAGTAAATATTTGCTCCAGTGTCTCCATACTGTAAAAACCCACCTTTTTCATTGAACATACAGCATTTTGACCAACATTGTAATTCCACAGGATTCATACAACCAGGAGTAGGTTATTTTAATTTAGGTAATAGGGTCAAATGATTCGATGTTCCAAATAATTTTTTCATTGTTCTAAAATTGATTCAGCCAAATACACACTAAACACAACACAAATTCGATGTAAATGCAAGTAGACGGTCTTTTAAAGCTTCTAGAAATAATAAGCAGGTTTCTTGTTTCCAGGGAATTGTGAAACTGGATCATCCTCGGATCCACTTTGATTTCCCAGTCATCCTTTGTGAAGTTTAAAGACACAGACCTTCTGAGGCCAGGAGACGTTGCACCACTCAAACCGTCAACCACTCTGCTACCCTCCTCCCCTCCCTGATGGGCCTCAGCTGCTTCAGACTCCATTATGATGAGATGTGTCCCTCTTAGAGGATGAGCTACATCATCCTAATATGGGAGGACTTGCTGCACTTTAGCAGGCTTTGCTGTAAAGTGGCATTTGAATACTGGTGGTGTACTGATAGACAGTAGACCTACATTCTCCTGCCTTCTGTGATGTACAGACAAGTGAGGGTATGTGTTGTCCGAGTGTGTGAGTGATGGAAAGTAGAGTATTGAAATGCAAGGACTGTAAGTCCATTCTGTATGGTTGTCTGTTGGCATGTTAATAATCATTGTACTGTATATACTTATTCTGTTATATCAAAGTATGCCTCTGTTGTATTTGAACCCAGACCTGCACTAGTAATTATTTGATGTATAGTAAGATACAAAAGTTGACATACTTGAATAAAAGGATTTACCTGGCAAGCTAACAACCTGGCACTGGACTAAGAGGGTATGGAATTGTGGAGTTCTTACAACAGCTCCCAGGCTCACTATAGAAAATTACGTGCCACGTTTAACTAACAGTTCCATTTAGACCAGCATTAATAATGTTAAGAGGTGGTCCCCCAGACCCAGATGAAACCTACATCTGGACTAGCCTGGATTATTTAAATGACTTGCTGTACAGAAAATCACAATTTAATTGCTTCTTTTAAACAAAATATTTAAGATTCAAAGTGTTTTTCATGTGTACAAAAGAAATTGCATTTCTCTGTGCAATGAAATTCTTTTTTTTGCTGTCCACAAACAAATGTAAAAGTAAAAGTAAGATAAAATTAAACATTAAAGACTAACATTAAAATATATCAATATTAAAAAGATTTTAAGAAAAATAAATTTATTGTAAATATATTCATAATGTACAATAATGTATATGACAGCTGCATTATTTATTTTGCTGAGCGGTACCGATTAATTTGAAAGAAAAGCAACAAAATATAATGTCACATGTTTGGGTTGGTTACCATTTACAATGAGCTCAATAATTGTGAAACAATTGGTACAGCCTTGGTAAAATTGAACAAAAAGTTGGTTAATTACAGTATAATTCCACTGAGAATTCAGCTCAACACACGGGTGTTCTGCTGGGTTTTTAGGTCAGAAGACTGAAAATCAGAACATGACTTTGGGGTTTGGATCATTGTGCTGTTAGAAGATTCAGCTCTTGTAGCATCTTTCAAAGTCCAGGTGCTTTTGGTGTAGCTAGATGAAAGAAAATACTGTCTTCTGACTTGTGTTTAAATTTTAATCTGTTTTTTGTCATGGAGGTAGAGTGTAGCTAGTGTTAGAGACTTGGTGATCCCATAATGCTAACATTAAGGATTTAACCATTTCATCCATCCTTCCATTAACTACACATATGCCCACATGTATTCAGGCAGATTTACTCCAGTTAAACTCCAGAAACTAAGAAGACATTATTCATTACAAAGACATTATTCATTGCCTTGTTTTCTCATCCTTACCAAGAGAGTCAGTGCAGTGTAGTATTGTGTATAGTTCCATTTGGTCTCCTTTTAGCAGATAAGAATAATAACAGTGGCCCCCCACTGTGGTAAAATATTATAAATAGGTATTTAACAAATAATCATTTTAAACCTTTTGCAGACATTATTCTTATTATTCTAGTTCACAAAAATAAAAACACATTCATATAAATTTCATACACTAAATGGATAAAAGTATTGGGTTAAGGTTTTTCAGGGTTTGGGCCCCTTCAAGTGAAGGACAATATTAATGCTTCAGCAGACCAAGGCATTTTGGATCACACCATTCCTCTGTGGACAAAGTTTGGGGAAGAACCTTTTCTATTCCACCATGACTGCGTCCCAGTGCACAAAGCGATGTCCATAAGGAAATAGCTGGAGGAGTTCAGTGTAGATGGCCACACAGAATCATGACCTCAACCCCGTCCAGCACCTTTGGGATGAACTGGAATGGAGATTGTAATCCAGATCTTCTCATCCAACATTAGTGTCTGACCGTATAAATGCTCTGAATATTTTCAGTCATTGTAGAACATTTCTTTGATCCTACGGATACCTGTTCATTTGGTCGCATGATTATAGTCAAATGAATTTGACTGATAATTGTGTTGCATTCATGTGCACCTCAAAGGTCAGTTGAGTCTCAATGTGTTCTGTAAAAGCTTTTGTAATCATCTTCATGGGCTGTGAGTGGGCCCTGGTCTCAAGCTTAAGGGCGTTATTACATGTGCAAGTGTTAACTTACTGTAATATATAAGATTGACAGCAAGATTTGCAAGGTAGCTTATTGTGCTCAGGAATTTCACTGATCTCATGTGTTGTTTGATCTTCAGCAAATCATTATTTACAGAGCCTATACTGTTTGTGGGACAGTTTCAGAGGAAGTCTTTGTCTGTGGTCTGGACCCTGGCAGGCGGCGCTGCACTGTGCTCCGGCTGTGGAATGTGGGTGCGGTAAGGTGGGAAGGTCAGAGGTTAAGCTCTTTGTTGTATTTCCTCCTCCTCTTTGATGTACACCGCTGGGATGGCCGTCCAGTGGCTTCTGCTTTATCGTCACGGCAGTAGATGCATTATCAGAACCGAACCAACACTTGAAGGTAAATTCCATTGGAAACAGCTGCCTGGGTTGACGGGGGTGGGGTCGCAGACTGGGGGGGGGCTTTCCTAGAGCCCACACCGGATACAGTGTGATCACTGAAAGGGCTGGAGACCGGTCCCACCCAGGCACACATGGTGCAAACACGCTAGAACAGGATGCCATGTCTGTGCACAATCACCAACACTGATAACTCAGAGCCAGTGGAGTGCAAATGTGAGGGCGAACTTGATAAGAATTATGGGTGTGTCAGGGGAGGGGAGGAGGATAAGGTCGTGGGAAACGGACAAGATATGGTACCCTTCAATAAGTGAAATTTTAACAAGCCAGAAAATCTTTTTTTTTTTAAATAAAAAATTTAAAATAAAAACAAATACCGACGACCATGTAAGATCAATAAAAACGTTTTTTTTTGCCTTTATGAAGCTTAACAAGGGAAATTCCGCTGATTCTAGTCTCTCTTTTCTTTGAATTATGTTTATTTGGCTTATTTGTTATGGTTTTGCAGTGCATAGTGTTTGCATTTTACATGACTCTTGTAGGCTTATGAGGATTTTTGAAAATCTAATTTCTTAGTCTGAGGCTTAATCCAGGACCTCAGAAAGTATGAATCAAAAAAACTTTATTGAGGAAACTGCTTATGTTATGACTGTGCAGACACATAGACAAGAACAATGCAAAATATGAAATCTAAAGAAATACAATAACAAACATTCTACTGAAAATGATCTAGGCTATATGAAACACACTGTACTATATAAACAAATGCTGAGGTATAAATACCATAGATAGTAACATACAGTTGCATGATTTTCTAGTAACACAAACAGTGGTTATGAATCTCTTATTGCTGTAATAGAGATCAGTAATACATTAGTAATATTGACATAAGTAGTGATGTTTCACATGGTAACACAGATGAGTTGCACATGAGATTAGGATATTGTGCGTAATGAAGTGATTAAGCACCCAGTAGGAAAACTGCACGTGGTATTGCATTAGGACCTCACCTCACAGTAGGAAATATTTCTTCCCAGAGAATGACATTGATTTGGCACAAAATTAGCTGAGTGTCTTTCTACAGAATGAAGTAAAGGCATGAATGAGCGGCATGCTGATGTCTCTGTCCTCTCCTATTGTGTTGGGATGGGTGGATTTGCGTTCCTGGGGTGCGGGTAGCAGAGGGTGTGTTTGGGTTCAGTTCCCCTCACTTTGTTCGAGTTTCCTGGCCCCGCGGGCTCGGGAGCTGCCCTGATGTAAAGCCCCTTCCAGGGTGAATGGGAAGTGTCAGGAGGAAGGAAGCCTTTCTCTGTCACACACACAAACACACACACACAGGCCACATACAGAAGCAGTAGGTGAGTCAGCAGAAATGGGAAGAAATGGCGGAACAGGATCTGGGCAGGTCACTGTTGGCCAGTTAGCTGCAGGGACAGCGCAGGCCAACAGTGACCTCATGTCCTACCTGTCATGTGCTCCCTGGAGGGCGCTGACTTCCACACATCCTCTTGAAAAGGGCAGCGGGCCTTTTCAGCACACACACCCTTACGCTTCTATTACCACTCTCAGGACAAAACCCCAGATCTCCAAAACAGTGTCTTCACGTTTAAAATGGACATATGTGTAAAAAGTTACTTTATTATTTTAGTCATTTTGGACCATTTCTAGTGAATCATTCATCAAGGAATTTTCACTCAGGGTAAAGAGGAGCTGGTATTTTTAGACGACACCAAAAACAATGACTTAAAAACAAATCAGAATCAGAAAGGTTATCAGTCCTGGAGGAAACTGATTCACTTCCCACATTAAATGTGGACATGCAAAGATTTTTTTCTGGCTACAATTACTGTTGCCAAGCATGTTTCTTCACTAATTTCATTATAGCTTTTAAATGATTCAAATTGTAGCTCTATAGTCTAGGATTTGTTACTTGGGTTAATGTTTTTTTCCCTAGAATACAATTTTCTGGTGTAACTCTACTCCATTTCAGAAAAAAATTGGATTACTTTGGTATGTTTGAGCTTTTTGCTCCTCAGCAGATGATGTCTGATGTTATACGATTGGAATTTGCATATTTATTATACTTATCTTTATTTGAATACATTGCTTTTCTTAATTGGGAGAGCATGCCTCATCTTTAGCATTTCATTTAATTAAATATCTGTATTTATTTATTGTGAATATTGGTGCCTGGGTGAAACAACACTGTATGATAGTTGTGTGAATTCACAGCATGTGTTCGTGAATCAGGGAATAAAAAAAGTTATTGATGGTGGATTCCACGTGGATTCCTCCTCTACTATTAACAGCGCATGACAGAAGAGCTTGCTTAAGTACCCGCCCACTTTTAAAAAGACACGCCTGTCTAAAAAATCATTGGTGCTCTTTGAAGGCCCCGCCCATTAAAGGCCCTCCATAAGAGGAATAGTGAGCTAGCCCCGCCCATCCTCTCTATCAATAAAACAGAGAAGAGACCAGAGGAACTCCACTGAAGTTTGGAAGTTAAAATACATTCAGGAAAACGAGGAATGGATCTTATCACTTTTTTATTTTAAAACCTTTTTTCTGAAGAAATGGCTGCCTCAGAAAGTGTGTGTGTTAACAGAGCAACTGAGCCTCAGAGAGAAGGGGCATGTTTTCCCTCTCTGATGTCAGTGGTAAGTTAGTTATGATTCTTTCTTTGTCCCCTATCTTCTTGTTTGTCTTACAGTTTTTTCTGCATGAAAGAAGTAATGTTTTGCCTTTACAGTAGGACTGTATTTGGTTTGAATGGCTCCCGGTTATTTTGAGTCTGTCACTGTCAGTCAGGCCGGTTCCCTTTGAAGAAGCTCATTTCTGACATGGGCCTTGTGTTTATGGGCTCGGACTGTAACTGATAGCACTGTAATGTCGGTGCTGCTTTTCTTGGAGCCAAATGATTTAAATAAGTCAGAAATCTCTCCTCGAACCTCGGCTGACTCTCTGTCACCGAGTTTATTTTGTCCAGTGTGATTATTTGTGAATTCTGTGATTGTTGTGTTCCAGTTTAAATGCAATAGTTGGTGGTTCTTGAATGGATCAGTAGTCTTGAAACATGTCTATACAACTGCGCAACTCTCTTTGTTTTCTTTTCTTTTTTTGTAAATAGATTTTAACAGGAGCAGCACTGTGAAATAAGCCTACCAGCATGGCAAACTGGTTTCTCTCCAATTGGAAAATCTTGCTGCTGGTTTCACTAGTCTGGGACTACGGTTGTGCCACCCAAAGTCTGAAGTCCACCAGATGGCCACTGTACCCTAATAAGCCTTTGCTCCTAGCCTGGAACGCCCCCACCGAGAACTGTGGTAACGGCATTCGCTTTCAGTTGGATATGTTCCAGATTGTGGCTTCACCAGATGATGGTTTCACCAAACAGAACCTCACCATCTTCTCCAGAGACCACCTGGGCCTGTACCCATATTTTGAGTCAGGCACCCCAGTGAATGGTGGGCTGCCTCAAATTGCCAGCCTGACGCACCACCTTGAGAAATTACCTGAAGGCATCAAAAAGCACATGAGTGACCCGAACGCACGGGGCCTCGCTGTCATAGACTGGGAGGATTGGCGCCCCCTCTGGATTCGGAACTTGGACGCCAGGAACGTCTACAGGAACCAGTCTCGGCTCCTGGTGTTCAAGAAGAACCCTACCCGGGATCAAGGCTGGGTCAACAAAATGGCGCAGCAGGAGTTTGAGATGTCAGGCAGGATGTTCATGCTGAAGACTCTGAGACTGGCCAAGAGCCTGCGGCCGAACCAGCTCTGGGGCTTCTACATGTTCCCTGACTGCTACAATCACCATTACCTTAACAGCCTGGAGAACTACACGGGCCGCTGCCCAGACCCGGAGATGGCGCGGAACGACCTGCTGAAGTGGCTGTGGTCTGAGAGCACGGCACTCTACCCCTCCATCTATATGGGGTCAGTGCTGCGATCCACTCCCTACGCTCGCCAGTTTGTGCGGAACCGGGTGAAGGAAGGCATGAGGTTGGCATCTTTGGGTGAAGGCCTGGCATGTCCAGTTTTTGTCAACGCCCGCCCCACATATACCGATAAGCTGGAGATGCTCACTGAGGTGAGATTGTAAACTACACTGTGTCATACTTTGATGTTTAGCCTTTTGTATGGAGTTATAAAGTAGACATTGGGGTTCTTAGTTGTGTCCTTTATCTGTATTATTTTATTTGTGCTGTTTCATCAATACAGCTACATTCAAATTTTCAAACTAGATTTTTTTATGCATCCTTCATGGCTTTGGCAGTTTCATTTGTATGTAATGTGGAACTCTCAAAACCCTCCATGGCCAAACATTACTTACACATCTCAAGAAATGTTTTCTAATGAACTGATGAGTTGAATTAGGTATAGTAAACAATCAGGGCCATTACAGCCCTAAGATGAAATGCGACCCCTATCTCCATTGTGACTGGGGAAAATACAGATTTTAGTCTGATGCCACCGGATGTTTAAATTTAATTATGGGATGGTGGTGGCCTAGTGGGTGGGATGCTTGCCGCCAGACCAAGAGCTCATGGGTTCGAATCCCACCCTCACTAGGTCCCTGAGCAAGACACTTAACACCAAGTTGCTCCGGGGAGACTGCCCCCTGTAGTTTGGACATGGAGGTGGCTTTGGATAAAAGCATCTTCTAAATGTAATTTCATAAGACCTCCTAGAACACTAGAGGCAAAACAGGCCAAAGGCATCAGCGATCCAGCACCACATTTGAAAGTGTGTTTTATGTGGTCATTTTTGAAGGTAGTCCATTTTTTTTGTCAAACATGATGAGGGTGTTCTTGACCAAAACGTTTTGTCTCATCTGACCACATCACACGATTCCATTTGTAGTTTTTATGACGTTTTGCAAAGTTCAGGCCTTGCATTTTGTGGCTTGTTCTTGGAAAATGCTACTTTTGTGGATGTCTTCCAAAAAGTATCTATTTATTCATTGGCATCTGACAGTGGATTTTGAAATGTGAAAATGAGAATATTCAGTTACACGGTGCAGTCCGGAGACTGTGGCCTTTGTATTTCCTTTTACCTCACTTACCCTCCTCCCCCTGTATGCTCATGCCACCTTTACAGCATTTTTTATTAAGGCCCTGATTGCAATAATCTGGAAAGGTCCGCAATCTCTGTCTCATTTAGGTTGACAGAAAGCTATTATACCTGTGTATAACCCCAGAAAACATGAAATGCTCATAGACTACAGTGGTGGTCCTAAAATCTGGGAGCAATAAAATGAAAAATGTATTTTCCCAAAGATGTAAACAAATCCTGTTTTGAGAACAATTTTATTCTATTTATATAATTATTTGTCCAGTTTCTTGAAAGGTGCCAATAATATGATCTATCAATCTAAAGCTCGTATCTTTGGCAAAAATATCACTGCGGACCACCTGCAAATGTGAAAATCTTACTGAACGTCATCAATAAAATAGTATGGAAAAGAAATCGGTTAAGTAATTTGTTCTTTTCTTTTTTTCTTTTGCTTTTTTTCACATGGAATGATGCTGAATTTGTTAAGAAAATATTCTGTGTGCAGCTGATCAGATCTAGCCATTGACTCTGTAGGTAAATTTGCCCAATCAAAATGTTCCATTTGGTTTTCAAGACATTTTGGACAATTTTCCATCATGCTTAGCCTTGGACCCTAAAACTTACCTTAACCTCTTATCTCTATCAGCAGCCTTTTCCTGCTCCCACCAGTGTGTGTGTGTGTGTGTGTGTGTGTGTGTGTGTGTGTGTGTGTGAGTGTAAATGTATGAAGGTGTGTGTGTGTGTGTGTGTGCAGGAAGGGTGCTGGTCACATTTTTCACCACCTCCCACCGTACCCCTGCCGTACCCGTCCTCTGGTTATTTCCTTGCTAAAATAGGAGCGGATGTGCAAACTTGTCGCCAGCTAAAATGGGCAGCTTGGAACCTCTGAGTTCAGTCAGAACAGGAGAGAAATTGATCAAAAGGTTCACCAAGCACCAGTCAGTCATGTCTGTAACCGTCTTTTACCTCTCTGCAGGCCGACCTGGTCTCCACCATCGGAGAGAGCGTGGCACTGGGGGCTGCCGGCATCATACTGAGGGGGAACACCAGCAGCAACGTAAGCGTTTACACATTAACCCAGGCCAAAAATCATTCATATCCCACTCATTAGTATTGCATTCACTCACAGTGAATTATTACAATAAAATAATTATTGTTATTATTATTATTATTATTATTATCATAATAATAATAATAATAATAGTAATAATAATAATAATTATTATTATTATTATTATTATTAACAACAACAACAACAATATGATTATGATTATTATTATTATTATTATAAACAGATGACCATGACTAATAATAAAGCTATTATTACAGAGATAAAGTGCAGAGACACACTTGAATAAATGTCCTAGCTGTTTAATGTACCAAATCAAAATTACTGTTAGAGACTCTAATGATCCAAAATGAATTGGGTATTCAGTTTAGGAAATTCTGACATCAAATCAAAATCCTACTAAGAATATCGTCACACCATCTTACTCTGTAGTTGATCTGGGTTTTAACTGTGTTATTGTAAGTAATTAATGAATTCTTGTACAAAAGTTAAATAAAAAAACTTGATTTGATTCTTTACTGCATTTACACATCTAACATTTTTCTTTTGTTTGTTTCTCTCATTCTTACTCTCTCTCGATTTCCTTTTTTCTTCATTTCCTCTTTCACTCTTATTCTCTTGCTTTTTCTTTCTTTCTTTTTTGTCATGTAAAACAAAACTTTTTTTTGTTCTTTCTCACCCTTTTCTGTCTTTTCTGTGTTTTCTTTTTTCTCTTTCCCTCTCTCTGTCTCTGTCCCTCTTTCTCTCTCTCTCTTCCTCTGTCTCTCTCTCTCTTTCTGTCTGTCTCTCTCTCTCTCTGTGTCTATCTCTCTTTTTCTCTGTGTTTTCTGTCTCTCTCTCTTTGTCTCTGTCTCTCCCTCTGCCTGTCTGTCTGTCTGTCTGTCTGTCTCTCTCTCCCCCCCTCTCCCTAGGCCAGTTGTTCCAGTCTGAATCAGTACCTGCGGGGTCCGTTGGGTCACTACCTCCTGAACGTGTCCACAGCAGCGGAACAGTGCAGCCGCTCTGTCTGCGGGTCGCACGGCCGCTGCCTGCGCAGGAACCCTGACACGGACACGTACCTTCACCTGGACCCACAGAGCCAGGCGCTGGTGTTCCGGGGCAGCAGCCTGACCGTGACCGGGCAGCCAGGGCCGGAGGAGCTGCAGCGCATGAGGGAGGACTTCACCTGCCAGTGCTTTAGTGGCTTTCAGGGGGACAACTGTGAGCTGCAAGACCCCCTGTATCAGAAAGGAGGAGGACACACTCTGCAGGCTCTGTGGAGCTACTGCCTGCTCACACTGCTGCTAACTGTTCTGGCCTGAATGAGCCTAAACTCTTAGTGCATAAAGGACACAAGGGGGAGGGCGGAGTCAACGTCTCTGGTAAAGGAATTGATTATAATTGATTCAATATTCAGTCATTTTCAGAATGATCCCAAACTAATCAGGTCGAACTTTAATTCAAATGTAAACAAAGTCATTCAGGGGGAAAATTTGATGTGAAATGCTCCATTGTAGAGGAAATGTCAATGTCAGATTTGTCCACAGAGCTGGTGAATGTAACCAGAAAAATCTAAAGGTCCCATGGCATGAAAATGTCACTTTATGTGATACAATTTTTTTGTATAAGTTCCCCTAGCCTGTCCATATTCCTGCAATGGCTAGAAATGGTGATAGGTGTAAAGAGTGCTGTGATCATCCTGCTCCACCGTTGAGAGGAGGACAGCTCTGATGGTTACATCCCCTTTCTCATGCTTTGCCCATCCAGAGAATGAACTTATTTTCATATACAAAATGTGCAAAACAATTTGACTGAGGTTTTAAATAAATAAAGTCTATAAATAAAAACATCATATATATATTTTTGATTTACAGTTATTTATTGTTGTCAACGTCACATAAAAAAATGATATGTGAGGGTTCACAGTTCTGCTTGAATCATAAATAAAAAGATCCTGTTTGTGTCGTCGACATTGCGCCCCTCTGGTTCCATTCACCACTGTGAAGAAATCGGAGACTCGAAACTTCTCCACATTTATTAACTGCTCACTAAACCCACCCTGAATATCATTTTATGATTGAGTCTGATCTTGAGGCCATGATGATGTTTAAATCGTGCAGAAAGCGTGAAAAATCGATAGTTATTGGACACTTGAAGACACTGAAGAACATTTTTTGCTGTAGAGCTGATCGTGTCAATTTTGATATGATTCTCATTCTAAATGTCTTTTCAATGTGTGAATATCATTCTAAAGCACTGTATTATTATACATAATAGTGTCAAAAAGGGATGATAGAAAAATACACACAATTTCAAATTTTTTTTTAGAAAGACAGTATTTTAAAGAACTGTACACTGACGGGTTCTTAAGGGAACCCAGTCATTTCTTCTATGGCTTTATTTTTTAGTGCGTGTGGGATGCCATGGTGTGAAAGGTGTACTGGGACCGTAATGTGAAAGCGACGTAATTCATGTTCCCAAGTGAAATGCGAACGGATAAACACAGGAAGCTCTGAGTCCAAATAAGCACTTTTGTTTATTGTGACAGATATGAAACCGCTGAAGGCAGATCAGAGTCTTCATCAGGCCGAAAAGAGAGACTGGCCCTGATAGTCGTGCTGGTAGATTGATTGGTAGATTGATGTGTATCTGTATGAGATGGTTAAACATTGTCTGATGCTGGGAAACATTTGTCACTTTAGAATTTGAGATGTAAAGTAATTAGTCTGTTGTTAAACGACTACTAAGTTATTGTTTGCTGTAATACAGTCTCTATTCTCTCTCACACGCTCACACTTTATTCTCTCTCTCCCTCTCTCACACACACATACACTCATACACTCATCCGCACGACATGTATTTTTGCATGTATGTGTAGCTTTGTGATCTGCTGTTCTAACGGATGCCCTGCAGTTGTTTTTGTCTTCTGTAAAACCACTTGACTGAACTGATGGATCTATGTGTGGGCACCTCCGGGCACCGCTGGTCAATTCACATTCTGCTCTTTTTCTAACTGCATTTTAATGCACAGTTTTGCAAAACATAAAAAATAAAATTCAAAAAAATAATTTAAAAAAAATTGTACTATTTTGTTTCCTGTTTCTCTTCCCACCATGTTACATCCATTAATAGTAACTCTGCAGTGAAATGTTCAGATGTGCAGAAGAATGTAGAGGACCCTCTGCAGAGGCTGTGTACGTATTTTCACTCTGAGATCAGCAAAACGTGTCATTTTAAACGGACTGTTTAAACCTTTACCTATGACTGTAAGCATGTACAGAGCCAATGTTTACTGTGTTACTGTGTTCCTTTCCACTATTTTCTCTATTTAGATTATAGATGTGTATGCTGTTAGAAGCTAACTGGTGGGGTAAGTGGTTAAGGAACTGTCCTGTGAGACATGGTTGAGTCAAGTATACCAGATGGACAAAAGTATTGGGACACTGTTTTTCAGGGTTTGGGTTACACCCCTTACTTCCAGTGAAATATAGTTTTAATGCTTCAGCAGACCAAGGCATTTTGGACAACTCCATGCTTCCAACTTTGTGAAATAACGTTTTCTATTACAGTATAACTGTGTCCCAGTGCACAAAGCAAGCTCCATAAAGACGTGGCTAGATGAGTTTGGTGTTAAAGAAATTTGGGGTAGTCGTGAGGTAGGATAGTGGGTAGAATACTTGCCTCAGGACCAAGCGGTCATGGGTTGGAATCTTACCTTCAGTATATCACCACTGGATTCCCGAGCAAGACCCTAAACGCCAAGTTGCTCCAGGGAGACTGCCCCCTGTAGTTTGGGAATGAAAGTCGCATTGGAATAAAAGTGTGAAAATGCCTAAATGTACTTTGACTGGCCCACACAGGGCCCTGATCTCAACACCAACTCCATATTAAGGCCTATTTGTTTGAAATATCATTAAAGTCCTGTTGTGTAATGTTCAGCCATCTCGACATTTTTGTTCAGTGTTGTTTTGATATTTCAGCCATACACACAGTACACAGTGAAATAGACAGTGTTCTTCCAGGACAATGGAGCAACACTAGAGCAGAAACAAACAAAACAAGTCTACACAAGTGCAGACATGACAAAATACAAAGAGAGCAAAGAGAGAGAAAGTGCAAGAAAAACACAAAAGCAACAAAACAACAGGACAAGACAATATGATGTGCAGCTAAAAGCAACAGTACTGTAACAGTGTCAAAGCTCTGGAGTCTAAAATCCCCTGGAATTAAACAGATTTTTCGAGAGAATTACTGATCTAATACAGTGAAGATGCATAAAAAGAAGTGTTTACATGTTGAGTGAAACTGTACCACTTGGACCTCCTTAGCAAAGGGCCACAGTCTGCATGATGCCAAGCCACAATTACAGGCCTCCACATGCCCAGGAGTTATATTTGTATCCACAAGCTGATCTCATTGGGAGTTTTCTTTCCAGAGAATGCAAAATCCCACAAAGCAATAAGCTGCGCTGACCAATATGCCATAAGAAAATAAACATTATTTATCATAAAAAAACATAATGTCATTTCAGTTTTACCTTCTCACATATTATCACTGTCCAAAAAACATAGAATAAAGGTCTCCGGTGAGTCACTTCACAGGAAAAGGCAAAACAAAGCTTGAAATCTAACATAATGTGAAAAGCCATTCTGTGGCATTTCTATTGGTTCGCTTATGACAAGTGGCTGCCCTGGCTGAACCATCTAAAAAAAAAAAAAAGAAAATCAGAAGAATTAAAGACTCATGGTTTTTCTGGACAGTGACGATATATACACTACTCACAATTAGTTAGGGATAGTGTTATTTACATGAGTGCTTTTCGTATTTGCTCTGAATTTTAAGGAAATAAGTAAATGTTCCTTTTGATATTCCTAATAATGTATGAGAAGAAACACCATTTTCATTAGTTTAATATTTAGTGCCCCAAAAATGTAGACTAAAACCCCAAATAACAAAAATGGACAATATCAGTAGTGGGTGTTTCCACCATTTGCCGCAATGACAGCTTGACAGTGTCGTCTCATGCTCCTCACTATCCTAATGATTCTGTTCTAAGCCGTTGTGTTCCACTCTTCCACAAGTGCTACACGCAGTTCTGCCAGGCCAGGTGGGGGTGTGGTACAATAATTCAGTCTCTGCTTCAACTGGTCCCAGACGTGCTCCATGGGGTTCAGGTCAGGAGACATTGATGGCCATACCGTATGACTTTGCATTTACATTTAAGGCATATAGCAGATGCTTTTGTCCAAAGCGATTTTCATTCCTAACTACAGGGGACAGTCTGCCTGGAGCAACTTGGGGTTAAGGTGGTGCTTCAGGTGGTGCTGCAGGTAGGATTAGAACCCAAGACCGCATGGTCCTACCCACTGAGCTACCTCCAACCATATGAGGCACTCCAACTTCCTGAAGTGGAGCTGTGACAATTCTGCCACACTGTGGTGGAGCATGAACAGAAAGTTGGGGGTGTGCTGGTGGAATTGGGGGATGATGATGCGTTCTATGATGTCTCCTAGGTAAAAACATGCGGTGACTGAGCCGTGTACAATAACCAAATCTGTTTTGCATTGACTGGTGATGCTGCCCAGATTGTTGCACATCCTCCACCAAAGCAAACCCTGGGGACCATGTTGACCTCAGCGTATCACTCACCTTGCCCTGAAAGTTAGTTATTTTCATTTTTTGGCCATTTAGAAACTTTTTTAAACCTTGAGGTCACCGTCAGCACGCCCACTTTCTGTTTACCTGAGGGCATGAAAACGTCTAATCTATTGGGTAAGGCCTCTATATACACTCACCAAAAATATAAACGCAACACCTTTGTTCCTGCTCCGATTTTTCATGAGATGGACTTAAAGATCT
>JBBMFX010000101.1:21303408-21314791 GCA_037832545.1 Rhabdalestes septentrionalis
AAGAGAACGGGGGGAAATGAAAAAGCCCCCCCCCCCCCCTCACGCTCTCACTCTCTCTTTCTCGTTCTCTCTCTCTCTCTCTCACTCTCTCTTTCTCGTTCTCTCACTCTTTCCCTCTCTCTGTCTCGTACTCTCAATTTAAGATACTTTATCTTTATAAGGACAGATACTTAGGTGAATGGATATCTCTGTTCAACTTTCTCACACATGCACACGAATGTAGAACCTGACAAATAAAATCCCAAAAACACACACACACACACACACACATACACACATTCACACATACAAAGGAAGGATATTAAGGATCGCATAGTTTTCGGCAGAAATGTCAGGGGGTGTCGTAACCTTTACCAGAGCAAGTTATCTGCCTCGATAGCGAGACGGAGGGGGATGCCAGGGATCGAGACGACGTGATGGGATTTGAAAGGTCCCCATCGGAGGCTGGCCCTGGGGCTATCTCCCCTTCACAGTTCAGCGACACGAGCACCCCTAACCTCCCGCCCGTAAACCAGCCCCCCCACACACTTTTATATTACCTTCACATGAACCTCTTGGTTGACAGGGATGGGCAAAGATGCATCAAAATGTACTTAAAAGTAAAATACCTTAGGCCTATACCATTATTGTAAATCTATGATTATTTTTAAAAAAAGCTAAATATGAAACAATAAATCATGAAATCTCTTTGTACTTCACACTAGATCCATCACAAGCATGAATAAATCTGACATATGCAACCAGCCAATACATCAAATATAGTGGGACCTGCCTGTTTTTTCTCAGATCTCCACACATCCCTGTGACCACCCAATTTAAGATTTGTCTTAAGGTAACCAACAGTTAACTTAATGTTTAGTGATTAACTAACAGCATGTTTAATATAACTGAGTCACTTAATGTTTAGTAATGAAGGCCTATTTCGTATCAGCAACACCGACTTACAAGTCTTTCATTAAAGTCTCTGATTACCAAAAATGACCAATGGAGTTTGAGGCATGCATTTTTACATGGGCTTATTCTAGTCAAATATTTTTGTTTAGTTACGACATCTTGTGTGTTATTAGAGCCTGGTCTCACAAGTTTTAATGAAGCCATCATGATACACAACCGAATCAAATAATGTGCTGCAATCGTGCATTAGGCATTTTTTTCATGCCAGGACAAGGCTTCACTACCCTGTATTTTAAAGCACAGTGTGTAACTTCACCAGTAACTGGTGACAGAGGGACAGTAAGAGAGAAACGAAGAGTTGATTTCTTATCGTTTTTATCAATAATAAGACTAAATTATTTCTAATCTTTTTTGTTAACGATTATTGCAAAGTGGTTGAAAGAGGTTGAAAGGCCGTAAGACAGGGAAAGTGCCAAACCCTAACCCTGACCTTAACTCAAACTCTAATCTTAATCCTAATCTTAATTCTAACCCTAGCCCTAAACTTAACCTTAACCTTAACCATAACCATAACCTCAACCCTAACCGTGACCCTGACCCTAACAGTCACGAGTTAGCGCAGATAGTGGCGATGTTATGTGGTGCACATTAATATACAGGGTAGTGAAGCATTGTCCTAGCCAAAAAAAACTGCCTAAAGTGTTTCTCTCTCTAGATTGCAGTATGTATTTTGAGTAGACCTTATGTAATTATAGCTGCAAAAGTCATGAGATTGGGTTGGTTGTTATGAAGAAATGTTGCATAACAGCTCTGAACACTTAACACAGGCTGAAAGTAGAAAACTAATTTTAAATTATTTTAAAGTAGCTTACATATCCCGTAAATTGTTAAAAGATTTACTCCATGCTACCAACAATAAACAGTAACTGTTAACTAGACGCCATTTCTGCAGAGAAACACAGAACACAGAATTAGCATTAGCGTTCACATTAGCATCACTGTGAGCATTAGCATAGTATTACCATAGCATTAGAATGAGCATTAGTATAGCATTAGTTATATTGTTGGTGGCGCATGGAAAGGTCGTATACATCTGGGCTAGAGAACCGATAGGTCAGTGTTCTCCAACACGTCGCTCGCGAGCTACCTGTAGCTCGCAACCCCTCTCCAAGTAGCTCGCCAAAGGGTTAACGAATCTACATACATTTGAAAACGTGACCAGTCAAATTTTATTAGGGGACGTTCACATATCGTGCCTAAAATCGCGTGGGAAACACGAGGCACGTCGCTTTCTCCTTCTTTCTAAAAATGTTCGGGCGCTTGTGCTCCGGAAGTGTCTGTCGATGCTAAGCAACCATCAGCCGTGCTATTCATTAATTTCAGCAATGGATTTCCACCAACAAACACTTGCTGTGACTCTGCTACATTATTTATTTAAGCAGAAAAGAAAAGAAAACACAGTAGTGTCTGGGTGCACCCCATTCTTCAAAAACGGAAAAAAACACTGGGAATTTCACCAGCTGATCCAGGAGCCCTGCCTGGACAACGGGAGGTTCAAAGCCTATTTCAGACTTAACAAGGACCAGTTGGATTATATTGTAGGAAAAACTGGCCCAAGCATCAGTAAACAGAGCTTCTCCCGTGAAGCCATCTTTGGTCAGTGATCCACGTCGTTTCCATTATAAGCGCGGCTGCCGCACGTCTACATTTGAAATAATGGACTTCAGTGCGCAAAAGACGCGATATGTGAACGCACCCTAAGTCACTCGGAAAACCAACTTGCATGTATGGCCAACCATATCTGCCCCCTTCTTACACCAAATCATTATTTGCCCATTAGCTGTCAATAAAACAGTCAAGGTTGAGGAGTCAAAGGTGATGATTCAGATTCGAATTCAGATTCAGATTCAGATTCAGATGATGGGAGATTGTCAGGAACCATGACCATGGCAGATCGCCATACAAATAAGAGACTGAAAACTTGTTTTCATAATACAAAAATGAGTAGCTCTCTATCATTTTCATTTTGTAAAAGTAGCTCTCAGAGGTAAAAAGGTTGGAGACCCCTGCGATAGGTCATCTGCATGGTGTGTGGGTCTTAAATGGGTCAGGTTTATCATGGGTGGAAGGTGGAAGGGTCAGTTGTACTGGGGACAGAGCGTGGTAAGGTAAAATATAGGGTGGGAGGAGCATGAATAGATCCATTTTGTGGGCACAAAACGGAAAAGTCAGTTGAATTGACCTTTTGTTCATGTATTAACATTAAGAAATGTGGGCATATCACCTTTTGAACCTACAGCAGGTGTCCTTAATGTTTGTACAGAGAGAAAAATGTCATATGGAGTGTAGGTTGTCTTTTATGGGGCATGATGATCTAATCTAATTAGAGAAGGAAGAGGGAAAGTATTTATGGAAATGCTGACGAATGTACCTGTCGCATTCAGAGGGCCTTGAGAAGCTGGCGTAAGGTGGAGGGGAGATTTGTAGGGTTGTGGGCAGAAGAAGCCCAGTATGTTCACTGACAACCGCAGGCCAGCATTCATCTGGAAGAAAGAAATATGATCTCAAAGGAAACCTCAAAGAAAACAAAGAAAAGGATAACATAAAAACATGTAAATATGTAAAAAATAAAAAGATTTATATGGTACATTGTAATGTGGATGTATTGACTACTTCTGCTATCTCTGATTTGCTGAACCGTGAAAGGCACATTGAGCACCTCAAGTATGTCTAATGTGTGCATGTAATCACCTTGTCAAATCAAGTAGCTCCCTTAAGTTGCTGGGTTACTTGTCTTTCTGATGATTGTCACCAGTCTAAGCTGAAGACATGACGCAACATCATTTTGCATCTGAATGCCTGATGTGCCATTTTATAATTCATATCTTTTCGGAAATTGCTTGGGAAGACAGTCCTAGCCAGCGTTGTGTGCACTGTGCAACAGCGGTTTCATTAAGCGGAGTAAAATAATGCCGATCGTTTTAAAGTCTTCGGTGCAGCCTCGCTGAGCAGAATAATCACTCTGTTTTGTGCGATCATCACCACTCCCCTCAAACGTAGCAAACAGCAGACATTAGGAATTCACTATTACCAACACAGCGCTGCAGACATCAGGCAATAGCAACTTATACATGTCATGTATGTATTATCTCAGCATCAAACGTGACTAAACAATCTGTCAAACGTTGTTCAGGCACAACTTTTAGGTGTTTGTTATTTATTTAACGACATGCATCATATATTGTTTGTTTTCAAATTTTGCCACTAATATCCAGTAATGCCATTTATGTGGTTTCATGGTTATACATCTTTTTATACAACTATTTCTGATCCCTCTTTGTAGCTTAGGAGTATAGGGCAGTTCTGTTCATTTGCATTTATGTAAGATATAAGAAAATGATGCCTGTCCTGATAGGCTGCCCCTCCTAAAAGTAGTCTAGATGGAAAGATTCCTTAGCAGTGGGGCTGAAACCTTATTGGCCCCCTCAGGTGCCCCCCCTGTCTTGCACCGCACTCTGTTGAGAAGAGCTTGCTGAATTCTATAACTGGTAAAATCTCCTGCTATGTTCTTCTTGTGCACTGCAGAAATTAGCGCTCTTAGTAGTACAGTGCTAGGTATCAGCATCGGAAGTATTCCGAGGTCCCTGTCTGACCCAGTCGTCAAAACGAAACAAACCAGGAGCTGTGCTGCAAGAGCTGTGTGTCACTAAACTGCCGAAACGCAAATGTAGTTTCACAGCCTGGGAGAGATGATATATACTGGCCCCCCCGAAATAGCTTTGGCCCCCCCTGGTAAAAATGTCTAGCTCTGCCACTGCTCCTTAGGATTTGTCTGAATGGGCGGGGCTAAAGTGCTGTGAGTGAACAGGAAAATATAAGTAAATGTATTAATATCCATGACATTACACCGACAAATTCCAATGTTTTTCAGCATACATTCCATATATGAAGGAAGGGAAGTAGTTCTGTGAAACTTCTGTAAAAGTGACCATGAAAGCGACCATACAGTACATGAACAGACAGTGTGAACAACACAAAATTCTTCCTCACTGTGAAGCAGCAGGCAGTCAGGAACACAGCACAGTGTGAGCAGAGCGTCGGGACGGTACCTTACTCAGGGTAACTCAGAGGAGCTTAGCAGTTGAGCCCACGACTTCCTGATCGCAGGGAGAACTCCTTAACCGCTAGACTACCAGCTTACAAAGAAATACTCATTCTTGTACTTACACAAAATGTCTCTCAGCACACTCAAACCACGTCCCAGGTCTTCAATATAAGGTGGTACAGTTTTATATTTTTTACTGTATTTTATTGTCTGTTTTATTGTCTTGTCTTTTGTAAATCTGTGCGGTGTCCTTGAGTGTTGTGAAAGGTGCCTAAAAAATATTTATTATATTATTACTGTGAGCTATAAAAATGAACAAAATTTCCTATGTGTTCCATAAGAGGTCTTGTGTAACTCCATGTAACATCAACCAGAGTTAAATTTTGATGAAGGCCATCCCAAGAAAAGCAGAATGATCATGTGTTACACTACTGCTGACACTCTCAAATTATAAAAACACATATTTTTATGCATAACTCATTCAAGTTCCCCATCAATGTGTTCGCCCACAGCTGATTCACTTATAATCCACTAATGGCCAGTCCGGCCTTGTCATCCCATGCCTTGCCAGAATAGCCTCCCTCTGTTCTCCCTTTTTTTCGGCACCTGCTGAGCAGTTTCTGTCTGCGGTTCCCTCCTCCTTTATCGCTCGCTTCTTGGTGGCAACCCATGTGCGTCCAATCCACCTGTATGGAGGGAAGCAGCCTGGTTCAATCTGGCAACCCATCTTTTATTGCCAGTTCATAATTGAGACGGTTTTTCTGAACAGGTGAAGTCTGCCAAGCGCAACTAATGGGATCTCTCTCTCTCTCTCCTCCCTCTCTCTCTCTCTCTTACTCCGTCTCTCTCTCCCACCCTTCTCCTCGTCTCTTCCTCTCATCACTGAGCAGCCTCCGCCATTTATTTCACTGAGAAGAAAGGGGTGGTGGGAGGAAATTAATGAAGACGATGCCTCAAGATCACTAAGCAGGGGCTGATTCATGTGTACCAAGCTAAAATATATTCTAGTTCATTATATGTTGTCGCATATGTCTCAAGAGTTTAATTTAGTTGGCCTGGTCATCCGTGAATCTTTTCTCTATTATGTCCTTCACCCTGCGGTCAAGGTCTGCTAAACGTTCATTAATTCATGCAGCTAAGTTTCGGAGTTGTTCCGGTGCCGGCTGTCACCAACCAGTGACAGTTTGAATGAAGGATTTGACCTTAAACACTTTTAGCTTTAGAGGTTTATCTTTCTTGAGTCGTCATATACTCAGAGGTGGGTAGGAAAAAAGACTTGAGCAAAAGTACGGCAGGTACTTACAGGGCCCATGGCTCACATTTTTCTTCATTTTAATTCTACAGGGTTCACTTTAGTGGAGACATTTGAGGGGTTTTATGCAGTTTTTACAGGGCTTTTTCCATCATCTCATTACCCCTTTGAATTAAACAGGCCCTTTCTGGTCCTGTGTCTTTGAGACATGTAGCTAAATGATCTCTGTTGAGCTGATGGGCTCCCCTGTATTATCCCTCATTCAAAAACACTTACATTTACAGGATTTGGCAGATGCTCTTTTACAGAGTGATGTACTTGTGTGTATTTTTGTCCACTAGAAAACACTAGAATTTTAAGCCTAGATTTAAGAGCTACTAGAAGACAAGGATTCTATCAGAGATTTACTTACCTCTCCACTAGAACCCTGCGATTACACACGTCAAGAAAGCAGTTTTCTAAGTTATGGGTGAAGCTGTTGGTTAGATTGTGACATGATCATACAGTTGAGCTCCTCAGTGTTCATTGAAGAGGTGGGTCCCACAAGTTCCAAACATCGGGGGGATTTTGTTCCACAACTTTGGTGCCAAATCTGTGAAAAGTCTTGACACAGGTCTTCCAACCATTGCGAAGTGGGGGGATCAAGTCGGGGTGTCGCTTGAAGTTCTTGCAGGCCGAGCTTAGAACTCTATTGTCAGATCAGTTCTGACAGGTAAGACAAAGCTGGGGGCCACTTTTGGTTTGTAGGCAAGAATTAGATTTTAAATATCTTGCGAGTAGCAACAAGAAACCAGAGGAGAGTTTTCAGTAGTGTTCTGGCAGAATTTTGGCTTATTGAAGACCGATGAGGATAAATTCTGGATCGTCTGTAGAGGCCTGGTGGTCTTCAGAGGAAGGACACACACAAGTGAGTTACATTTGTCGTGTCTTGAGATGACAAATGACTGGATGAGTATCTGAGTAGTGTCAGTAGTAAGTAATGGACAAATTCTCCCGACGTTGCAGAGAAGGTCCCTGCAAGTTCGGGACAGATTGTTAATGTGAGCTAAAAATGAGAGCTATATGTAGTGCCTTTTGTGGAAGAGTGATGACAGCATTTCCAAAAGTGTGATCAGGTTGGGTCTTAGGAATGCATGCCCTGGGATGCACAACAGCTCGGTTTTGCTGGGATTTGGCTTCAGGTGCACTGTCATCCAGGAGGAAATGTCATTCAGACATGTTGAGATCTGGGCTGCGATATGAGTCACCGGATGGAATAGAGGATGAGCTGAGTGTCGTCAGCTTCACAGTCGTGGGAGAAGCCATGTGCAGACATAATATCACCAAGAGAGCAACAGTAAAAGGAAAAGCAAAGGGGAACAAACACTGAGCCTTGAGGAACACCAGGGGAAAATTTTTGTGAGAGAAACACAGATCCATACAGCACCAGTGACTCAGAGTTTGGTGAGTGTATCAAGAGGGATCTGATGGTTGACTATATCAAAAACTGCAGAAAGGTCTAGAAGAATTAGAACCGATGAAAATTTAGCTGTTTTGGTGCTTGAAGCTCAGAGAGAAGTGTAGTTTCTGTAGAATGTGCTGCTTTGAATCCAGATCATTATGGTCATGAGTCTATGTTATTATAGAAATGAGCTGCTAATATACAGTACGCTCCAGGAAAGGAAAGAGAAAAGAAGTTGTTCACATTAGTAATGTTGTTAGGATTGGTGTGACTACAGCTGATTTGAAGACCATTGCATCATGGCCTGTTTACATAATGCTATTTATTATGCGAGCAGTAAAAGGGAGAAGGTCTGAGCATGGTCATCGCCACCATTCAATCCGCTGCCCTAGGCCACGTTAAATGAATGTTCAACTATACTAGTAATTATTAGGAGTAAGCTTTGCTTCTTTTAGGCTACTTAAACATTCCTTGTTGATGAGCAATTGTTTGCAATATTTGCACCCTCCCCAGATACAATCGACAAAAGACAATTCTTTACAAAGAAGCGGAAAGAACATTTCCCCACAAGATGGGAATGTTGTGTTACATCTAAAGCTAAATGAATAATAAAATGCACCTATAAAGCCATTGTTGGTGAAAAGCTGTTTCATTAGTGTGACACAGTTACCCCCAACAAAGACTTAGCAGTGAGTTTAAAAACAGGCTGATGAATGTATGGACTAGTTGAATGAGGACTTGGGACTTGTTGAATTGTTGAACCTGTCTCTTCAAATAATCATTGAATTAAGTCACTTTGTAAGCAAAATTAACAACCTGAATACAGGTAATGGCATCTAATTCATCCTGTCCCCCACATTCTGAATGCCTCTGATGCCCTTGTGTCCGAGGCTATGGTCAGAAGCATGGGTGACAGGATCGGATCAAGGGCTGATGTGGTCGCTTTTCAGGATGTCAGGAGCTGAAGAACGTCATCCATGGAAAGTGGGTTAAAGCAGGAAAGTGGAAGGTGGTCAGCAGGTTGAGAGTAAGAGAGAGAGATCATTACTGCAGGGAAGGATCCTTTGCTCTTGCTAGTTTTTCATCAGAGAAGCTGGCAAAGTCCTCTGAGGTGTTGGAGGAAGGTGCAGGGGAGCAGGAGTTTTGAGAAATAAAGAAATGTGTTTGTGAGGATTGGATACAGATTCTTCTAGCTTTGCTACAACAAACCCTGTCGCTGGCCACCTGTTAACCAATCACATGCCTGCCAAAGCTCATCTCCACAGACTCTGCGCACCTTTTAGCCACAGATTCAATGTCAGGAAGAGAATCAAGCGAAACAGCTCTGACAGTTTACGACGTAAATTAAGGCCTAATTTGATTCTACAGTGATGTTTCGGTGCACTTGTCTTTTGATAATTACAGATAACAGTGCAAAATGTTCATCTTACAAGATATACTGTGTCTCCAGCAATGCATATCCACTCAGAACAGCCCAGTAAGTCTTCACGAGGATTCTGTTTTGTTTATCTCTGTCTTTATCAGAAATGGACTTGGACTCGAGTAGTCCCAGACATGGATTTATCTTGGACTAGACAAAGGTGTTTGCTGTGCAAAAGTCCTATGCAAATTGTTAAAAGTCACTGTTTTTCTCACTGTGTGAGACATCTCTCTCCTAGCAAATGTAATGTTAGAACAAAGAAGTATTAAGATCTTTTTTATTTCAATCAGCAGGTCATATTTTTATATCATGTTTTATTCTTTTTCGTTTTATTTAGTAGTAGTAGTCTGAAAGCAGCAGACGTCACTGCTCATCCAAACAGTGTTTAAATATTATTTTCCCAGGTGTCTTTTGTACAGTGTGGCACTATTTGTAATGATATTGGTTTTGGCATCATAACATTCGTGGATTCAATACAAGATGCCTCTGTGACTTTCTATACATGGACTGTACATGGGAAGGAATGGTGCGTTTTGAAACTAATATTCACAACAAAAATAAAATGTGTTTTTCTTTGATATGCATTGGAACTTCTTAGTATGTCCATGATTTATCAGCACGAGATTACTGCAGTTTTTTGGCTGCCCTCTTCTATTATGATGAACTCTGAATCTAAAATAAAATCAACCTGAAGCTCAGACCTAGAGGAGTGACCAATCCAAACCAAAACATTTGGTGGCAATGAGATGTGCTTTTCGAACCAATGATTGTATAAAAAGTTGTATAGTAAAAATGCATAGATAGTATAAATAGGGGTATAAATGTGGATGAAACCTTTAATTAAATAAATAAAAGCTGAGCATTCTGGTCACTGTTTTATCCTTTAATGACCTGATTCACAAGCCATAGACCATCATTTTCCTTTCCTGAAAACATGAAAATCCCTTTTTATTGGCCCTAAAGATCCTGAGGTTTCACCACTTCTCTGGACAGCTACTTATTTATAGCAGGTCAAATGGCAAGCATACTGTGTAAAATACTCGTATCACAATTGAGTGATTTACCAAAAAAAATTACATTTATTCAGCAGTCACCCAAATAATTTCCATGGTTCTTTTTTTTTTTATTTACTTTTTTGGTCCATAGTTTTGCAAATATCCCCCTTGTGGGACTAATAAAGGATCTTATCTTATTATACTGGAGAAGACTTGTGGATGTGGTTTAGGACACAGAATGACTGTCATAAAAGCAACCACTCTCTTTTCAGAGCACACTGAGTAAAAAAGTGGACTTGATGGATTCAACCAACCAGGTAACTGGAAATTATGGATTAAAAAAAGGCCAAGCTGACGTAGGTGTATCGGTGTATCATTCTAATCTCATCATCATGTGTTTTTTGAGAGTGAGATAAATACTACAAACTGTCAAGGTCACTCCTTCAGATGAGCAGACGCCATCAGTTCTTCTCGCAATCCTGTCCTTTTTGTCTCCTGTGTTGTCTTTCCTCTTCCATTTTTTTTCAATGTCAGTTCATTTTCTTCTCATCTTGTGTGTTTTTTTCACACTCTCTCTCTCTCTCTCTCTCTTTCTGGGTCTGCAGACAGTGTCTAAGTGCTCTAACTGGGAGAAGTCTGTGAGTAGCTCTTTGATTGGCTGTGCTTGGTCAGAGTGTTCACAATTGATTACGGCGCGCCATTCTCCGCCTAACAGCTTCTGTGAGCGCCGCGCTTTCTCTCTCCCGTACCCCCGCAGCCTGCCCGTGCGAATCTCTCACCCTGCTGCCCTCCGCCTCCCCTTCCAGCTCTCACAATCTGCTCTTTCTCTCTGGTGTCTTTCTCCTCCTCCTCCTCCTCCTCTCAGAGCTTTTCTCCCTTGTAGCCAGATTGTTCCTTCAGTGTCCTTTTAAACATTCAAAGCAGTCTTCTGTTCACTTAGCCTTCTCATCTTTTCTCCTCTTCTCTTTTTTCTCTTCTCCTCTCTACCCTTTCCTTTTGTTTTCTTCGCATTACTTCTCTTCTCCTCTCTGCCCTTTCCTTTCCTTTCCTTTTCTTCACTTTACTTCCCTTCTCTTCTCTACCCTTTCCTTTTCTTTTCTTCACTTTACTTCTCTACTCTGCCCTTTCCTTCTGTTCTCTTTTCTTCTCATGTCTTCTTTTCTCCTCTCTACCCTTTCCTTCACTTTTATTCTCTTCACTTCTCATCTTTCCTCCACTTTACTCTTCCCTTCTGTTCTCTTCCCTTCTCTTCACTTCCCTTCCCTTCCCTTCCCCT
>JBBMFX010000101.1:21345991-21360728 GCA_037832545.1 Rhabdalestes septentrionalis
GAACACGAATATGATGCATCGATTAATTGAATGAATGGGAGAGATACATGAGCAAACTTCTGACGCTAGACACACACACAGGCTATGAGCTTCATTACCTGTCCAAAAATATGGGCCAGAAAAATGTCAAGTGTGTGAGAAAAAAGAACACGGTTACACACTTGTCCGTCTTTTGAACAGTGGAAGCGGTCTCTCGAGACTGTTGGGCGCAGAGACCACTGCACTCCTGGCCTTTGGCCTACAGATGGCACCGCAGCTGAAGGAACCCTTTGCGAGGAGGTTGCGAGTGACCTTTGACCTTTTCGACAGCCCGTCTGGACGTATGACCCTGCTGGCAGCGATGGTGACATTGGGCTCTCCAGTGTGAACTGGTGGAGTGCAGGTGGAGGAACTGTTGTGGGAGCCTATTGCTTTTTTTGTAGGGTTTCTTTTTTTTGTATTCACTGTTTTTATTCATAAAGATCAAAATCACATGATGATAAACAACAACACATCCAGTACCACCCCCCACCCCCCCAGCCCACCCCAACCTCAGACACTAGTCACATGACCCAAGGACTCAGGAAATAAATGAAAAAAACAAACTGACAAAAAAATAAAAATGGTAATAATAATAAAAAATAAACAACAACAACAACAACCGATAAATCCAACAGTATTCCAAGCATGTTACAATTACTTTTTGTACTTTTTTTTGTTACATTTTTTCATATTCACCCTGAATGCGTTTCTTGATAGCACTTTTAGTGTGTGCCATGTCTGGCAGAATCAACAAATAAATTCAGAACAAGTCATGATTAGGCATTATAAGCAAGTGAAACATTACAAAGCGTGTAATTTTGAAAAGCTCTACAAAACCAATCGTAAAGTTCAGGTATTCCAGAGAAAACAAACCTGTGAATTATAAAGATCCGAAATAGTGAGTCTTCCCAGGAGTGTCCGGCATACTAAAGTCTTCTAAGAATATTCATTATTCCACCTTTTGTTAAAGACAGTCTAAGAATAGTATACATCAGAGGGTTGACATCAAATTGCACTGTAAAAGCTTGACTCACATTCACCAAAACATCTTGATGACCCTCAAGCCTTGGTCATAAAGTCCCTGGTCAAATGAGAGGGGTTATCGGAAAACAGGGGTTGTTACATCTAACACAGCAAAAGACGATCATACCAGCTGTAAAACATGGCGGTGGTAGTGCAGGGGCAGAGGAAAACTTTACAGAACCATTCCTTTTGGTTTCTACCAGAAAGTCAGTTGGGTGATGATACAAGACAATGGTTCAAAGAGTAACTCCATCTTTGATTTAAAGTATAAATTGATTATTTTAGTAACTTTTGTTTTAGTTTTGTGTTCCCTTGTGTTTTGTTTTTTTTTTAGATGAGCTTGGTACTGTAGTTAAAGCTGATCTTCCAGTTTCCCTAGAGTTGCATAAATCAAATAACACACACAGATTGTGTAAGTGAGAGAGACAAAGAGGAAGGGGTCTTTAGAAACTGGTAGAAAAAAGAAACAAGAAAAAGGAGAAAGGACGAAGAGAAAGACAGATGATAGGAATAAAACAGGAGCAGCTGAAGATGTTCTTAAGAGGAGAAGCTTTGCATTTTGATGTCGAGAAGTGTGTGTGTGTGTGTTTGTGTGTGTGTGTGTGTGTGTGTGTGTGAGAGAGAGAAAGAGAGAGAGGAATAGAGTCAGAGAGAAAGAGAAAAAGAGGGGCGGGGTCAGAAGGCCTCAGTTTGGTTAAATGTATGAGGTAGGATATTTTGTCCCGCCTCAGTGACTGCTGTACTGTAACTGGTCACAATATAAATGAAGACTTCATTTAATCACAAACACTAAAACAAGCCCAAACAATAAGACACACACACACACACACACACACACACACAAAATGCAAATACAAACACTGATGCATATCTGAACACAAAAGGTAAAGGCAACACTACAACAGTCACAAATAAAACAAACAATACAACAAACAGAAACACTGAAAAATACGTACAACGATATGCAAAATGTGCAAAAACAAAGATATACAAACAGTGTAAAACAACACCTAAGCAAACACTAAAATGCTAAGAAACAACAAACATTAAAACAAACAGTGAAATAAAAGAAACCCAAGTAGAAAAATGAAATAACACAAAGAAAACGAAATATTGAGAAAATGCTAAACACCAATCTATAAGCACAAACAAAAGCACACACTAAAACAAACACACACACTCAGACACACTCAAACATATGAGCACAGCATACATTCAAGCACACACATTCAAACTCATGCACGCATGAAGCCAGCACCCCCCTCTTACACACACACACACACACACACACAAACAGGCAGGCGGCTGCGGCGGCAGAATTGAATGCGATAGGGAAGTGAAAAATGATTAACCCCGGGTCAGCTCTCAGCCTCAATCTCTCTACCGCGCGCAGCCCGTCATGTTCCACCGCACACATTTACATATATTTATTAAATTCAGCTCCCGCTCACGAATAAAATACAGCACAGTGGAGAGAGAGAGAGGGAGAGGGAGAGAGAGAGAGAGAGAGAGAGAGAGAGAGGAGGGGGAGGGAAAGAGGGAGGGAGGTTGTTTAAAGGAGGAGAGTTTCAGATAGATTTACCTTTTCATTCATATTCATTTTGCGCCCGGACTCTGAAAGCGGAACAGAAATGATTTCTGATTTGGGCTGCAGGGCGAGTGAGGGAGGGACTGAGAGAGAGAGAGAGAGAGAGAGAGAGGGAGACAGAGGGAGAGGGAGGGAGAAAGAGAGGACAATGCAGGTAGCTCAGAGTGAATGCATGTAAAAGCAGAACACAGAACATTTTCCACATTTTTCCACCTTTTCCCATACTTTTGCCATGGCTTCCGTTCAGGATGTTCATTCTTTAACTGAAGCCTCCACACGAGATCCGCAGCGAATTTCAGGGTGGTTTGAATGTCATTAGGCCAAAACGCACAAAATCTAGGCCTCCACAACACAGAGCCAATTGTTACGTTGTTACACACTGGAATCTGCAGTTCACGGAGGGGGATTCCACCCATTTTTCTAAATTCTTGCATGGTTTAATGGTTCAGTCATTCAGCAACACAGTGGCGCTAATCGACTTTAGAGCTCACCGACATAAACGGTTGTGCTGCCTGGCACCTTGGACGTTGTTCTGAGAAGCTGTCAGCCTAAAACACATTCACGGTGGAGGGATACAGGCAGAGCATGGTTATGCAAAGTAACCCCCAAAGGAATCCAGATTTAACCATCGTCTCTGTTTCTACAATTACCTATTTTCCACCAAACAGTTTATCTGGATCTGGTTTTCATCACAAGGGTTCACACAGAAGAGAAACCGCCCCCCCCCCAGAAAAATATAAATAATAAGAGTGCACATTGACAAAAGCAGCTCTGAAGGAAAAACGTTCTGCCGGTTTGACTCCATGGACGCGGTTTTGAGACGACCGTCCAAAAACTGTGGAAAGAATCGAATCAGAAACTCCGTTACTGGGTGAGATACTCTGGAACACCTGAAGCACCTTCCATACCAACGTAGTTTGGTCTAGGTACAGCACGGTTCCTGAATACCCATGAAAAATTATTTGTAATAGGCTGAGCCAGTGCTGGGCTGTGAGCGTTTTCCAGGCACGTGGAAGCCACAGGACGTGTCCATATGGAGCCGCGCCGCGCTGTCGGCCAACTGTATGTTTACGCTGTGTTCATTTTCATTTTAAAGAGGGAGGCCCAGGCGCGAACAGACTGAGAATTAGCGGCTAGGTTTAGCTTTGGCTTTTCGGTCTTTAGCGAAACATTTTCCGATCAAATCAGAACAGCTGTCGGAAGCGGGCGCCCCATCCCACGCCTTCCGGCCCTCCAGCTCATTTGAAGCACCGCCAGAAAATTTATCCCAGACACGGGCCGCTGACGGCGCCAGGACCTCTAGCGGAGTTTGGATGGGAACCAGGTGCTTTTTGGTGGTGGTGGTGGTGGTGGTGGTGGTGATGGTGGTGGTGGTGATGGTGGTGGTGGTGGTGGTGATGGTGGTGGTGGTGATGGTGGTGGTGATGGTGGTGGTGGTGATGGTGGTGGTGGTGGTGGTGGTGATGGTGGTGGTGGTGATGGTGGGGGTGATGGTGGTGGTGGTGGTGGTGATGATGGTGATGGTGGTGGTGGTGGTGGTGGTGGTGATGGTGGTGGTGATGGTGGTGGTGGTGGTGATGGTGGTGGTGGTGGTGGTGGTGATGATGATGATGGGGAAATAGTATAGCTTTGTTTCTGGAGGGTAAGTTTAATTTTGTGCATTTTAAGTGCAGCATGTATTGTGAGTGATACACTGGGTCATCCTTTCCACCACCATTCATTTCTTTCTAAATCACACTTTGTGCACATGGTGAGCTAAATCAATCTTAAAATCTAACAAGTTTTACACTAACCAATAAATATCTTGTGTGTTCTGTTTATGAAATGGGTACATGCTGCACATTGTGGCACTAAACCTACTACAATTCTAATTACAGTTTGTATGCAACAGTTGGACAGCCAGTGTTTAATGGGTTAAATCTGTTGGCAGCACCGCAAATTTGGGCGGGTAAACAGTATAAAATATCGAACTGTAACAAGGACGCATTCCTGATTTTCTTTTTTTGAGTGTCTTTCCAACAGACGTCTCTGGATTTTAATTTTGAGACTTTCAGGGGAGTCCTATGCGATTAACTAGGAGGTCCCGGACCCCCAGGTGTTTATAGTGGTTAATAGACTTTGAGATTGGTAGCACTTTCATCTAGAGTGAGTTTCCATTTTAAATCCCGTTGCAGGTGTAGGTGAATGTAGCGTTAGGGGTGTTGCCCAAGGACTCCTATCGGTGAAGTGTGGTGCATTCGCTTAGGCAGAGAATTAAACTCCACTCTGCTGCTTATCTGTGGGATAACACTGCACTAACCTGCTGTCAGCATGTGAATGCATTGGGATTTCAAACCATGTGGTTTTGTGTTCAGTTTCCATTCCAGTTTCTACAGAGGCAAGAGTGCATTTTTAAGCTTAATGTTTAGATTATATTTAAGTCATTAATAAAGACACACTTTCTAGGTACAAGTTACGGACACTTTTGAAAACGTTCATGAGTCTCATGAACTGAAATAATTATTTAAAGAATCCTCCCTAGAATTAGAATCAGAAAACTTTATAGATCCTGAAAGAAACTGCTTATTCTATGACTGTAAAGAGACACAGAGACACAAAGACAAGAACAACATAAAATATAGTATCAGTCAATGTAAACCTACCAGAAAGTACTTTGTTATAGCTTCAAGATGCTATGTAAAAAATATGCTTTGGTCAGAAAATGGTACTTCTATGACATCACTTTTTGTTTTAAAGGGTTTAGTAAGTTGTGGGTGACAGTAGCAAGAAAATGAACAAGCTGAGGAGCAAAGTGAGGGGTGAATGTTGCAAGAAAACCTAAGAAAGAGAAAAAGACAGAGAGAAACCTAAACTCGAAAGTGTAGCCCTTTCACTAGATATGGACTTAACAATACTGAGCGAAGCAATTAGCGCATCACATGGACCAGAGGCAAGTCCTGTGAGATGAGTTAATGATTAATGCCAAAAGTCTATCAGAAAACCATCAGAAAAACAGATCATGAGTGCCACCTGTAGTGTCTGACATATACAATACATTTGACTGCAAAACACGGAGCATAAGGAGCACTAAATGAGCTTTTGTGATGGTATTTGGTCGGAATTTTTGCGCTCGTCTTTGCTGTAACTCAAGCTGCTCGACGAATAAACAAACAGAGGCGCGTGCGCAGCCGTCGCTGGCAGACGCATTAAAAGCTGCCGCTGCTCTCTGCCAGGTTCGTAATTGCTCTTTTTATGGTGGTAATTATTTCCTCTAAGGTGCGCGCTGTTGCACAATGCAATTATACACGTGCCTCCATCTCCAAGTGCTGGGAGGGGTGGGGGGCTTTCATTTGGGCATTTGTGGGAAATGCAGTGTGTGTGTGTGTGTGTTTGTGTTTGTGTTTGTGTGTGTGTGTGTGTGTGTGTGTGTGCGTGTGTGTGTGTGTGTGTTTCTAGTGCATGGATGTTTCTACAGTTGTGATTTTGTAAGTGTGTGTGAGAGAATGCGAATGTCCTTGGCTGCAGAGAGAAGAGGAGGCTGAAGTGTTTGCTCTTTGGACTTTTGACAAGAAGACAGCCATGAAGACAGCTATTTCAGACTCGGCAGTGTGGAGAGCGTGACTCTGTATGATATGTGTATTATAGCCTGGTAACCCAGTGCCACACACACATGCAACACTCTGAGTAGCATCACCGCGCCCACTACTTCGCCACCCAAATAATATCTGATCCTGTTGTGAGTTTGTTTAATGGATGGGGTAGAGGAGGGGTGATAAACAGATGGGCCACCATTAGTCATTATAAACGTACAGAGTGCACATCAGTGCAGCAGCGGATTGCTGGGGCAGAGCCAGGGAGCTTCTAACTGCCAGGGGTCTTGGGGGCCTCAAAAACAATCCAATGCAGATTGTAAAAATTAGATTAATGAGAACCTCTTTTCTATTTACAGATGACTAAATAAAAAAATGCTCCTAAGAAAAGCATTGACAAATAGAATGGGAAGCCATTGGGTAGCCTGCCACGATTGATGTCAGCACTGCATCGACATCACATACATCTGGGAGGACCCGACTGAAAATGCACTCGATTCTGAAATCAGTCCAATTCTTACAGAAGTTTTAGGGGTAGAGACTGTTACTGCAACAAATGAAAGCAAATGCCTTATTTACACCCCTGATTACAGAAGAAATGCTCGCTGTTTTCTCTCTAATGTTGGACATACAGTGGTAGTTAGTGTTAACTAACCTTATCTTTCAGTAAACTGTGACATACACTACTGGTCAAACATTTTCCAACACCGCAGTGTTTCAAGCTATTTTTAAAATTCTAACAGTTCAAGTCCAGTCAGTATCATGAAATGGTACAAAGGACAGTGCTGAACTGCGAGAGGTTTAAAAATGGTAAGGATTCTCAAAAGTGGAAAAAGAATCTGTGGCTCCATGCAGGACCTCTGGTTGTACCGAGGTGGTCGGATTCAACAAAGTGTCCCAAAACATGTGTCCACTCTCTGCCAAAACTACCTTAGAAAAAAGAACAGGATGGTGAGCTGGAGAACATGGTGTGTCCAGAAGTGTCCAGACTTAAACCTCATTGAGCTTTAGGATGAACTGGACAGAAGAGTTAAACTAAAGAAAAGAGCCACACACTTATGGGAACTTCTGCTGCAGAGCTGGGAAGAACTTTCTGCAGAATGAACAATGAGACACTGAACCACTTGAATTTCAGTACTCGGGGTGTTCTAAAACTTTTGAGAAGTAGTGTATTTGTAGGTTTGACATGAAAGTCACTAATTTATCTCAGTGTGGTGATGTTAACTTGCATTGTCATGCAAGATAATTGGAAGGTGTTCTACAATCCGAAATACATTTACAGCAAAAGTGTGATTATTGTCCATAGAGACAAGGGATAATAATCTAGATCATTAGAGTCTGACTTATGTTAGTTTCTTAAGTTGCCATCTATTGTGCCATTTGGTCCCTTTGGTTCTAGAGAAGACACTTTGTGTTTTGTGCACTTGCTCCAATGCAGATGTCAGCGTGGTAAAAATATTTAGTGAATTCCATAAATAATTTACTGATTTACCATAAAGGTGAGTCATTTTTGGATCAGATAAAATGTTGCTCTAACCTAGAATGTAATGTAGGCTAAGGTGAATGGTTTACATTTCAAGACTCCTGCTGACAAACCAGAAACTGATAGGACTATAGATGAAGGGCAATGTAACATCTCTGGGATTTAAAATAATTTGAGTTTGTTTCCTGGCATGATACTTGAAAGGTGTTACCGGCACAGTTGTATAATTAAGTGATAAATCCTTAATTGACTTTCTGCTGTGATTTTATTTATTCTCAGCAGGACCGTTCAATGCAATGTCAGCAATGCAGTGTCAGTGAATCTGAGCTCCTGAAGCTCTACTCACTGAAGTACTGCCATGAAACGTGCGAGTAGAATTGAAAGATAAATGTTCTGAAAATGTTGAAAATGATTTGTAGGCAAAAAGATGTAAAACATTTTTGTTGTGGGAAGATATAATTGTGATTTGTGTGGCCTCAAATCACAGACACCCCACTTATTTATGCTTTCATCTGAAGAGTTTTCATTCATCATTTTGACATTGGTTAACATGATTATGACAGATATTTCACACGTTACTGCTGCTGCTCTCCGATCCAGTTAACTGTTGGTATTTCCCATCTCTCCTGGTTTCCAGAGTGCTGGTCTATCTACAGAAGGTCTTAGAAGGACCAAGGTTCTTATCTTCTGCTGAGACAATCGTGTCTCTGCAGCAGATGGCGGATTGTTGTAAGCGAATCGATAACCCCAACTTTGCAATACACACGTCAACAAGTCAAAATCATCAGAGATATGTTTAAGTTGGCTTTGGTGTGTTTTTCATGCTGATTTCAAATCTGTGTATAGTTCATACAGTTTTTGTGATGAAGCTAGTTATATATTGCATGATAGTGGTATAATTAGCATATAATATTCATATTATAGAAGAAACAGTGGCAGCTGACTGACACTGATCGTTATATCTATGCAACCTAATACGCCTATCTGACTTTGCACTGAAAATATTGAAACAGTAGCTTGATTTTTGCCAGCAGATCTGAAATCAGCATGGAAAACTAGAAAAGTGTGTTGTGGTTTCCGATGATTACAATTGGACCTGTGTCCTTACAACATAAAAGTGGACATGACAAGAGAACAAAGAAGAGGCAGCATAACCTATAGAATAAAAACTCTAAAACATATAAGTACCACTTTACAAAAAATTACAAAATACAATATTTAAGTTTAAATAAATATGACTGTATAATTACTTCAGAGTTTACATCTAGCATCAGAATGTGACAAATGCTGATTGGAGAAAGAGCCAGAAGAATGACTGAAAGGCCCTCCACATGTTCATGTCCAGGTCAGAAGGGCCTGGTTTAAAACAGACTTTCTGCTCTCCCTTTTGCCAATGGGAAGAAAATGTTCAAGGGTGAGTCCTGTGTGAGTGTTAACACAGTATTGAGATTGACCCAGTGAATATTGCACAAAGCATTTCTAAAAACAGTGAAAACAAAAGCAAAAAAGCAAAAATGTTTGATTCTGGGGCATATTTTAGAGACCTTGAATAGCACAGGGGTATAAATGCAGGCCTTTGATTGACAAAACCATGGCTTAACCGTGTGAGCAGCACAGCTCTGTGCCGGAAGAGCAACAAAGAGTAAATTGGTATCATTCAGCAAATCAGCTCCTTATATGGAAGTTTCCCTGGTTTGTGTTGATGTTCGAGGTGTCAGACATTATGCTTAGCTTTGTTTCGTGCTCCTATTTTATTGTAATAAAATCATGTAACATGTAAAAATGCCGTCACATGCAAAAACTCAAGGAACAAAAATTCCAAAATTTCTTTCATATAGGGATTTAGAAAAAAAGTAAAAAAACACAAGATCTATGAACCCAGAAAACTTTTCAGGATAGCACACAAGAGCGAGGGGGTCCGGAGAGCGGCGGTGCGGCAGGGTGCCGAAAGCTTTTAGACTGTTTTACACCCTTTTATTTGCAGAAATCAGATTTAACTGATACACTCAGCGTTCTAAGGATTAACTTACTTAAACCTGTGGCTGTGTTCCACATCCGACCAGTCTCATGACCAGTCGTAACACTGGGTAAATGACTGCCTGTCTGAGAAAGAAATTGAACCCTCTGATTGTGGCTTATGTCACCTTTACTCTTGGTCATGGTGGAGTTATATGCCTGAGAGGAAAACCATTTACATGTCAATCCACATCACAGTTTTCAGTTCGAAACAAATTGTGATAACAATGAATTAGCAATCAACATTTCGGGGCACTTTCCTCTCCATGGTGCCTTCTGCAGCCGCAAAAGAGGGAGATTTCATATAAGAAAGAAGCACAGTAAATCAATGCTGTCTACTTGTCATGCCAGTAATCAGAGTTTCCAAGGAGCACTTGAATGTAGCACGGTTTTCTGGTAATGACATTGTTTGGGCCATCGTGTTCCATAGTGTTTCTGTTGAGATCTGGGAGACTGTTGTGTTTCTCTTGCCATCTGGCACTCGTACAAAAACGCACGATTTGTCTTTGTTGAGTAGTTGAATTGATTTTGTGATGACTGCAAATTCATGAGTATTAAATGTACTATAAGTACTACTCATACGTTTCAGCTGTGAGCCACAAATAGCCGGCTCAGTGTGAAATTCTCACAAAGCCATGTGCCTCGTCATGATGTAAAAAGATGTCTTGATTGGCTTTATTCACTTTATAAATGAGGAATACTCCAATTCTTCAAAAATTAAAAAGCTTTTTTTTAAGCGATGCCATAAAAGAGCCACTCTTGCTTTCATTGTGGTCATGTAGTGACATGGGTTTTTTTTAAATATAAAACCACTTGGACATGCCCCTGAATGTTCCATCAGTGTTCTCCTGATGTTCCCCTGTAAGGTTTCCTCCACAGCCTGTAGGTGTCGAGGCATCACACAGTGTTAGACAAGTAACAGATGTTCAATTGTGTGATCTGGCAAAAGAGGAGAAACCTTTAGGGAGGTGTGTGTGTGTGTGGGGGGGGGGGGGGCTGCATATCTGGTTGGGTGTTGGTTATCAGACATTTTAAGGACAAAAATGTTCTGAGTGTAAAAAAGAGAGTAAAAACAGAATGGTCAGGATAACATTTTTACCTTGGTGTAATAATGCTGGCATATTTTTTTTTTGTGTGTACCAAAAATACACTGCATATATTATACATTATGTAGTATTATATTATATACATTACAGGTATAGTACAATGTGTACTGTGAGTTATGTAAAAGTAAACAGTTTTAGAGTGCAGAGCCACAGTGTGTGGACCCCCTGCCACACCCTTGGACTGCATATCGAAATCAGCGGCTTTTATCAGCCACAGACCAGTTAAACAATATTAGTTTACCGACCGATGCAGATACAACTACAAATAATGGGTGTAAAAATATAAAGAAGCTTGTTTTTGCTAGCTTGTGTGCTAAACTTTTGATGTACCGTATCAAACATTTTTTATAAATAAAAGTTGTTGTTTTTTCTAAATAACGATGCTGGAGTTTTGAGGCTGTTAGACTGTAACACCACTTATACACCACTGATACACCACTGATACAGCACTGTAACACCACTGATACAGCACTGTAACACCACTGATACACCACTGTTACACCACTGATACATCACTGATACACCACTGTTACACCACTGATACATCACTGATACAGCACTGTAACACCACTGATACACCACTGTTACACCACTGATACATCACTGTTACACCACTGATACATCACTGTTACACCACTGATACACCAGTAATACACACCACTGTTACACCACTGTTACACCACTGTTACACCACTGATACAGCATTGTTACACCACTAATACACCACTGATAAACCAATAATACACACCACTGATACATCACTGTTACACCACTGATACAGCACTGTAACACCACTTATACACCACTGTTATACTACTGATACACCAGTAATACACACCACTGATACATCACTGTTACACCACTGATACATCACTGTAACACCACTGATACAGCACTGTAACACCACTTATACACCACTGATACACCACTGATACACCACTGTAACACCACTGATACAGCACTGTAACACCACTTATACACCACTGATACACCACCGATACACCACTGTAACACCACTGATACAGCACTGTAACACCACTGATACCCCACTGAAACATCACTGTTACACCACTGATACATCACTGTTACACCACTGATACACCAGTACTAAACACCACTGATATATCACTGTTACACCACTGACACATCACTGTTACACCCCTGATACACCAGTAATACACACCACTGTTACACCACTGTTACACCTCTGATATACCACTGACACACCACTGATACACCACGGATACAACGCTGTTACACCACTGATAGACAACTGTTATAACACTGTTACATCACTAATACACCACTGTTACACCACAAATGTTCTCAGGCCAGGTGCTTGAGTGATGCTCAAGTGGAACTACAAAACTTTCTTGGCCGATTATCTTGAGTGATGTTACACTGCATCTATGACATTGCAACTGGCAGCTGCAAGTCTCCTGCTCAGGGAGTTTAAGTGACACTACACCTCAGCTAAGAGGCCTCTTCAGCAGTTAAGGACTCTCTCTAAGCTCACCATGTGAGTTTTTCTCACAGTCTGGGGAATTGTCCCCTGTAAGTTGGGAATGAGTTTTTTTTTCCAGGTAGTTTTGTTTATTCTTGATTACCTCACTGCTATAAAGCATTCTTGGGTTTATATAAATGTACATAACTTGCATTACATTCATTTGCCAGACCCTTATATCCAAAGGGCCCTGCCGTTCGAGGAAAACTCAAGCTTTAGGATAGTGTGACCAGAGGATAGTTCTAAGTGCCAAATCATTACAAATAGAGAAGTGAAAGAATATGTAACCTTAATCAGAAGATTCAACGTGATTAAAGATAAATGTTGCATCAGGAGAGGAGGTACTCTCTGCATAGATGAGTCCTCAGGAGTTTTCTGAATGAAGCGAAAGATTCTGCTGCTCTTGTCACCTTTGGCAGCTCATTAAACAATTTCATATTTTCTAAACCATTAAAAATCATTTTCACTGGAGCCCCTAATATTCAGTTTACACCACTGAGAGACACTGTATGCATGGGAACCATGGAAGTGTGTGTAAGAGGCTCAACTTTCAGGTCTGGCTTTCTAGAGACAGACTTTTTGCATAAATACTATCATGCAAACTAATGCTGAGCTATATTTGTAATGTGTTATACAAGAAAACATCACACAAATAAGCTCAGCCATGGATTGTGTCTTTTTTATGTTTCGCTGCGTGACACCACACTTGGACACATCTGCTCAAACTCTTGCATAACCTGTACAAAGTGTTTTTCTCTGCTCTTTTCTTCTTTTTTGTCCTTCTAATCCAGGCATGTCAGCACGGAGAAGATTGTCTTTTACAATGAAACAAACACCTTATCTCTGCTGCCTGCGTGGAGAAGCTGTCGTGCACTTAATTCGCTATCTCCGGAGCCCGAGTGGAATCTGGGGTCTAGATAATCGTCCCATTCCGTATCTGCTATCATAACCTCATTTTGTGAGATATAGTCTCGGAGGGGTGAGGCTGGCCTGTCTCTCCCCGTTTACGTCGACACCTATATTTATCGTCACCAGGCTCCCTTTTTGAACACTTGAAGACTTCGTAATCGTAATTCAACCTGAGATTCTCCCAGTGCCTCCCAATTAACCCTCCCGCAAGCCTGCCTGACCTCATCACTAATGGTATTAAACTCGTCCAGTCACTGGGGCCCCTCTGGAACGTGTGTGTGTGTGTGTGTGTGTGAAAAAACTTCAAGACATTATTGCACATTCTGTGATAATGTCAGTGAATTTGTGTCAGCGCATGGGAATGAGTGAGAATACAAAGATTAAGATTCTTGATGACAGCCTGGTCTATTCTCACCAGGCATGAGACCATGAAGTGGCATTAAAGCCGTGACCTGGACCTTCCTCATAACCCCGCTCATCACACCGCTCCGCCCCCTCAGCACTCTGCATGTGACTGGATCTGGTACAGTTTCACCCATGAAGAGAAATTAAATATATTGACTGTTCCGGCAACTAACATATCACCACAAATATTCTTTTGTGTTTACTGTTGGTTTAACAAGATCTAGTGTTGGATAAGACCTCAGCACACAACTCAGCTCTGAAATCTTGACCTGTTGATCAATCAGTTGATCTGTCTATTTATGATCTGTTAATATTTATTGATCTATGTATCTATATATTGTCTATTATTATCTGTCTGTCTGTCTGGCTGTGTCTGTCTATTTATCTATCCGTTTATCTGTCTATTTATCTACTTATCTGTGTATTTATGTATCTGTCTGTGTATTGATCTATCTGTCTGTGTATTTATCTATGTGTCTGTGTATTTTTTTATCTGTCTGTCTATTTATATGTCTTTTTATCAATCTGTCTGTCTGTCTATCTGTCTATTTATCTATCTGTTTATCTGTCTATTTATCTACTTATCTGTGTATTTATATATCTGTCTGTGTATTTATGTATCTGTCTGTGTATCTATCTATCTGTATGTCTGTCTATTTGTCTGTCTGCCTGTCTATTTGTCTCTGTGTGTGTATATCTATCAGTTATTCTGTCAATTAATAAATCAGTCATTTCTTTTACTTGCCATTGTGTCAGACTGATGCAGCATTTCCTTGAAAACAGTGTCTGAGCATTAGTTAATCTGGCTTTGACCCAATATAACGTGAGTAGATAGAGTATAAAGTGAGTAGGGAGTGTATAATGTGAGTAGAGAGAGTATAATGTGAGTAGAGAGACTATAATATAAGTAGAGAGTGTATAATGTGAGTAGAGAGAGTATAATGTGAGTAGAGAGGGTATAATGTGAGTAGGGAGGGTATAATGTGAGTAGAGAGAGTATAATGTGAGTAGAGAGGGTATAATGTGAGTAGAGAGAGTATAATGTGAGTAGAGAGAGTATAATGTGAGTAGAGAGAGTATAATGTGAGTAGAGAGGGTATAATATGAGTAGAG
>JBBMFX010000101.1:21385441-21395548 GCA_037832545.1 Rhabdalestes septentrionalis
GACTCTATTTTCGCTTGGTTTGGCTGTGTGTGTGTGTGTGTGTGTGTGTGTGTGTGTGTGTGTGTGTGTGTGCGTGTGTGTGTTTGTTTTTGCACGCGACTCGATCTGGGCCTCATTTTGGCGTGAGTAAATGGTGATTCACTTTGCATGTTTTACTGCATTTATGACCATATCACTCTCCTGCTCTCTATAATACAGAGTCTTATTCAGCACCCAGTTGCCCTGTTAGTCCGTTAGCCCTGTTAATTCAGGACTTCCTCTCAGAAGTTTACTGATGCCCCCTGAGGTCACAGGCGAGGTGTGGTGTACCAAAGAGTCTCATTTCTCTTTGGAATAACAGGGCAAGTTGCATACACTGGTGAAAGGGACCTGTGAGTGAACCAAGATACCACAGTACTAATATATGCTAGATGTAATTTACAGAATAATATATTTTTACATTCCCTCCAATCTGACATTATTAAGTTGGGGAAGTCCCCCCAGGGACAGAAGAGACTTCGTCATGGATCTGTTCGAGGATCTGCCCAGCAGACAGCTGCACTTTGGTTTTGTTTTTATCTAAAGGTCAATGAAAGAAATAAACCTCTCATATCCACATATTTCATAGAAATTCCTACAGCTAAGGCCAAGCATGAGTAATATCAATGTAACAGCCAGCCTCGAGTGGATTTCATAAAATAGTCTCCAAATACAACACGATAAACTAAAAGGGAGCACATCATTTAATTTAATATTAGCAATAGTCGTAATACCTTATTTTTCTTGCCAAGCAGTTTCTTATTATACATTAACATTATAATGCTATTAACAGAATTATGTGTGTATCTAATATTCTTAGCAATGCTGTATATTTAAGGTTTTAGAACAGGAATATGAATTCAGAGCAGAGACTTCACTGAACTGGTGCTATATGAGACTGGCCCGAGTTTCTACAGCTGCATCAGTGACAGTTTACTTTATCCCACTTCACACCTGTGTCCCCCCACCTCCTATCCCTGCACTCTCAAGGGGAGCCCAGAAATTTGCACTGTCACTGAAGGCATGCAGTATTTCTCACTCAAAACTGACCCCAGACCAGTTTCTTACATTGAATAAACCTATATATTTATACACCATAGTGCAGAGCGGACGCTATTCGTATCTGGATACAAAAAAGGGACCCCCCCACCCCCCCCACACACAAACACACACGATCTACTCCTGAACGACAGCGGTAGCCAGGAACTCTGCGCCCGGGGAGCAGAGTGTGGAGACAGTAACTGGCCGCAGCATGTGTGGACGGTACCTTACTCAGGGTACCTCAGAGGTACCTAGCGGTCTTCAGGATCGACCCACGACTTTCTGAGTGCCCAAACCACGCGAAGGTGTGACGGGGGAGGGGGCCGGGTTCCCACAAACAAATATTTTTTTATTTGTCCGAATACCTTATTTGTAAAAAACATGTTATTTGTGCCTTTCCGAATACCGGATTAGGATTTGGCCCCATCCCTAATATATATATATATATACACATGCACCTTTGCACTGTGGACTCATCATACTTGCACTGCCCTGTTGTCTTATTACATTTTACTAGTGTTTTCTTGCTTTTTTCTGTTCTTGCACTTGCCATGAGTCTGAGAGAAATGCAGTTTCAGTCATCTGTGTCCTGTACACATGGCAGAACTGACATTAAATTTTACTTTATAATATATCCATAAATTGACCAGTGAACCTACATGTGTTTTATGAGTGTTTGTGTGTAATGTTGTTGATGTAAAAGTCTCAAAACTGTGTGTATGTGTGGGTGAATGTTTGTGAAATATAAGACACTAATTTGGTGAGTTGGTAAAGTTTCCCATGCCATGTCTTGGGGTGGATTCTGTTTGTGTGTGTGTGTGTGTGTGTGTGTGTGTGTGTGTGTGTGTGTATGTTTATTCATCATCAGTTTGAGATGCGCTGACATTTGCGTATGATTCTGCCAGCTTGCCCTGCAGCCCAGAAGCTCTGACTCCTGTTAGTACTTTAGAGTCCGGAGGTTACGGGAGGACAAACTTGTTCTCTACTGTACATAAGTCATAAATGTGTCATTTTTCTGTCTTCTTTTAATTGTGTGTGATTCTGCAGTGAACACAACACACTTCTGCTCTCTACTGTTTTCATAAGGTCATAATACATGTTTTTCTAACAGGACCTGCAGCTCTGCCTGCAAGTGTTACAGCCTTAATGAGATACAGCTCAAGTATGTGTGTGTATGTGTATATGTATATATATATATTTATTTATAATCTGTCAAAAGAGTCACAGAGTGAGATTTTCTACCTTTGCATGTTAATTACTTAATAATTAACAATAATAACATGTTGTATTTTTAATTTATCACAAATGTATCACTATTTATTTATCGGTAACTTCAAAAAAACCACTTAATATACATGTAATTATTATGTGTATCACCAGAAAACTGTTTGTTATTGTATGAGTTATTGCGGGAAAGTTGGGATGAATGGGTTGAAATGCTTAGCTAGTGCGTTTTCATTTAAAAGAGCGCAAGTGTAACAATCCACAGTGAATATGTGGCTAAAAACCTGTGGGGTGGGGTGGTCCTGTGCCACTATTATATTATATTATATACTATCATATACTATTATATACTATTATATACTATTATATTATATTATATTATATTATATTATATTATATTATATTATATTATATTATATTATATTATATTATATTATACTATAGCATTTGATGTTCTGACACTATAGTTTATATTAAAAAGCTGCTCTGCCTGGCCTGCCTGTCTGCCTGTGTTAGGTGAGGAGTGAGTGTTAGGTGAGACTGTGCAGACGACTGTCTAATGTGAGTGAGTGAAGAGGGTGTGTGTGTGTGTGTGTGTGTGTATTCTGTGCATGTGGAATGATGTTTTGTTCTCTTGGAGCCTGGAGACAGTGGCAACACGGTGTGATTAATTCCTCTCTGAGCGTGCCCTACTTGATCAGTGTGTTTTGTGTGTATGCAACTAAGTGTGTGTGTGTCTGTGTGTCTGTGTGTGTGTGTCTGTGTTGCTTTGTCAGCCTAGACAACACCCAGAATAGCACCACACACTTCTCCTCCCTTCTCAGGTTTAGATCATATTTCCACACGCTCCTTTGGCTGATGCAGTCTGACAGAGGATTTGACCAATCACGGCCTTTGTTGTATAAACAGTATTGCATATTCTGCACAGCATACGGTTTATACAATATTTGCAATTTAGTCGGCTTATATCTTACATGTATATCTTATATGTATATTTGTACAATAAAGATATGCACGCTATATTACTAAATTTTAATACTGGACATCTTTAGACAGTATATTGGGAATTTCTATTTTCTGTATTTTAGTTTAGTTTTATTTTATTCTATTATATTGTTTTTCTCACATTTGCTGCCCTTAATATTGTACTGTCCACTTTCTGCGGTACTAAGCACATTTCTTACTTGTGGGACTAATGAAGGTTTATATTATCTTATCTCTTATCGTACATTATGAAGACCCCTGTCCTGTCCAGGGGCCTTTCCCAGACTCCCTCTCATTAAAGCTCACGTATCTTCTGTAATGCACAGCATGAATAAATTGCACTTATTTTTTGTTTTGTAAAGGCCCATATTCTCTTTTTCCTAACATTGAATTCGTTTAAGGCACCAGGACATAATTGGTTTTACATGGACAATGCCATCCCAGGATTTAGACTGATTTGGAATAATTATTTTACTATTTTTTAAGCCTCATATGTCTCAGTGATGCCTGAAATGAATAAAAGACATAAAAATCAGACTGAAATCCCAAAGTTCACTTTATGACAGCTAGAAAATACAGATTGTTTAAATGGTTTCTTGATATAACTCAGAATGTCTGCAGGAACAACATTCCAAATCATTTCAGCGTGAGCTGAACTGGTGCTGGCTGAATGGATGTTCATGGCTGTGACATGACAACACACTGGTTTGTGGCTTCATTTCTGTGTACAGATTGTCAAGTGTACAGAGTACCTGTAATTCATACAGTGTTTATGTAGTGCAAAAAAGGCAGGAAAATGTGTTTTTTTCATATCATAGCTACTATTAAATCACTATTTTTTGTTTATTTTTGCACTATTAAGAGTCTGTGTGTTACTCAGTTACTTTACATTTTTAAAGTGACTACAATAATTTTGAAATTTTTTTAATATGAGAGGTAGAAATGTGTGGTCAGTGTCTCTGTAAACATTTGTAAATATTAATTTCATGTCCTAAAACAATGCGATTAAGCATCGTCTTTATCTGCCTGACCCTCATCCGGCCCCATTCTCCTCAATATGTTTCTCACTTAGCAAGAACAGAAGAATTGCAGCATGGTCAATCACAGGCCATTGGCTGTCTCTATGGTCAGTTAAGCTGCTGAGAATTGAAACTGGTCCAAAGTGGAAACAGATCATTGCTTGGGCCGTCACCCGGTTCCCCAGCTACACTTATGTTCTAATGGCTCCTTGGTTTTAATAGTGGGGGCAGTGGGCCCAGCTGTCGGTCCCTCAGGGGGAGTCAGAGTCTGAGCCACACATGCTAACTCACTCAGTGTTTATTAAACACAATTTATATTTCTCAAAATTATTAAGTTCATTGTTTTAAGAAATACAAAGAAACAGTTGAAATGAATTAAGTGGCATTTTGGTTGATTTATTGACTGTTGCTGTACAAATGTATTCTCTAAAGAAATATATGTATTTGTAGGCATTTTATAATGTAACCCATGTAAGAACTTTAAGTTTCCATCAATCTGTCTGTCTGTCTATTTGTCTGTCTGTCTGTCTATCTGTCAGTATGTTTAATGGATGGTTAGGTAGATTGATAGGCAGACAGGCAGACAGACAGGCAGACAGACAGACAGACAGACAGACAGATAGATCTATCTTAAAGAGTGTAGCAGCACCGTGTAAATGGGATAGAAACCTTTCACAGCGACTGTTAATGCTGGAGAGGCAGTTTGCAGCATTGAACCCAACTGAGTGAGTGGTAAATTATAAGATTATCCAATAACAGGGCTTGAGTGGGCCTGTGGTGGCGGGAAACAGAAGGTAAACTGCAGGCACCACTGTACGTCTAGTGTGAAAAGAGAGGTACACACTGCTTCCATGCAGATGTCTGCTCATTCTGCAATCTTGCCAGGGGTGGCGGCCTAGTGGGTAGGATACTTACCTCTGAACCAAGAGGTCATGAGTTAGAATCCTACCTTCAGAAGGCCACCACTGTGTCCCTGAGCAAGACCCTTAACCCCAAGTTGCTCCAGGGAGACTGCCCCCTGCAGGTAGGGAAGGAAAGTCTGGGTAAAAATGTCTGCTACATGCTGTAAATGTGAGTCCATCCTTTTCAGCTAATCTTTAGCCAGTTTTGCATCTCTGGGTTCTGTGTCTGTTGTATAAGCTGTTTTGAATACTAGTGATTATATGTGTTGTCCTGTCATGGTCTAAATATTGACAATGTAGCATTAAATAACCTGTTATATAGCTGTATTGCACTACACTCTGTTAGGTGTGGTGATATATTGCCAGTTAGCTACTGTAAACAATCATCAAATTGCTGTCCATGTAAATTACCCCCCGCTGCTCAGGCCCACCTCAGGCCCACCTCAGGCCCACCTCAGGCCCACCTCAGGCCTACTTCAGGCCCACCTCAGGCCCACCTCAGGCCCACCTCAGGCCCACTTCAGGCCCACTTCAGGGTGCTAAAGCTAACACTGTAAATGTGTGTGCTTTCCCAATACAAGAGATGTGCATGGTTTTAAAACACTTCCAGGCACCACATTTTCCTTGGGCTTGTCACAATAGATTAATTCAGATTGTTTATCTGTTTATGCAACTTTGCAGACCAGTAGGCTGAGTTTTACTCAGGGATTTTAGCTTGGTGTGATAAAGGATCAGATCAGAACCTTTCAGTAATTTGAATGCTACTGGTGCCCTTCAAATTTTTAAGCTTCTAATAGTTTTACAGATGTAATGAAAGATTTGTGAGGCTCGTTATTGTTCATTATGTCGGGGAAAGGAAAGAAAATGTTTCCACAGGTGTGATCATTTTTAAAAACTCTCTTTTGCATGCACCCTTTGTATAAATCCACATTCTCTTTCCCTTCTCGATTCATAAACATTTTTGTCTTCACCGTGAGCCCCCCAAACATTCATTTGCTGTTGAGTCATAATGTGTTTTAGTATAAGCTGTTTCTCTTTGACTCTCTCTCTCTATGTCTCTGTCTCTGTCTCTCTCTCTCTCTCTCTCTCTCTCTGAGTTAGCATGCTATCAGCCTGCCATGACAGTGCAGATCAATCTCTTTAAATTTGCTCTTTTATGAAGCTAATGCTTCTGCCTTTCCACCTCCCAGTTCTGTGATGCAGAGGTTAAACTGGACTTTTGGTTTATGTAAGGAGCAAGTGGATGATTTAAACACATCACTATCATTTATTTTACAGTAAACACCAAAATCATTTCTAATGCAGTTTTTGTGAAATCTGTTTAACTGTTCGATTTGATGCACTACACTGACAGACCGCCTTCTGAAGGCCACTTATTATCCTTCAGGCTTTTCGGTGCTGCACATTTGTATGGTTTTGTGATGGGACAAACCTGCGTCCTCTTCTCATTCTCACTCTTTCCAGCCACTTTATCGTTCTTCATCTTGGCATATAAATGAAACACTTTCAGACACATTACAGTTAAAAAATTCACTTTTCACAAACTTTTTGTTTTTTATGTCCAGTTCTGAAGAGGCAGACTGGCTAGATTGAGACCAGATTCGGGTAAATCTGGCCAAAATATGACATTAAACTTGATATCATGGCTACTACTACAACTAGTAATACTACTGTACTTTTATTATTACTTTTGTTGTTATTACGACAACAACCACTACTAATATTACTACAATTACCATTGTGGCTACATTTAATATTATTGCTTGTATTATTATTATTATTGCTGTTACTATCATGTATATGTTAATAATAACTATATGTTACTATTACTGTTTTGGCTACTTGATATAAATACAATGTTACTTGATATAAATACAATGTTAACGTGTATTTGATACAACATTTGCACCTTCGTTGCTGCACTTTTTCTTTATTTTACAGAACTATTGTAGAGCACAAAAAATTCCTGTTTTATCTAGAATCAAGTAGTGTGTTATCATGAATGCGATCACATTCAGAATAATGCAAAACCTTGCGGCCACAGCTTTTATACAGTTTTGCAAAGGCAAAGTAAAGTAAATAGGCTCGCTATTGTGAGGCTTTATTCACATTCAGAATAAAGATATGCTTTATTCTCACTGGTGTCTTCTACTGAAAAAAGATGTTTCCATAGGATTTTCCATCACATTAACAGTACAGTCATGGAAAATATCCGGTTCAGATTTTTAATGATTCAGACAAACCTGCATGGTTTTGTTCCAACCAGTCTGCCAGTTCTGTTCCTTTATGGCAAATCCCAGTTTATTTACTCGCTTGCCCTTCTAAATGACAGATTGAGAATTGGGCGAAGATCTGTGGCCACACTCTTCTTCAAAACGTGGATGGTAATTGTTGCCATTTTATCTGCGTGAACAAGAGATTTGTATTCTTTGAATCATTTAAACGCTGCATCATTTCTCTTATTCTGATGTTTTGTCATTTACTTTAAAATTATGCCTTAAAGAACAATATTTTTATTTGGAAATGAGGAGAAATATTCTCAGCAGTTCTTAAAAACGAAGGCAAAGCTGTTCAGTTCAATACATGCACTTATATTATTTTACAGTGGTCTTATTTTTTTCTGGAGCCGCATAATCCTAGTATAAAAAGTTCACCTTTACAATAATCCTAGTATAAAAAGTATAAAATGTTCACCTTTACTACATGCTAACATGGAAAATTACTAAGAGTCATCCGCTCTGTAACGCTGGTAGTCACTTATCAAAGAAAACAGCAGGTTAAAATGCCTCTTAACCAATCAGATTGTGCTGGCAGAACTGTTGTATAATTCATGATAATGCACTTCCTCTTGTGTTCTGCCTCTTAAATATACAGTAACGTCCACACGGCACATTCAGACACTAGGCTAGGAATGGTGCATTGTATTCAAATCAAGTATTTTGACGACATACATCTTTAAGGATGAATAATATACGATATGTGTATTTCTCTAGGTCTCTATCTTAAGATTTAGACCATTTGATCAATCGCAGTACATTTACATTTTCTTTGCTCTCATAGTTTTTAAACTCATTGTAGTTATATAAGTCATATATAACTACAGCCTGTTGCTGAGGATTATATGTAATACATTTGTCTCCCACCATACTGCATGAAAGACTGATGTCTGTGGTCTACGTTCGGGTACTTGAAATTCAGCTCCAAAATTGAAGGCAGTCTGGACAGTCTGTTCATCCTTTATTAAAGAAAAGCACAGGTATTTTACAGTGGTGTCTAGAACTGCCTCTGGCTGTTTTTTTATTGGGGTTTCCAGGGCCACTTACATTCTGGGTGGAGAGGCCTTTGTGCTGGTCTCCAGGGTGGAGGGGGTGGTGAGAAGAGAGAAGAATGGAGGGCCTAAGTGGGGACGGAGCGTCAGCAGTAGTGCTGGTGTTGGCGGATGACTAATAAAGCTGAGGGAAGTGTGTTATCATGAATGATTAACGGCAGTGGATGTGCATTTTCATCGCTGCGAGTCCTGCTTGTAGGAAGTCCTGATGTGTAAGGCTGTTTTAGCACGGATGGCTCAAACTGCTTTGTAGACGGATGGATTTATTTGATGACTCTTTTCCTTTATTAATGAGAAAATCTTCATGTTTATAACAAATGTAATATAAATATATACATATAGAATGATGGACCAGCCCTGGCTAATCCACCTGTGTGATGTCTGAACTGAGAGCAGGATTATTAATCACACACACATTAATCTGAACACACTGCCAGTGTAATCAGATTGGACCCGTGTATGTTTGTTAGTGTGTGTGTGTTGGCAGCTCGAGAGGATTTCTGATTTCCAGCCTCCCTAAAGCCAGCATAAACAAGGTTTGATCGCTGACATAATATTCCATGACTGCCCATGTCAAGCCATGTCACATCTAAATTATTGCAGAGGTTTGCACATTTTCCTACCATGTACCTCCACGCCGGGACACCGCCGGCGCTCTGTGGACACCAGACAACTTTAGACTTTATCAGGTCAGCAGCTCTGATGAGGCATACGCACTTCTAAGCAGTCACGACACGGCCTTCCCATTCTAACAAACTATCTGTCCATTTTATCCTCGGCCGCAGGGGCCTCCGTCCACAATACGGCCCTTGAAACCGATCTGCTCGCCTCTTCTTTTTAGGAAATTCAATGAAAGGTTATTACTGCAGGACTGATTTGACTAGAAATGCATAATTATGCCGGGATACAATGCCGCCGTCTCCAAAGGAGCGCTTTCTGTACTTTTAGGCGAGAGGAGCCGGATCAGCTCGCTCACTCTGTAATGGTAAACACATTTTCCAATCCACTGTCACCATGACCATGTTTAGACTTGTTTTCGACTCGGCGAGAGTAAATCAGCGCTCTCTCCAGTGTCAGCGTGTCTTTTAAGTCATTAGTAGACATTTGTTTTGTTTGAAAACTTAAACGAGAAATCTTTCAACTGAGTGGATGTGTAATTGCACACAGCAAGCCTCAAAAAATCATGATCAATTATGTCATGATTACACATCTTACACAAACACACACAAATACACACACACAGGCAAACCCATGGTCTTTCTTCTCCCTTGGTCTCTGTGCTACACACTGAAACTTTTGAGAGAGAGGAAGAAAACCAGTGAAAGAGAGAGAGGAAGAGACAGTGGAATAGTGTGAGAGAGAGAGACAGTGAAAGAGAGAGAGAGAGAGAGAGAGAGAGAGAGAGAGAAAGAGACAGTGAAAGAGAGAGAGAGAGAGAGAAAGAGACAGTGAAAGAGAGAAGAGACAGTGAAAGAGAAAGAGACAGTGAAAGAGAAAGAGACAGTGAAAGAGAGAAGAGACAGTGAAAGAGAAAGAGACAGTGAAAGAGAGAAGAGACAGTGAAAGAGAAAGAGACAGTGAAAGAGAGAAG
>JBBMFX010000101.1:21398890-21412577 GCA_037832545.1 Rhabdalestes septentrionalis
CCGTCCGTCCGTCCGTCCGTCCGTCCGTCCGTCCGTCCGTCCGTCCGTCCGTCCATCCATCCATCCATCCATCCATCCATCCATCCATCCATCTATCTATCTATCTATCTATCTGTATTTCTGTCCATATATAAATCTGTATATTTTTACATTTGCCACTGTGTCAGATTCAGTGATCACTATCTATCACTGTCTGTCTGTCAGGCTGCCTTTATTAAATCCGAGGACACTTTGCAATAATAAATTAACGGTAAACAAAACACACATACACAGTTTGCCAGCTGGCAGAGAGAAACAAACTCTCCCAGCCACAATGTATATTCCTTGGCTCGTAGCCTAATCAAATTCTGCCACCAGGGTTCAAGTTAAAAGGGAATTTTGCACATTCAAAAAAAAACTTTCTGTATAATGATATGGTTCAGATGGAAACAGATTGTTACTGAGTGGTTTAATGCTGTAGAAACTTACAGAGGCAGGATTGTTCACAGTGGTGGTGATTGGAACCAGATGACTGAAGTGTTTAAATCCTCTAAAAGCTCCTTTACAGAAAGCCATTACATGAAATGGTTTTGTATGAGCTGTCCAAGTCATTATTTTTGTGCATAGGTCCTCGGCCGCCCCTCATTTCTTTATATTTTTCACATTGTTGGAGAAAAAATACTTGTTCATTCCTGCAAACTGCCCAATCTTTTCATGTTGAGTAGATTATATGAAATAAATGGGAACACATTTTTTACATAGACAGGCTGCTAAGTTCCTAAAGGTACGAGGAGCCTAGATACAGGAGTTCCAACCACTCAGCATTCAGCACCACCAGTATACTGATCACCGCCTGATCAACTAGAATCATCTGCTCCTTTTTCTTCACTGGTTCAGTTAGATGCTCTTTTTTCTGATTGAATGATTCATACTTAGGTCACTGTGTGGTTCAACAAATAAAAAAAACATTCATCTGAAACTGGTCCGGTTCAGGGACTGGACTGGAAATGAGAGTCCTTCAGAAATCCTGGAGAAGTTTTCCTCAATACCACATTAAAATACAAGAATGTCTGGATTTTTGGAAGAAAATAAGAAGAAATAAGGGGAGAATCAAAACTTTTGCACTGTGTATGAAAATGTTTTTTTAAGCATCGTTTTTAAACACATTCATCGTGGAGAGGCAAAATCAGGGCGATGTAAAGAAAATTAGTTATCATTGTAATTCTTGGGCCTACAACTAATTTGTTTTGGAATAGAAAATGTTAAATGTACATATAAGTAAGTATATTTGCATCAAAGACATTGCAGCTCCTGGTTTCTATCAGCAATGAGTTTTGAAATTCCCATTTAATTTTCTGGCTTACAGTCCATTCAAACTCCTCGTTTTAGGAGGTCCTTGCTTTCTTATTAATTATGAATTTGCATTATTTATACAATTTTAGCAGTAGTGTCTATAGCCAAAAATGTTCCTTTTTTAATTCAGATATACCATTTTGATCAGAGGCCGTTTCTGCTACTGGGCTCACATCCATGAGTAAATTTGCTAAAGTTCTCCACATTAATCATGCACCAAATTTGATATTTTCACAAAAGTTCCAAGTTTGTTATCATGTGACTCTTCTGATATTCAGCTGTCAGTCAAGAATCCTAATCATCCGGGCGGGATACAGGTCCTGTGGGGAGACAGATTGCACTGCACTCGTGCTTTAGGCTTGACTGTAATTAATAAACAGTGTGGGACTACACACACAATGCTTATTTACATTTCATACAGACAACTCTACCTGTTGTCCCTTTGTATATTTCAATTGTTATAATGTATCAGTATTGCTTGTGAATATTTTTGTGTGAAATTATTTTATGAAGAACATTCCTCATCCCAAAGGGGAATTTCATGTTTTTCAAAAGTTCTGCATATTTCAATAATTGAGTCATTTAGAGTGAAGTTCTCCATCCTGGACCCCTGAAGAGCTGCTGTCCCTGCTGCCTTACAGGAAACTATTACAGGAAATCGTTATGCAACAATGTTTTATTACATTTTCCAGATGAAGTTTTGACCTAATAGTTTTGCAAGAGCTTTTTGTTGCAGAGAACTTTCTGTGTAACATTAGGAGTCTTTCCCAAGGACACTTACTCGAGCCGTGACCCTAGAGAGGATAAAGAGTGACATTATATAATATAATGCAGTGATAACATTTTTAATGGAATTGTCATTTTATGGGATATAAGATTTAATGTAATTTCATTTCCAAAATTAATTGTGCTTTAGTAGTTATTTTTCTAATTCTATTGACTTGTTCATCAAGAGATATACAGTGTGTAAACAATGATTGCACAGTGGTGCATTGGGTAGCACTATTGCCCTATATCTCCCTTGCTGGGGATTTGAGTCCTGATCTTGGGAGTGTGTGTGTGTGTGTGTTGAGTTTGGGTTTTCTCTTCATGGTGGCGTGTGTGTGTTTCATGGTGGTGTGTGTGTTTGTGAGTTTGCGTGTACTCCTTGTACCTGCGACCCTTGTGAGTAATTGTATTCTGTTTACAATTCATAGTCTGGTCAACATGGTGGTCAGGAGCATAGGCAGTTCTACACGGGGGCCAGGGGGGACCAGGGCCCCCGTAGAATTGCTCCTGGCCCCCCTTATGGCCCCCCTGCACAGAACAGCCAAAGACTGAAATATAAATTCCTTATTGCGACATGCGATGGCTCGAAGAACGGAACAAACACTACGTGTGTTCTAAACGGACTAGTTAAAGAACAAAACTAACGCTACGTGTTCTAGACGGACTAGTTAAAGAACAAAACTAACGCTACGTGTTCTAGACGGACTAGTTAAAGAACAAAACTAACGCTAAGTGTTCTAAACGGACTAGTTAAAGAACAAAACTAACGCTACGTGTTCTAGATGGACTAGTTAAATAACAAAACTAACGCTACATGTTCTAGACGGACTAGTTAAAGAACAAAACTAACGCTACGTGTTCTAGACGGACTAGTTAAAGAACAAAACTAATGCTACATGTTCTAGACGGACTAGTTAAAGAACGAAACTAACGCTACGTGTTCTAGACGGACTAGTTAAAGAACAAAACTAACGCTACGTGTTCTAAACGGACTAGTTAAAAAACGAAACTAACGCTACATGTTCTAGACGGACTAGTTAAAGAACGAAACTAACGCTACGTGTTCTAGACGGACTAGTTAAAGAACGAAACTAACGCTACATGTTCTAGACGGACTAGTTAAAGAACGAAACTAATGCTACATGTTCTAGACGGACTAGTTAAAGAACGAAACTAACGCTACACGTTCTAGACGGACTAGTTAAAGAACGAAACCAACGCTACATGTTCTAGACGGACTAGTTAAAGAACGAAACTAACGCTACATGTTCTAAACGGACTAGTTAAAGAACGAAACTAACGCTACATGTTCTAGACGGACTAGTTAAAGAACGAAACTAACGCTACGTGTATCCTAGATGGACTATGTAAATAACGGAACTAACGCTACCTGTGTTCTAGACAAATGTTGTAGACAAATACAGGTTGTAGATGGACTACTTAAAGCGCTACACATGCATGCTCACACACGCACGCTCACACACGCACGCTCACACACGCTCGCTAACACACGCACGCTCACAAACACACGCAACCCCCCCTGAGAATGTTGTATTCCGTAGTTCCCAGACTGGTTACATGTGCCCCCCTAAAAACACACTGGCCCCCCCTCGGCCCCCTAGTAATTTTGGTCTAGAACCGCCACTGGTCAGGAGGGTTAACTTTAAACACTTTGTCCTGTCACTGTTGTTTCTGAAATGACTGAATACACTATTATAGCAATACGTTTTCTAGCAACAGAATCATTAAATATGCACAAATGCATTAAATAATTGTGCAAAAGGAACAAGTAGCAGCAACAGGATTAGAAAAAGTACAGTGTTTAAATAAATACAGGGTAGTTACAGTGGCAGTGGGTTTTGCCTTATGTGGAATAGTTTGGTGTATGTGCAGTGTGACTGGGATTAGGGAAGCTGTTCACTTAGGTCTGTGTGTGTGTGTGTGTGTGTGTGTGTGTGTGCACAGATGTAAACAGTTTAATTTGTTACACGTTTTCCCATTTATTTCGCAAAACAGTCTACCTTTCACCGTGAGCGCGAGCTCGTCCTCTTTCAGCGCGCCCCCGCGTGGCGTGTAGGAATGAGAGAGAAAAAAGAGAGAGCGAGAGAGAGAGAGAGAGCGTCTCAGCAGCAGCTGCAGCACCAGTGGCGGCAGCAGCGTCACTGCTTCTGTCTTCTCTCTCTCATCCTTCCCCCTCTCTCTCCTCCCTCTCTTTCGTCCTTCCCTCTCTCTCTCTCTCTCTCTCTCTCTCTTTCTCTCTTCCCGTGTCAGTCTGAGATTTAGCGGCGCCTCGGATCTCCAGCCTCCGCCATCGCCCGACACGGCGCGAGGAGAACCCGGCGTCTTCAGACCCCTCTCCGCCCCGCCCCCACCAGAACCCCCCACTTCTCCATATCCTCCTCCTCCTCTTCCTCCTCCTCTTCTTCTTCCTCCTCCTACTCCTCCTTCGCTTCCAGTCCATTTCCACTCTTTCTCTCTCTCTTTCTCTCTCTCTCTCTGTCTCTCTCTCCCACACTCACGCGTGCGCGCAGGCATACGCACACGCACACGCGCTCTCTCCCTCTCCCCTGCCACTTCCTTGCATTTTTAATGGAAAATGGCGATCCGCGCGCCGTGCTCGAGCGTCTCCTGCCTCGCCTGCCTCCAGACGGCTCTGGTGCTACTCGCGCTGTCCGCGCCCGGAGCTGCCATCCTCCGCTTCCCGCAGCACTACACGTAAGTAATCCGGACGACACGGGGCGCGCGAGGCGCACGAGGTCGGGGGTCGTTTTGGGGGTCCGGAGCGCTTCGCGGGCACTGACACGCGTCGCCTGCTCCAATTTGGCTCAGAAGCCAATCCAGGGGCTCCGTAAAGGTGCTGTTTTGAGCCAGAAGGGGGTCTGTTTACCCCCCAACCAGCTTACTCAGGAGCTCGGGGGCTTTAATTATTGATCCGAGGCAGAATGGCACGGGCATGCGTGGTAGAGGGCTGCTACTTTTGGTATCTGAAAGTGGAGCTGACGAATGGTCAACACTGACACCCACCAACCTTTCCAAAGATGTTTTTTTTTTTTGGGGGGGTGGGGGGGGCTATAGGTGTCTCGTCTTTTGGCTGAAGTTTCCCTGTGAATCAGGCTGCACGAGGCTACACCTGTCGGAGTGACCCCTGCTGCCTCTGCCCTCCGTTCTGACTGATCAGTGTGTGTTGGAGCTGCTCAGGTGTTCGACATCCTTACACTGAAGATTCATTATTTATTGTGATTATTCATGATGATGCTGAGGATGCAGGGCTGATGCTGTTGCAGGGAGTGTTGCTGTGAAACGTCAGAGGGAGACGAGCAGTAAAGTGGTCAGCAGATCCAGATGATAGACTGATGTTCTGTAAAAAGTTTTCGGACTCCAGTGAGAGAGGCTGACTCGGGCGTCCGAGCTTAGAGTGCTGCTGGCATCCTTTCGGAGCGAAGCCCACACAGACACACACATGCGCTCGCACACATATATATATATATACACACATGCATACACACACACACACACACACACACATTTTTCAATTTTTCCAAATGTAGCACATTTTATTTTTTTGCTGTTTATGGAAGGTTTTATATAATGAAAGATATCGGAGAACCTGAGTGGTGTCTGAAACTGCAAACTAATATTATATTACATTACACTATGGGGGTATCAGTGCAGTGTATGTATCACTTGGTACCTGACTCTCAAATTAACATGCAACAGTATCGAACAAGACTGGATAAAATTAAACGATACTGCTTATAGTGCATAATAGAATAATAGCAGTATAAGAGTATAAGAGTGTGTAATAGTAAGCGAGCTGAAATAATCTAGTCCGTAAGGAAGACAGATCCTTCCAGTATATTATCGTTAATGTGATAAAGAAAATTTTACACACTCCGAATGAAGTTACGAAGTCATGAATTTTGTAAATCATCAGACCTGTAAATGTAATGAAATCTATTAGAAAACTGCACATTTATTATGATGCATTGTTATGCATATTGGTGACAATCTTATTATGAGTGAATTACAGTCGAATCCCATTACAGATGAAGGCAAATGTAGCGTTTGGAGTCTTGCCTATGACTTACTGATGGATATAAAATGATGCAATAAAATATTAGAAATAAAACTTTATATCAGTGAAATGGTCAGCATATAGGTGAAGGAAAAGGGTATTTAAGATTATTTAAAATGTAATATTTCATGTATTTCCATTTATACATTTGTCAAGGGATGGACGCAATGCATTAAAGGTGTTGGCACTTTTCAAATACTGTTTAAAAATAAATAAACCGTGATTTAGAACAATTTCAATTGGCTGTACGTAGTTTGGCTGCACCTTTCAAATTCGGTTAGAAATAAATCAACAGAAACAAACAAAAAACTATTATTTTATATCACAGTTACAACAAGTAATCTACCATTAGAGCACAAACTCATCCCAGTAAAAACTTCTCTTAATTGTTCACAGTTTGGGCAGCAGTGTTAACGTAAAACATCCTGACTCGTCCTCATACGCTGTTGTTTCTCAAACTTTGCGTAATATTCCTTTAAGAGAATGAGGAAAGATTTGCTGTGTGTGTGTGTGTGTGTGTGTGTGTATGTGTGTTTGTGTGTTTCTCCTGGCTGTTCTGAGGCCTGCTCTCAGCTCAAATTACACAACTCTTTGATCGCTGATTCCTTCCTCCCCTCAAACAAAGGCAGATTGTATGCAGAGACTTGCCATTATTGACATTTGGGTTTATTTACAAGACTCGTGGGAAAGATTCCGCATCCAGGCAGCCAGACTGAGGGTCTTAAAGCGATCTGCCTCCTGTCCTGTCCTGTATCCGGAGTGCAGGAGGATCGTCTCTCGGTCTCCACCCCACTCGGGCCTCCGCGGAAGATGAAAATGGGCGGCTACCCCGTTGTTCTGTAAATGTCAGAGCCTTGGTATATAAATCCCTTTGATGTAGGGCAGGCTTTGAGATACAGGCTTATCTTTTCCACAGGGCGTGTGTAGGTCAGACTGAATTCTCTCCTCTGAGAGCGTTTAAGGCCGTTTTTGTGTTACAGCCCTGCACTGCTCCGTGTAAAGGCGGGGTCCGGGAGGGTCTTGGGTTCTAGGGATCAGCGGGGGTCACACTTGTAATGACTCGGCACTTAAATATTTCATTAGGCCTGGAAATCAACACTCAAAGCAGCTGACTGGTGGATGACGGCACTGAGATCTGTTGAGTTTGTCATCGTTAGACGTCAGCAGTGGGTAGATGCGGCCGGTGGCTTGGGAACAAGGCTGTTTAGAAAGAGCTGCTCGCTTCAGACCAGTGCTGTCCGCCACACAAGCCTGTAGAATTGGGCGGTGACACGTCCCTACCGATGTCCTGTGATTACTGAATTGCTGCTAGCCATAATTTTATACAAAATTTTTTATACAAGTCAAATTTCAAGACCAGTATTTTCATTGGGTTTGTTTAGACTTTATAATGTTCTTGTCTCTGGGTGTTTGTGCAGCAAAATAGACAATTTCCATGAAATCCATGAAGTCTTCAAAATCCGATGCTGAAACAATACCTCTGTTTTCTGGAAGTGTATGCTTCCTAACCCGGCATTGTTTTTGGATCGTCTTGGCATTCCTTTCTAGCGCTGTGATTGGCTGAAGTGCAAAAGCTCAGTGCAGTAATTTTGTAGGTGTAGGCGAGGAAGGGTTTGTGTTTATACTAACAGTTCTGTGCTCCAGAATATCGCATACTGTGTTGCGTCAGTGAGAGACTAAAGTACCACGATACCACATATTTATGATGAGGATATATTCAACCATGTTTCGTATTTAGATGGAAATACACGTTTCTAGGTCTCTGGTAACAGTACCTGTCATACTTCAACGTTCCGGTCAGGTGATAAAATCAAATAGAATTGAAAAGGGCTCTGTGATGACAGCACTATTGTTTAGGTGAACGGCAGTACCATCCTGTGGGCCCCCACCCCCATATGAACTATGTAGATGTACTGTAATGTTAATGTATGAAGGATGCTTGTGATTGCACTGGAGTAAAGTTTTCGTGTCTGCTTCAATATCAAAATCAAACCTATGCTGTTGCTGCTACTTTAAGTTAAAATGTGTCCTCTGGAGTTTTAGTAATGAACAGGGCTTCCACTTAGCAGTGCCTTTTCCAGGTGATCAGTCATGCTGATAAGCTCTCTGGTGGTGATGCGTCAGGCCAGCCCATGGGATTCAGCCTCTGAAAGAGGTGGAAGAGCTTATGGGAAGTAAACGCGGGATTGATCTGGCACTGATCTGATACCAGGATGTCGGATATGGGAGGGGAAGAAGAAATAAACCCGATCACACTCTGTAGGAGCTTCAATAAATCAAATCTCACTTTAGAGCTGATAAAGAGTTTGGATCGGTGTCTGTATCGTCCAGCACTAAAGTTTTCAATATCTGAATCAGAAAAGAGAGCGTGAAATGGTGCGGGCTCTCGTTTTTCCGCTCTCCATGGTGCTGAAAGTAAAGCACGCTCTCTGCAACCGAGCAGCATGGTGATGTCATTCTCTGTGGTGCTATAAACGGCTCTTCGTTACACAAAGGGTTCTTTGTTCATTAGAGGCCCATGGTGATCAGAATCAAATAGTTTACCTTGTTTGACCCCTCTTTGCTCTATGCATTCAGAATTATACACTAGATGCCAGAAGCTGGGCCCACTTTTGAATGGAAAAATAAACAATATGCTGTCTTTACAATTTTTTTATTGCAGAAAAACAGAAAAATGAAACGGACTGGTTTTGTCGTGTAATATTACAGAATACACTTTAAGTGCAAATGCGTAGATGTGGAGGCTCTTGCACGAAATTTTCACCAAAATATCAAAGGGTCTCGCCTTTGTCACAGCAGCACAGTTCCACCACTTCCTCTCCAGCAATTTTAGGAAATAACTTGTGTCCAATTCCTCCCAGGACATTTTCAAGCAGCAAACAGTTCTGTCTCATTTTCTGGTGAACTTTTAACGTACAAGTTCAGCTCGTCCCTGCAGCTCAATGGGAGAAAGATCTGGAGACTCTGGAGGCCGAGACTTCGTTCTCAAACTTTGTGCCTTTCTTAGAACTGGATGTACTAATGTTTGGGGTCATTATCCTGTTGTGGTAAAGTTTGTCCAATGATACATCAAACAAAAGGAGTTAATGTTAATGAACTTAGTGAAACTTTCTTTTACATGATCAACACTAAATGAATGTCAGGCACTAAAGACAGACCTGATATTTGTCTTTAAAACCAAAAGTTTGAGCATTTGTGACTAAATAATGGGTTACTCCTTACTCTAAAATATTGAAAACCAGTCAGTTATATTTGTTTTGAGTATTTCTAACGATTTCTTTCAATAAAATGTTGAAAAAACAGCATATAATTGACTTAAAAAACAAATACGATGCTAGGCCTGTCATGTAGGAGTGGGCAATATAGCCAAAATATAATATCATGATATTTTATGGATTTTTAATAATATCACAGTGGGTTTTTTTTTCTGAGCTCGGATGAGATGCAACAGAGAACCCCCCCCCGAACCCCCCCCAGTACATAAATACTGTTAAACATTATGAATACTGAACACTGCTTTGTTCCATCTCACTGTATTGCATTCAGCCAAAAAGGCCTATTTTTAAAGAATCTGTTATGAAAGTAATACTTTTTGCAGCCATTCAGTGTATACATTTTTTCGCAAACATTCAGCTGTGCTCTTGTAATGTAAGGTGTTGACTTTGAGTCCAGGCCTGTACTCAGGTTAACCGCCTGACTCACTGACATTTGGCTTGGACTGCAGGCTCCTGTGTGCTGTAATGGAGACGATGGTATCTGCTTTACTGTTTTCCCCCAATTTAACCCTTCGTCAAATCTGATTTCAGTAAATAAAATCAGTGTAATCAGTGTAAAACTGGTGTTTGTTCTCTTATATGCTCGTGGCTTGCTGCCCTTTCTCTCGGCTGCTCTCTGGATCCCCTCCCTCTGCGGGCTTTCCCCACCCACTTGTGGGCGGAGACTATCCCAAAGGTCTTGTGTTTCTTCCGTTTTTTCCCTAAGATACAAAAATAAAAGATATTTGGTCATTTTTGTTCTTTTTGGGCATTTACATGTGACAACCCCCCCATAGTCATTATTTTTAGTACATGTTTTATTAATGAAATTAACTGTAGCACCAAACAAAGCTCAGCATGATGCCTGACACCTCCAACATCAACACAGACTGGGGGAAGTTCCATATAAGGAGTTGTACCATGTGATAACAGTTAACCGTATGCTGTGCTTGTGGCATCCATTCAGCCTAGAGTTAAACAGAATGCTTTAATAATTCTTACAAAGAAGTTACTCTGCGCTCTGAAAACATGTTGTGCTTTAAAAGGAAGACGCCACACGCAATTTAAACCCAACCCTAAAGCCCCTCTGTTGGTCTGAGCGCTGTGTGTTTCTGCCAGACACCAGGTGCTCTGAAACCCCCCCGCCTCAAAGCTGCCACTTTCTGTTTATGCTGAAATGGAGACGATGTAACTGAAGGTAATGGACTTTGGAGTGACTCTCCCTCCAGACTCTCAGTTATCTGTTGATGTTGTGTGTGTGTGTGTGTGTGTGTGTGTGTGTGTGTGTGTGTGTGTGTGTACAGGCGTTCTCACTTTCAGTATACAGAATATTAGACACTGCTCTTAAATCCAGACTGACGTGGCTACAACAACAAATCAATCATTTTATTGACAATAAATCACAGATACAGATGTGGATGTTGTTACTTGTTAGTTGCTGCATCACTCATATACAGTACAGCAGTGGCTTTATTTCTGCAAGTTAAAACACAAGTGAACATCAGAATAAACTCAAACCAACAAGAAAGCAGCAAAAAAGTGTCAAGATTTCCTTTTTTCTATAAAGGAGTTGATATTTTGTGAGCTGGTTAGAAGAACACAGGTTTGGTTTCAGATTTCTGCTCAGTGCCTCCAGTCAGGGTGTGGATTTATAAAATTACATAAGCAGCTCCACCACATTTAATCTAATGAAGTGAAATGAGCCAAACCAGGGATTTGATTGCAAAATGAATACTGGATTTTCATGAGGAAGGAGGTGTGGAAACGGTCAGGAGGACAATTTTCCACATGTAAAACCACTCTTTACTATGATTATATTAATTGTATTTATTGTAATATTTATGTTTTAACACTAACCTAACATTACTGTCCAGTAGTCGACAGGTTTTATGTATGTTCCCGGGTGCCTTAAAACTTTTGCACAGTACTTTACACCACGCATTGCATTAGATTTAGCTTTAAATCACCTTGTTGGTGAAATAATACTATTTCATACCTGTCTAATATTTGGTATATTGAGAAGATAAAATGAAATGAGTGGGAGAAATATTTTGCTGTGCCAGGGAGTGTAAAGATACAAGGGGCCAGTTTAAAGGGATTCCAGACAGATGTGCTTTGTTGTGCTTGAATATAACTGAGTCTGGACTGAAAATGTTCTTTGAAATCACTTCAAGGAAGGAATCCTGGAGAACAGTTCCTCAAGACTATTTTAGAAAAGTGTGTGTTTGCATCTAATTCATTGGAAAATCCACTCAGTTTTGAAAAAGAATGGTTCTTTGACATTGTAAATTGTAAAGCTGAAGCTTGTTTTATCGGAAAATTCCAGATATTGAAGGTTGTGCTGTTACCTACCTCCATCGTTCTCACGTGTAATAACAGTCCAAGGACATCCAGCACAGATTCCCTCCTTCTGCTGTGGAGGTCCTGGATAGTCCTGCTGTTTAGCAGTGACAGGAGAAAAGAGAATGCTTTGAAGGTGCTAAATATTGCTGTAAAACAATGACAATATGTGCAGCCTTGGAAGATCCAGGCTTTATTTGAAAGCTGATACTTTGCACAGACAAAGCACCGTCCTCCTTCTTCAGAACAGTGCCTTGACATTCTCTGTTTCCAGTTTTCTTTCTGTTCTGTTGCCTAATTTGCAGAAAAAAGGAATTTCCAGTGGTTTCCAGGCTGGTTAGTGAAGCGTTCTCTACGTGTGTGGGTGCGTATGTGTGTGAGAGAGAGAGAGTGTGAGAGCAGAAGTGAGCGAGAGAGTGCTGAACAAATTGAGAGGAGAGGGCTTCAGGAGGTGAAGTAAGCCTAGAAGAGTAAACAGACAAAAACAGATGAAAAATGAAGACACCTACATTTGTCCTCATGTATATTCCAACACACAACGGGGCTGGAAATATACTAAATAAAAATAAATACTAAAGGTTTTAACAAAGGAAACATGAATGGGAAGAGTGTACCCCTGTATGGAATTTGATTAACACCTTGTTGTGACCTTGTACCACTATCTTATTTTAATTAAATATTACATTTAAATGACTTTTGATATCTTATATTATTTTACATGCATTCCTATCTAACAACATTCACAACGGGGTGTGAATAGATGTAACATTAAGGATTTGTGATGAATTGACTAGAACAACTAACTATCCTTGAACATCATTACTCAATAATAAAAGCTAAATAATACTGTGCCTGTAATCAATAGATCAATTATTAAAGTAGAAAGAACTCCCTGGATGTGTGACTTCTCACTCTGGGTTTTGAAATTGATTGAATTTAATTTTTCCATAAAATTATTGACAATTTTGGTGTCAGTGGAAACACGCCCTAGCCGAAGTCGTTTACCGACCCGAACTCAACTGTAACATTAAAACACAAAAAAGAACAGAAAAAGGGAAAAGGACGTTAAAACTTGTACTTTTAAGTGTCCAAAATAGCTTAGGTGAGCGTACCGGAAGACGCCATCTCCCTCATTCATTTCTGCAAATTCTACCTATTATTCCGCCGCACGCAAACAAACTCTTTAGGACACGGTTTTCACAAAACACACACGTCTCAATATTTCAAAGTTTTCATGAGAGTGAGCATCGTAAACTCGAAACGTATGTTGAGACTGTTTTAATCCGAGGACCCCTGTATATAATAAAAACCCTCCCATGAAGGTTCATTTATGTGGCCCCAGTGTTGACATTAAGGGGGATTATGTACTCAGGCTCTCGTTTCAACACAGCACACCTGAGATGATTCTATTGCTCGTCTGTCTCCCGTGCAATTAGGCCACTACGCATCAGAACAGTCAGGAACTTGATATATTTTAATCCTTTTTCCCATTTATCTGTGGTGCTGATTCTCCCCTGAGAGATATTTCGTCTCGTGGTTCGAACTTTAACGCATCATGACAAGCCCAAATATAGTGAACCACAAGTTCCCGCACCAATACAAACTATACCTGTAATTTAGAAACAGACAACATTAATATTTATGACGATAAAACACATCAGTGTCACGGTATACTTTTCTGAGCATTAAGAACATTAACTAAGTGCATGATTCATTACAAATAGAGCATAATTAATCCTGTTTAATTGGATTTAGTGCAGAGCAGTGAGTGAAATGTTGAATCATTTGCCATCATTTTTTATGTGGTCTGTTATCAGACAGAAATGCAGATTATTACATGTATATATTAATATTTGTATTATTACATGTGATGAAAATTTGACATATGATAAAAAAATGGCATGACATCACATACCCA
>JBBMFX010000101.1:21483939-21494097 GCA_037832545.1 Rhabdalestes septentrionalis
AAAATATTTTTTCTTAAATAATATTGGTTTGTACAGAGTATATTTAAGTTATGAGCAGTTTATTTATTTATTTATTTATTTGCAAAAATTGGTCTGTTATGGAATGACATAGTATTACTACAATAAAACGTCTGGTGTGTACAAAATGTGTAGTTTTGTCATGTTTTTTGGGGGGTGGAGGACGCCGGGAGGGAGTCTCGCCCAGAGAGCAATTTAATGTAGAACTGCCACTGCTCAGGACTCCATAGTGGCAAAGAATTTCTGCATTTTTTTCATTCTAACATGTAATTGTCAAAAACCTTTGGCCCTCTTTATAAACTGCTCAGTTTTGTTGCTGTGTCATTTTCAGAGCTGAGCTGGATTCTTTACAACATGAACATGGGTGAAGCAAGGTATACTTTAACCTCACAAAGACTTTTACCTTAGGAAGCCACCAGCATTTGTGGATGCACCCATCAGTCTAAAAACAGTATTGATAAGAGTGAAAGTGACAACTTGCCATTGGGAACAAACCACAGAACACAGTGCACCTCAAATATATTACTTTTATGTAATGACTGACAAAACTGTGACCTATTCAGGAGAAACACTACATAGTTTTTTGTATACTTCTTGTTCTTTACATAGAGAAAGTTAGACAACAGCAGTCCAAGAAGTTTGTCCAACATTGTTTGGCAATAAACTGCCTTTTGGTAAACTGCCTTATCCAAATTGACTACAATTATAAGTAACAGGGACAGTCCCCCTAAAGCAATTGATGGTTAATTGTCTTGCTCAAGGACATGATGGAATCTGCAGCTTTGTGGTCATTGGATACACAGGCAAGGATTTTACCCACTAGGCTACCACCGCACTTAGAGCAACAAAAACCCACTGACTGACTGGTTTAAACACCACAAATCTCAAGGGTTTACGCTGAGATAAAAGTACAGTAACACACATTTGCACTACATCAACATTGTAGTTAAGGACAGAAATGAATGCCAAGAGTTTCTTTATCATTCCCTATTCATTTGTGGTCATATATTTGTTCACATTTTTTACAGTAAATTTGCTTTATATTTTTCCCAGTATATTTATTTTAGCCATTTACTCTTTTGCACTCACTGTGTTAACAGACCTGTATTTCTTTCAATAAGTATAAATTTGTAAATTAATGGGAAACCATTTCTTACAGTTAAAGTCTAAATAAAATATGTCAGTAATATATAACACCTCTAATATGTTCACTGGCTTGCAAAAAAATTCTGTCATTTGGCAACTGCATTCATTTTGTTTTGTGGAATGTGAAAAACATGAATTTCTGTAGATATTCATGTAATGAGTGTGTCACTTGTTTTGACTTTCAATTTAAGGTATATTTTCTTCACAATACATGAAGATTTTGAGAAATAAGTTAAAGCATTTGCTTAGAAGTGCTAATGTTCCCAGAAGTATGTGCAAACATTTGAGAAAAACAGCAGCCTGTATTGTTTCAGTTTCCTGGACTGATATTTGATATGGTGATGAGAGAGCAGTAAATATTGCCCTGGAGGAGTACAGGTATAGGAAATATAATTGTTGTGTGTGTTTTTGTGTGTGTACTTGTGACGGTCACCTTGTCCTCTTCCCGTCGTCCCCGGTCCTCATTCCCGAAGTATTAGTTTCCCCTTTTCTTTCTCCCTGTGTTTTCCGTTCGTCCCTTTACTTCTGTCCACCCTGTGTTGGTTCCCTCGTTCCCTACCTAGCGTGTCTCCTCCGTTTGTATCACGTCCTGTCTATTGCTTTCACCTGCCCCTCGTTTCCTTTGAGTCTCACCTGTGTCTCCTTCGTTTGCCTTATTTAAACCCCAGGCGATCCCCTTGTCCCTTGAGTCTGTTTTTGTCAATTCATCTCATGTATCTGTCTCGTTCTTGCTCTTTTTGTCTTATCTATCTGTTTGTATCTGCCTCGTTCTCGTTCTGCCTCGTTCCTGTTCCGAGTTTCCCGGTGTCTTGTTTTATGAAATACTAATGGTTTTTGTCTTTTCTTTCCAGGCCCGTGTTCCTCTCGTTTTACCCTGAATCTGGTGCACCCTTCCTGCACCTCCTGTTTCACGCCGTACCCCCTGGCTGCGTTGAGTTGTTCTCAAGCCAGCATTCCTTATTTTTGGTTTTGTTGTTCATTTGAGGAGCACGGGTCTTGTGTGTTTTGTGTTTGCCCTGTCTTGTGTATTAGCTACATTCTTTGTGTTCAATTAAAAGCCAATCATCACTACTGAGTGCGTCCACCCCTTCCCTTTACTCACGCGGAGAGATCCCTGACAGTACTCCCTTGGACACCTGAGAAACTACTCAACTAACAAAAGTTTGAGTACTTTTAACAAACAAACCCCATCATGTTATCATTTAAGCTTTCTATTTTGTTAACATTTCTTCTAATGTTAATTTGTGTGTTTTCAAATGTTACTTTGGTTCTTAAATATACAATATTTTTACCCAGTATTGTATATTGGTCATTCTAGAATTGCGGGTACATTTTGCGTCCGAGATAAACCTTTAATTGTTTTTCTAAAACAAAAAAATTATCGAAAGAGTTTTGAATAATAACATAAGTTATATCAAGCTTTCACTAAAAATAAATTTTATATGTGTATTTAGGAACATTTTCTCTTGAAATTATAAAATTCAAGACTCCCTCTATACCTATTTTTGACAGTCTATGCCCCCATGAAACATACCTTCAGCTTCAGTTATCATGAAATAATTACATCTAATTTTAGTCTTTTTTGTGTTTTTACTCGACTAATTTATGTAAACAGTTGCATAAAACATCTATTTTCTGTATTATTTGTAATTTTAGTAATTAAAGAATACATTTTGTGTCTGTTCCTACGTTCTGGTCAAATCTGTTAACTCTGTTATAAAAAGCCATTACAATCTTTAAAGCACTGATAGAAAAAGCATGTGACTTGCTCCAAGAGATGTCACTTACTCTGGCCAGAAAATCTGGAAGGCACTGAGGTATGTCATTATTTCTATCTCATTAATTTGTACAAAATGTTTAGGATACACCAATGGTAGATAAATTATTCCAATGAAGTAGTAAGACATCATCAGAATACTCTATACTTTATTTTATCTAAAATATCTTAAATTGTGTTCAGAAGACAAACAAAGCTTTTATGGGTTTGGAACGAGATCGGGGTAAGTGATTAATGGAAAAATTTGTATTTTGGAGTGGGGTATCCCTTTAAAATACAAGGCTGTTTTGTTCTAATGTTTATAAATACAAATGTAAACATATGGCTTACAAGTAAAACAAAGATTCTAGTAAACTGTTATTTCTTAGGTTCAACAGTGCACATTTAAATACTAAATTTTAAATGGTTTCAAAAGTTTCAGAATGTGACAGAAAACGTTGTTTTTGGATTTATACATGGGTGGTCAACTCTGTTATTAATATCAACACTGTTACCATCAGTGTCAACTCTGTTTAAGATTTTGCTTTAAAAATATCATTATATGTGTTTTATTGTTAAAATATGATTAGAAACTGATTAGCCTAAATAGTTTTCTTACTACATGAAATGTTGTGGAATTTCAGTAATTTTTAAAGCTATGTTAAGAGAAAATGCACAGTATCTTGGCAACGTTTCAGTTAAAGGTGTTGATATTTTTTTACTCTAAAATAAAAAGTAAAAAAATTATCAGGTTTAAAGTTGAATTAATTGATGAAAAGACATAAGTTCTCTTAGGGCAGACAGTTTTTAAAATTTTGTCACATTTGTTAATGGTATATATTTGACCCAGTTTGTCTGTAACTGAGTTTAAAGATTTTTCTGTTCATACTTTGATTTTCAGAATAATTTCTATACATCTTACAAGTTTAAGATCAGAAAATATTGAAAATATTTCTATGATATGTTCTATGAAAATAAAAAAGTTTAACATAAAAAGAAAATACTATATTTTGTCTTATTTTTCTATTTGAAATGTACCCGCAATTCTAGAATGACCCATATGTGTGGAGCACTTTGCACCCAGGGAATATTCATAAACTGTTTGCAGGATTCACAGTGTGTTGTGTTCCTGTGACTGAGGTGGTAATATTGCACTTATTCCATAAAGAACACTGTCAGCTGGCAGCATGTGTTTATCTCTATGTCTAAGTGTAACTGTATGCAAAGCATGGGCTTCACATTTCATAATTATTCGTTTGGAAACCCTCACATTTAACATAAAATATTAGTTCACCCAGTGCTGTTTCGTGAAATCCGCTTTGGGTTTGCCTCACAGCAAGTGATTCATCTGTGATGAGCAGCTTGTTTGGAGTTGTTGAATTAAGTCCCTTTTGTAGGTAAAATAAGGTGTTTGACAACCTGTTAAAAATATACCAGAGTGCAGTAAATGGCATCTAATTTATTAAAAATGTTCAGGGGAAGGACCCCCAGACCCACATCAGTGAGTTCCCCACACATTGTGAATGCCTCTGATGCCCCTGGTGTCCATTGATCATATGTGAACACAGCACAGCACAACACACACTGTAAACAGCATGAAATTGTTCTCTGCATTTAACCCATTCACCTAAGTGAAGTTATGTTCCATTCTTGTATATGGCAAGAACCTTATACTTGGGTTAAGCTGAACAAAGCTGTGTGTGTGTATATGAATATGTAAATGCATAGGTATAAGTAAAAACTGTAATTACAGCCTCAAGAAAACTTATCAGTACCATTACAACGTTTTACACCAATTTTACACACTTTAAAGGGTGGGATAGAGGGAAGGAGTCAGTACTCTTGACTTGAAGAGCTGTTTCGCCTCTTTACACCGCAAGATGGCGGTGTTCCAGAGCTGCACTTCATGATCAGAAAAGAGTGTGGACATTTCTGTTCATATAAATTAGGGGAAGCTTCAGTTTTGTTCAGTCACAGTGTGAATGTAGATTAATTTAGAGTGGAGTTCAGCAGAGGGTTCAGTTTGTTTTCCTGTATTTTCATGATGAACCCTTTCTAGTGATGTTCTCGGTCAGGCCCTCAGCAAACAGGTGAACACGGGGCAGCATCGAAATAAAGCAATATTCCACGATCTCATGTAGGCTATCCCAGGCTTTACTGTGACTAAATATTTATAGCCCACACAGTAAACTCAGGACGACTCTCTTCATCTGCTCGGTTTTTAGGCTACTGCACACACTGCTTTAACATGGTCAGTAAGCAATCCATTTAGTTACAGAATTTCCGACAAAAGAAATGGAGATGCTAAACTGCCCGTCTGTGTGTGTGAAGCTGTGTATGATGGTGTGTGTGTGTGTAAAGGTGTGTGTAAAGGTGTGTGTGATGGTATATATGATGGTGTGCATGACGAAGTGTGTAAAGGTGTGTGTGAAGGTGTGTATGATGATGTGTGTGAAGGTGTGTGTGTGTAGTTAATGTGCTGCTCCTGGTGATTGTACTTTTAATGTATGAGGAGAAAAACATGGTGGTTTACTGGTGTCCCACATGTTTCTTCCTCTCTCCTCCATGCTGTTTTGATTTTGTTTGCTGTGTTGCATTGATAAATACATCATTTCATGCTGCATTTTGATTGGCTGGTTAGTAGACTTAGGTCATAGCAGCATGCACACTCAGAGAGGGTCGTCTTAAAATACTTAGGAGCCACGACTCACAGTTGTTCCACCATTTTCATCTGGGACAGCCCAAACTTGCGCAGTGTAATCTGGGCAGTAGTCGAGGCTTTGCTTGAGAAGTGAAGAGCGGCGTGAGCTGGTACAGCAGGCTTAGCGACTACTCACTGCAGCATATGGCATATATGTAACTGTGTGTATACCTGTGTGCGCGCATGTGTGTGTGCGTGTGTGTTGTGTTGTGAATTGTGACAGATCGTAAGTCCCGTCACAGCTTTGCAGAAAGAGCTTAAGCGATGAGCCGTCCAAACAGTATGTGAGAGTGTTTCAGAGGAGCAGGGGGAGAGAAAGGAGTGAGTGCCAGAGCGAAAGGGGATAAACGAATCGAGATTGAGAAAGGCAGATATCGAACGTAAGAGAAAGAGAGGGAAGGAGAGAAGAAAGATTGAGGTGCGAAAGCAGAAGACAGCAGAGCGAGAGAGAACAGACAGAGAAAGAGAGAGAGAGAGAAAGATTAATTGGCCACTGAGGCGAATGAAGAAATGAGATTAAATCGGAAGTTTTAAGACAGCTGTAACTAATCCCGCCACTCTATAGGCTCCATACCGCAAACAGCAATAAGGAGACGTCTTCTCATATGCAGCTGGGGAATGGGGCGAGCGCTCACTATATAGTCTATATGTGGTGTGTGTGTGTGTGTGTGTGTGTGTGTGTGTGTGTGTGATCAGAATTTGCCTATAGCCAGACCAGCGTTTCTGCATGGATGTTCTACTAAGCTGTATGAACCAACAAGCGGGAAAAAAACGTGGAGGGAACCCGTGAGGATGTAATTTCATTACAGTGAATGACATCTTTAAATAATTTTCAGCAATATTCAACATAAAAAACATAATTTCTCTGACATGTACAAACCAAAGCCCTCCAGGGGTCTGATGAAGTTCAGTTCAGAATTAGTTCCAGCTTCACAAAACAAATACTGATAAAACATGCTATGAATGTATATAAGCACATTCTCTGTTAACCCAGGTTCAGCTGCTCGATGACTAATCCTCATGAAGATGGACTTGAAAATAAGACGTTAATGCAAGTAAGGATCACAAGAAAAAGAAGGAGATCATTCTGTTCAAAAACATAGAAGGCAGTTTTAGTGGTAAAATCAACACTGTCATCATTGCTTTGGTATGCGCTTTAGTATGGAAGTTATAATGCTTTTCCTTACTAATACCTATGGAGTAAAACTGGTTCCTCTACTCAACAGTGATATTCTTCAAAAACCTGTAATAGCCCATGACCCCAAAAGTGCTCTCCTCTATTACAAGTTGGCCCCTGATTTATCAGAATCTGTTCATGATCTAAAATAGAGGTCGACCGATATTGAATTTTACCGATACCGATAGCTAGGTTGGTCCGTACTTGCCGATAACTGATTAATTAACCGATAGTTTTTTAAATGGATACTGGATTAAAAAAGAAATACTAAATAAAAACACAACACTCCATGTAAAATAGTTCTGAACTTTATTACAAAAAACAAACAAAAAAAACAGTACTGAATCATGAAAATGTGCTATATTAAATAAATAGGAATATATTAATAAATGTTGAGGTAAATTAAAGACATGCTTTCAAACTGAAACAAAAGTAACCCGGAAAAACTAGCGATGTGGATGTTTGCCGATAACCGATAGCTCCAGGAATCAACTATCGGTGCCGATTAATCGGCAAAACCAATATATCGGTCGACCTCTAATCTAAAATATAGAATTCAGCCTTGGAGTGGGTAAGCAATGCAGCACATTTCTCCCTGGTGATGGACAAAGAGACAATTTATGGTCAGATCAAACCTGTGTTTAGCCAGCTAACTTTGAACTTAACTTGATCTAACCATGGATTGTTTCTTTGTCCATCACCAGGGAGAATCCTGCTTGGTGGGGCAGTTCCCATAGTGTTTGATTTACAAGATGTCACCTCTGTGCAACAATCAGTGTTCATTTTCCATGTATTTTTGAACAGCCCTAAAGTGCACAACGTCCAAGGGCTGATTGTGTAGACTTGGTTAAAACTTCAGCCTCCGCCAAGGTTAATATAGGTAATTTTCCTGACTCATGCCTGACATGGCAGCTCTGATTTCTAACAGCTCTTCAAGGTCAGATGACTAAATCTTTCAAGTTGAGCCTAATTTGAGCAGGGAGTTGCTATACATGCAATAAATTATAAAACACTCAGTGACTGGTGAAATATGCAACTGGTGTTTGGCTAGTGCAAAATTGGGGAGCCAGTCTGAGTAAAAATGTATCATTATTGAGTGTTTCAGTGAGGCCACAACTGTACAGGCAGAAAATAGTCTCTCCAGCTGTATGCCACTTATTTTCTTCTACCTCCTGAGTACTTTCCTCCTCTGATTGTTCTTTTTGGGTTCCTAAAGATCTCACACTGGACCTTCCCTCTTCTGGAAAGCCTTGATATTTCACCTATCCAGACTTGTTGCATCCATAGAACTTTTACCTTTCCGTTGGGTCATAAATTCTATTACTGGTTTACATATTTAGTCAGGTACTTCGACTCAGAGGTACCCATTTTCTCTCTGACACAGTTGCAGTTGGTCGTCGCCTCTCAACCTCTCCTTGAAAGAGTTGAACCTTGTGTTTAAGTCATGTCCAAATATGTCTGGTAAATACACAGCGAATTTGTCATGAATGTTGATCGTGCTTGTTACAATTCAAAGACGAGTCCATATTCGGAATCAAAGATTCTGACTTTAAAAGCATGTGAATCCATAATCATTAGAAAGTAGAGGCATATTCATACAAGTACAACACACAGTGAAATGTTTACTCAGCATTTAACCCATTCACTAAGTGAAGTAGAGGACTGCCTCCAATGGGGCACCTGGGGAGCAGTGTGTGGGGGGGGGCAGTAACTTGCTCAAGGGTACCTCAGCTGTGATGCTAGCAGTGGGATTTGAACCCCAGTCCTCTGATTGCTGGGCCAAAGCCCGCACCACTAGGCCACCAGCTGCCCCCAAGACTAAGCACTTGGCAAAAAACAATTCCACATTTGTAATAGTTTTAAAACTAACAAACACAAAACTGTACAGAGCAATTGTAACAGCCAAGGCCTGGAGTTGGTTGAATAAAAGTCTTTTTATTAAAGATAATTCTGTAATTATGGTAGATAGAAGCAGCAGCGATCAATTGACGAGCTGACAGTGCAGTCTTAGGCAAATCCATCACACAAAAATGTCGATACAAGACAAAGAACCTGGAAAACAGGAGAAGCAGGTGACCCGTGGTGAATGGGAACAAGAGAACAAGAGACACACAGCTCAGGTTTTCTACTAAACACATGCATGAGTTCTTGAATGAGTGAAGAGCGCAGCAGGAGCATTGGAGGCGCTGTTCTCCCAGTGAGACATGGGTGCAAACGGTGATAAAGAAAGGATTCGGGGAGTGAACCAATTCATGAACAATTCCAAAGATCAAGCTAGAAGGTTAGCAGAAGTAGAGAACAGAGCAGAACCAGAAGACTCTTATCCAGATACAGAACAGAGCCAGAAAGTTCTGAGCACAGCTATGACTCAATCAGAAGATCACTCAGCCACACTCCAGGACAGAGCTAGAGTGGAAGGTTTTAGAGCTTTGGGTTTTAGACCTAAAGCAGAGTGAGGGAACAGCTCAGGACTTCCAAAGAGAGTCCGAGTGGTGCTAGAAAACAGGAGGTTCTGGTAGAGATGGAGGCCAGGATGGAACCAGAAGTTCAGAGAAAGGTGTAACTAGAGTCCGGGTCAATATATTTACAGATGCAACCCAGTCATGAACAAATGTTAATGCAAGGTGAAAATAGGTCCTGTTTATTTTTTTTCTACCGGAACTTAAAATCTGACAGGTGCATAGTGGGGCTAGAATGTCCTGGAGCAGAGCTTGTGTGAAAACATGTTGTCCTTGAACAGAGCTCGGCTGGAGCCTGACGGCGCAGCCGGAGGGTTCCAGAAGGGGTGCGGATGCGGACCCTGCCAGAACGGGCCCTGGGGGGACAGCGGGGTTAATAAGAACAGTAACTGGCAGCGTTAGAGCAGGCACTGCGGTGGTGGTTGGGATGCGGTGCATATGGTTTAATCAGTCTGCTTTCCCAGTGCTGATCACAGTTCCAGTCTTTAAACTCGGCCGAAGCTGCCGGCGAGGCTTCATGTTGCGCGCAGCTTTACTTTGTACTGATTAGAGACTCAGACTGACTCTGTAGAAACTGCTCCTTCAAGATCAGTCAAGGGCAGACTCGCCCTGCGTGGATCAAGCGCGCGCTCTTGCACGTTAAACCTGACAAAAATGAGGCGAGGAAAAAAGCGCTGGACAGCTTTTTCAGCGCCAATTATGAACTCTGTCAGCCGGCCTTGACCTGCCCTGATTGTTGCTTGGCGTCGGCAGCCCTTCATCATGAGGATTTCTCAAGTGGCTTTTACCTGATTAGGCTGTAGATTAGAGTGCTTTTGGTGCGCTCTCACTCACTCACTCTCTCTCTCTCTCTCTCTCTCTCTCTCTTTCTCTCTCTCTCATATCCCAGGCTTCTTAAACG
>JBBMFX010000101.1:21569077-21584759 GCA_037832545.1 Rhabdalestes septentrionalis
TTACTGATACACTCTGAGTTCTGAGGGTAAACACAGGTTCTAGACTGTTTTACACCGGTTATATTTACTGAAATCAGCGTTTACTGATACACTCTGAGTTCTGAGTGTAAACACAGGTTCTAGACTGTTTTACACTGTTTATATTTACTGAAATCAGAGTTTACTGATACACTCTGAGGCTGTAGTTGTGGGCGATGGTTCTCAGGTCAACTGTTAAATGCAGGACAAAGATTTAACAACACCAATAGATGTAACACAAATTTGCATGGCTGCGAGCCTCCCTGAACACTCAGAGTCCAGTGGGAAAAACAGACTTTTGGAAGGAAAACAGATCTATTAAACAGGACTGACCATATGCTTCAGAAAATTAGTGATAAAAGTTGATGGTGGTTCACATGTAGCTTTGTGTCTGCTGTGCCTTCCACACTTGTACTGCTACAGCCAGACAAAAGGAGGCAGGGGCTTGTGGAGATCACCTTCAATTCAGCATCACAAGTTTAGACAATATTCTGATTATAAGAGATTATGAAGACAGGGAAACCGAATATTGACAGTGTTGTAACTCAGCCCCAAAATGGAATAATTCAGTTCTTCAAATATAGATCAGGCATATGAGCACCAATAAGCCAGCAAAACTAGACAGTGACCAAAATAAGAAAAAAAAATCCTTAAACTGAAATCCAGGACAAGCTTGGGCCAAAAAGGTGAAAACATGTAAGAGGTTTTTTGTGTGTGTGATTTGCTGTTGTGTTTATACTTTTGGGTTGCTGACAGGCTGGGATGGGAAAGTGGACTAAAGAGACCTGAAGGTGACTGATGTAATTTAGAGCAACTAGCTAAACACGGTTAAACTAGACACCCGTAATTCTCTCGCCCAGCAGTCTGAGCGGGGGGGTGCTTTTAACCCGCATGCAACTGCAGTGAAACCAGGTAGGATTTAAAAAAAGTTTGCATTAACACCTGTCAAAACAAGTGGTAATATGGTTTATTACCTTAAGAGTTTATCATATTATAGCTTATTCCATTAATGTTGAAGAAGCATGTGTGCTAATGCCTGTGCAGGAAACAGAAGGCAACAGCATGTTTATCATCACTTTTCATATTTGTCATTCAAATACTTCGCTAAGTGCGGCTCAGCGAGAAGGTCGTGGGTTCAGTTCCCAGTTGGGGGGTGGCAGATGGTGCGTTCTGTGTGGATTTTGCATGTTCTTCCGTGTGGGTTTAAATCAGGTGCTCCAGTTTCCACCCACAGTCCAAAGGCATTCATGTCAGGTGAATTTGAGATGCTAAATTGTCCCCAGGTGTGTGTGTGTGAGTGAGTTTGTCTGTGTTTCGACCCTGTGACGGACTGGCGAGGGTCCAGGGTGTTTCTCTGTCTTCGCCTATGACAGCTGAGATACTCTAACAGTCAAAATATTTTGCACACCACCAGAATTTGGATCTCTTCTTCATTAATTGTACATTTTGAAAGTGCACCGCTCTAATGCAGCTCTAATTGTGACATGCACAGTTAAAGTGCGGAAAGTGAAGGAAAGGCCTGACAGCACAAGTGCCTTCGTAAACACACACACAAAGGCTGACCGCAGGCTTTGGCTGCTGCTTGTAGACTTTAAGAGGTTTTTCAGGCAAGGGCTGGTCAGCTGTATCCACAGACTTGTGTGATGGTCAGCCTTTTAATCAGAATTTAAAAAAAGAGCCATACAGCATAAACCTTACTATGCATCGTCTGTCAAGGGTTTCAAAATAGGTGATTAGAATTGATAAACAAGCATTTCAAATATTTAAAATAACAGTAATTTTAAAAAGTGCAGATTTTTTTTCTTGCCAAACATCAGAAATGTGTTGAGTGACTGACTGTAAATATCAAATAAAACCAGTTTCCTTCATAAGATGAAATTATCTGTATCAGCACATGTCTGAGGTCCTAATAACTGGTTGTGTGGTGATGCAGAGTCAAAATTTGGACTAATTCTGAGGGTCCCAGCTGCATGGACAGCCAAAAAACAAACACATGACATGAAGACAAAAAGTAAAAGTAAACAAGTATGAGTGCATTTATTATTGAGTTACATGTAAATGTGGAAAACCTCAGAGTGCAAAAACCTAACTGGTAGTGGAGGCATCTTCTCTCCCTGGTAGGGGTGTGCAGCTCGGATCATGAATTTAGTGATTTGTTGCAATTTGGAAACATTTTTCAGCCGAAAAAGAAATGTCCAACCTTTTTGCCTGTAATTTGTTGTGGTGAAAAAAGTCCCTCTTCACACTCGGCACACCTTTTTCAGTTTAGGAGTAAAAATTAATGTAAAAGGTAATGTTTAGGAACCGGCATTCAAAGCAGTGCATGCTGCACAGCTCTAATTGTGACATTCACAGTTAGACACACATTCTCTTCTCTTCTCACCCCATGAAAACCTTACCTAAAGCTGGACAGTATCACTACACTGTTTGTTTGTGGGTTTCTTCTTTGCTGTATCTGTTAAGGCTAAATGTGTGGGAGCTGAATGATGAGCTGTCTTCAACTCTCCACCTTTACCTCTCCGACTGATTGAACTCTCCGCTCCGACCAGGAAAATTAATGAGCCGGTCAACAGTCTTAATTGTCTTCAATTGCTCTGATGTTAATTATTAACATGCCTCCACTGTAACCCGGGCATGTGCTGGTTATCGAGCGAGGGGCCGAGTGTAAGAGTGATGGGAAGGTGAAGGGAGAGCGAACGATTGCTCGAGGAAAGGACAGAAAATTTGGGGTGGAGAGAGGTTTCAAGAGAGAATTTGAAGGAGAAATGTAGAGAAAGAGGGTCTTTCTGTTACAGGGATTCCATTAGCATACAGCTTCAGCTAAGCACACTGGCCCAAAAAGCAGGAATTGATTTTTGGCGTAAAAGTCAATCTGGTTCCTCAGTAAATATTATGAAAGCTGCTCAAAGCCACCCAGAGCCAGAGCTGAAGAAATGTCACAAACCAGCGCCGAGGGCTGGGCTCACCTGTCCTCTGCCTCCTCAAAAGGGTAAAAGGCAGAGACCAAGCCCTCCAGCCTGAAACAGAGGGTCCGTTTAAGCCGACTATGATTCTGTGTGTGTTGATCTGAGGCCTGTTATATGGAGTAGGTGTTAAAAAATACACCGAGATGCAGTTAAATGTTCCTCAGAACTACTGGCACCCTTTAAAAGATGAAGGAATGAAAAGAAATAGGATGTGTTTAAGGATGCCCATAACACACAATCGTGAGCTGGACAGTTTATTGATTCAATTCTGGCCAATCGGCATTGCGGTTTAATGAGGAAAATAATGTGAGGCTTATCTGAATGCTGCTGCTGCCGCTCCTGCACCACAGTGGCGTCACGTTCTGTCTGACTCAGACTGGTAAACAGCCAGTCACCTCTAATGCCTCATATTATTTATGAAGGACTGATTTGTCATTTCTGCATTTAAAATGCCAGTGTGGTCTGTTATAGAGCAAGTAATATTATTTATGCTGCAAAGAAGGCTAATGGAAAGTGCTGGAGACACTCTGGCGTGTTTTATGCGTTAGTTAAGTCTAGAGAGTGTGAGCTTCAGTTTAAAACAAACAAAAACAAAAGGACAATCGGTCAGTTTGAGTGGAAAGAAACTGGGATCGACCAAAAAAAATTCCATTCATGTATCCCGCACACATTGATCTTTGTTGTTTATCAGTATATTGCACTGATGAGATAAAGTAAGCATTGCTATGAGGTGAAATCATTTAGAGAAAACCTTTTTATTATGTTGTCAGATGACCTGGTGACCTGACATTTCATTCTAAGAGTGCACAGGTAAGATGATCAGAAAATGATTGACAGAATAGACGTGTATGAATTTCTATACGCTGCAATTTTTCATTTACTGTAAATTTTAAGTGGCCTGTGACTCACAGGGGTGTATGAGTGGACATGCTCTTAATCATACATATAAAATGAGACTAAAGTCTATTGACCTTCATACATGGGTTGTTTTGTTTGTTTTTTTTGTTTTTTTACTATATATGAAGTAATACATTTAGCAGAGCAAATTTGAATATTCTCCATAATGTATATTTAAATATTTTATTTAGTATTTTATATAAAAAAGTGAAGAAAATGATCATTACAATGCTGCCAATAAAACTAGTTGTGTATACAACCTATTTCTATAGAGATATATATTTGCATACAGTACAGTTTTAGTATTACTGCTGCATCGCCATAGGTGCATTATAAATGATGTCTTTAACATATATATGAAAGTAGTATCTGCCGCGTTTTTGTCGTGTTTGAGGCCCTGTGCTGATTCCTGATGGCGTCACATATAGTCTCCTAGATGCACAATCTGTTTTCTTCACTTTTATTTATGAAAGGTAAACAGGGACGTCTGTGGTCATCTGCCAGCACAGACAGGCGCATCTCCGCATCAGATGCTTTGAATAATCAACAGAAAGTTGGATGAATAAAAAGCAAACAGCATCTCTCTTTGGCGTAGCTGGCGTGCTCCACATCCACCCATATTCTTAATCTTAATTCAATCTTCATCCGCACGATGCATGCAGAGGAAGAGCAGGGAGCAGCAGTCCATAAAATAATAACCCCATCAGCACACAATAACACACACACACACACACACACACACACACAAATGCACATCTGCGAGCACATGGAAAGGTATATCTTTCTTTCACACACGCCTTTTCTCTGTCCCTCTCTCTTTTGCACACTCACACACACACATTCACACTCACACATATATACAAACAGGGTCCTGAGCATAATAACGCACCATTTCCCTGCTGACTGGTCACACCTGCATATTTCTGTTCACAGATCAGCAGCGGCGTGACGTGTATGTCAGCCGAGCGTATCATTTCAGTGGATGAGCATCGATAATCGGCTCATTTCTAATTTACTAATTTTAGTGGCACCTCCTCAGATGAGTGAAAGCAGGCAGAATCGCATAGAGGGAGAGAGAGAACAGACAGCAAGGACGAAAAAGAAACACACAAAGGTAAAGGCAAGCATAGAGAGAGAGAGAGAGAGAGAGAGAGAGACCAAAAAGAGAGGGAGAAAAGGTTTAGAGGGCATGAACACAGTCCCACACGAATGTTTTTATCTTATTTGTTTGTTTTTGTTTGTTTCCTCTTTTTCTCAATCGTAGCACTGCAACAAAATGTCCCTGCTTTTTATTCTCAGGACGTGATTCCTGGCTGTGTGTTTGCCGTCTCTGGAAGTGTTGCAGCCTGTGATTAAGTTTGAGTTTTCGTCGGCCATCAAGTAAAAAAAAGTCATTGCATATAGAACGACAAGTGGTGGTGACATTTCGGTAAAATGCTATTTGAGGACGTCTGTCCTGTACGTTGAGTGGGGCTGAATGCACAGTCACGACGGAACAGAACAGGCTGCAAAGTTTGGACTGTGCACACTGACAGTAAAATAAACATCGTTCAATTAGTTCCACCAGCCTTAGTCTGGACGGTGTCAGCCCTTATTAACCACCGGAGTTAATTTCACAGTGTTTCCAGGCCCACATTCATGATCATCTTCCTTTCAGGCCCATTTATCGGTGGCGCTGTTTTCTTATTTTGCACCTCCTTAGAGCCCAGACCACATTAATCTGTCCTGGCATGAATGCACTCTATGTACGTATGTTGTGCGTCCCGCTGGCTCTGTCACGTGTGTCACATCCCAGGTCGTACGTTGGATTTGCGAAATGGCAGATGTTGGCAATAACTGATACTCGCTAGCCATGCTGGCCGGTGCTTGCTTCAGCACTTAGGAGCATGTGTGTGTGTTTTCGGGGGAGTGTTAGAGTGTGTGTGTGCTGCTGGGATCTGGGGAGAGGGATCACGGCGACACCAGCCAGGCCCATCTGTGCATCACCTGGCCCGGGCGCTAGGGAGTCTGGGTAATGACTGGCAAGGAATGGCATCGCTGGGCCGCAGTGGATGGGTAATTATGGAGTGGAATCCATGCAGAAACAGCACATCTGGATCTGGCAGGCTTGCACACGGATAAGCGTCGGGGTTAAGGACGAGCTCTATTCGGCTGCCGCGACCGGGAGAGAGGAGGGCCAGAGTTAAGGAAGGCCAAAGGCTGTCGGGATTGAAAGGCGTCTGATGATGTGGTGGGCAGTTTGAAAACAAAAATCTGAAATACTTGTCATATACATGCAGATGTGATGCTGAAGCTCATCCAAAGGGAGTTTCAAAATTAAAATGAAACTTAGTGGAGAAACTCAAATCAGGAGATGAACTGGGGAGCAGCGATGGCTGTATTAACTGGGGGCAGTCGGAAGGGGGGTCTCTTCCGTAAGTAGAAAGTAGAGTACTTTGGTTCATGAATTCATCTTAGAGAGATGAAGGCATTAGACACTATAACGTGACTCAAATGCGTCTCAGACCTCCTGAAATGGTTCAAGCGATCCGGTCTATATCTGTTTTAAATGCATAGTGGGTTTACATCTGCTGTGTTATGTAGTTTGGCCTTGTCCAGATATAACCCAGCTACCCAGAATGCATCAAGTAAGGCTTAATATGTGTTAAGGCACATTTGCACTGGCGCAAGAAACCACAGCGTACCCTGAACAAATGCTTTTCCATCACAAATAAAGCAATCTGCACCCGAGCCGTACCCGTGCTGCGCAACGCCGCTAAGATGACTACATCACGCTTGGAAAGACGTCATCGTTTTTGTTTTGTTTTTTCTGTGACTGTGTGTGCAACAAAAAAAAAACACAACGGAGATACAATTGGGAATTTTGACGAATTACAAGTACCTCTGTCTCTTTGGTCTGAAGAAACATTTCAGTGGGATTTTTTTGGCTCCGTGAGAAATGTGTGTAGGTGTACTAGGACATCAAAAACAAATAATCTGGTTTAGGTTTTCATCACATGGCCAAAAATTGGCAATACAATTTGAAAAACTGACACTAAACTATAAAAGACCACAAAAGCAGAAAAAACGTCCGCTGGTACCACCCTAAGGTCAAGTTTTTGGGAAAACTACCATTCATTAACTGTGGAAACACTATTACTGTGCTGAGATACTCTGAAAAATCAGAGTGTGCTACAACTTCCATGCTTTTGCAGTAGCATTTAGGTAGAATGTGGTTCTATGCACCTGTGCAAAAGTGCTTTAGACTGCTGCACCACCCTCGACTGACACAAGAATGTTGCAGAAATCCTCAAACTACGCCTATAGAAAGCAGTTGCCGTCTTTGTTTGCATGTCAGCGGGCACGTCTGCACAAGCGAGTTAAATCTTAATGTGTAACCTTTTGACTATTTCCTCTACACCAGATAGAATGTTAAGGTTTCCCTTTAAAGTTACTAGTGCTATGCTGATGCAACATGCAAGTCTCAGAAACCTCTCTCTTTACTGAGCTCCAGCCCTGAGAATGGCCTTCAGAAGAACATTGTGCAGCTCAGCCCACCCATTAGTCTAACACTGCCTGGCACGCATTCAAATGAAAGATTTCGGTAATTAAATTGATAAAAGTCAGGCCAGAACATTTCATGGCTACAAAACACAGATTTTTCTATGTTAGTACAAATCACGAGGAACCTGTGGATGGCCCAACTTTGATGTAGCCCTCTCTATCATCAGAAATAATTGAATTCCTTCTAACTTCTTGCTTTCTCACTTTTGTCTGAGAGTCCTCCACCACTGGAGTTCCTTCAAAGCACTGGCTTGTCAAGTGGGTTTTATGGGCTGTATTTGTCTCTAAGCGGAGCGTCCAAGTTCACTGTGCAGGTTTGGAGTGTTGTGTGCTAGCTGCTTGGCTGGGCTTCAGAAAGCCCCCTCGCTGGGCCGGCAGGCACCTGGTGCCCACTCCTCGCTCAGACCCCAGACGACTGGTCCGCTCCTGCTAGCTCAAAGCGCTAACTACCCGTCTGTACAGCAGCCAGCTAGCTCACAATGTTAATTCCCCAGCCCTCCAAGCCTCTGACGATGAAAGTAGATCGACCACATCCATCAGGCGCCCGGGCCTTTTGTGTCAGCTGTAATGTGTTTTTAATTGCGCGTGTTTTTCCATTTTATTATTTTTTCGTCTTCATTTGATTTGAGTCTATATGTCACGCTCTATCAGCCATGGACAGACACTGCCCTCATCCTTTTTTTTTTATTTCCACTCCCGGTGCCTCACATCTCTCACTGCCTGCACTTTTGCTCAGCGCGAGGCTAAGCTAAAAATGGCCCCAGCATCGTTAAGAGACAGGGCGCTTCTCCAGAGCACAATTTGCTAGCGCTAGCACAAAGACAGCGGGAGATGGACGGACTGACTAATGTGTTTGTCAGAGGCCTGATGAGTCAGCTGAAGAACAAAGCCTGTCCAGTCTGGCTGTTCTCCTGCCGCTGCACTGCTCAAACCGCACCCTCCGTTAGCCTAGCGCTAACTGTTTTGACAAGAAGGACGCAGTTGAGAGTTCATTCAGACACAAAGAAGCAAAGTTACCTTCAAATGTGTTTTCCATCCCCATGTCTAACGCTGAAATTATCCTATTACAGTATTCTGTAGGCTAGCATTGCGTCACTCGGCTTCATTGTTTTGACAGAATTTGTAATTTAATATAATGATTTTGTTTTTGTTCTGTTCTCTCAATTCATACATACATCATATGTGTATAGGGAGTCCCTGAGGTGTCAACTAATCCGGATTGCTGGCCTTAACAATGGGCTATAAGCATTACTCAATGTTTTTCTTTTGTTTTTGTTTTTTTAGAGAAAAGTTGGCAAATTGATGTCAAATATACAAAGGTTACTTGATACCCTGAGCTATTAGCTTTCTGTCCTCTTCATCTGCTTAGTCATTTCTGTTTTTACCTTCATCATGAATGTGATTTAAATACAGACACTGGTTATATGGTTGTAAAAAAAAAATGTTTGCCTCCTATCATAGCTTCCTGCCTCTATGTGCTTAACTGGCTCTCAAAAATGAAAAAGCAGTTGTGGTTTCTAAAGTTCCTCTAAACTCATTATCAGAAGGTTTTTTCAGAAATTCTCCCATTTATTTTTTTTCATACAACATGTTGTGTTCAATTATCTGTGGATTCATCTTCGATTTGCACTAATTCACAATCCTTTTTGAGTATTTGTAGATAAGCGATAAGCAACCATGAAATAATATGTGGCTGCTGTGTGCTGTGAACTACTATCGGGCATTTCAAGTACTACTCTACTACTGGGACTTCTGTGACAATTCTTCTGAATTACTTGTAATGTTAATTCTCAAGAATTCAAAGGACAGACATATTCCTACAACCTTATGTGTTTAGACTAGTGTCAAGGGTGGAGTGTATGGTACTGTCAGATCAGTACTTTAAATGCCTCAGAGGAAGATAGAAAAACCGAACCGTATGTTTCTGCAGCACCTTGAACTGATTGAGTTTCATTTCTTCTTTTAACAGGTACATCCAGGGAGCCTCCTCTCCTAAAGACATGGTCATCATTGTGGATGTGTAAGTAGCTCCCCTCACACACACACTATCTCTCAGGCTCAGGCACACACACACACACACACACACACATACACACATATACGCCATTGCATGTCGATTGAAACCTAAGTCGATTGGAACCTAAACATAAATCAGTGTGGTGCTCTACTGCCACCTGTTGGCTTCAGAAGCCACTTGCCCAGTTATGCTGCGGCGACACGCTGGCATCCAAAGCGGCACTCATTTTTCACATCACAGTGTTATTGTACTCCCTGAAAAATGACTCGGAGGTTATGTGCAGTGAAAAATGGCATTAGATTTGTGCCTCGTTGTTTGAATTGCTGATATATCTGCAGCAGGTACAGAAACGAGAATGACTTTGAACCAGCGTTCTAGATCAAGATGGATCTTATCAAGCCTCTGAAATATACAATTGTGGGCGAATGATATGTATCAGAATCTCCTCTTGTGTAACCCGGTCGATCGACTTCAGAGTGGTGCAAAATGCTGAAGGGCACATGAGGTTTGACGGGTCAAAAAATGGCCATTGATTTATTTCTGCTGAATTTTGATACTGACCGTTCGTGATGGCTTCGGCTTTACCAGAGTTGGACTAGGTGTCAATCAACCTTTGTAATGGGAGATCCAGCTGCTTTAAAATGTCCCCATTGCCCAATGTAAAATCTCCATAGAAAAAGAAAAAAGGACACTCTTGAGTAGCCGTTTCTGCACGTGGTCTTAAGGTCATTGTTTCCAATACCAGTCGCTGGTTACAGAGTATAAAGCCCCCAGCAATAGGCTGTACAGCTGCATTTTCAAGAGTGATGGATCTCCATCCAGTACCTTTGGGACGTGGCGATCTAATCAATATCTAATCATCCAACATCAGTACCTGATCTCATTAATGCACTCACGGCTGCAATCAAATCATCAGAGAAAAGTTAAGGCTTCCCAGAAGAGTAGACCCTGGGACTGCGGGCCAAATTCCTCATTAATATATTTAATGTAAAAAAAAAGCTGGAGTAGGAGTCTACACACTCTTGGACATAAAGTGCAAATGTGATACTCTTTAATTGATAAACAACTATGTCTGTATTATAGCAATATATACAAATAACTCACTGGTTGTTTGTATCGTCATCTGCAAATTCTATGTTAATTGATTAATCAGCAGATTTGCTTAGTTTTAGTTAGCTTTTAACCTGCTTTAATCAATTTAGATGTTGTTCTTTTTCATCAAAGTAGCCCATTGACTAATCTGCATGTCACAGCTCAGAGAGTGGCTTCACAGTGAAAAAGATCATAAAAACCATGAAAACAGTCCTCGGAAATTAGAAGGCCCATAATATGGAAAAATCTCATTTTCCTTTATCATATACAGTATATATGAATATCATTATAATGTCACTCCCCAAATTACACTGTACTGAACCGATATTGGGGGGTTTTGGCACTGCTTTTTGGATAAAGCACAATATACGGCCAGTCGGAACAGGCTCCATTTCCAATTCTAAATCTAAAGGTAAAAACAGCCTGTGTGATTAGATGGCATTAAGAGGGACTGTGTTGAAAGAGTGATGTAAAAGTGAGTTTAGGTGGAGTGTTCCAAATCTCAGAACTAGTTTGTGTTCAGTTTATATTGTTTTTTGTGGTAGTTTTTCACTGTTAAATCTTTCGCAGCATGGAATTCACATCTTGGCAGCCCCCCCACTTCACTTCACCAGACATACACACACACACTCACACGCACACACCTGTTCTCCTCTGCTGCTACATGTTGGCTTTTAACTGGAATTCACATTTGATGGACATGGCTGGGAAACAGCAGTGGAGGATGCTTAGCAACAGGTGCTGCTTAGCAACAGCTTTTTGGTCCATATGTTTCAGTGATGTTGCTGTGATGAGGCAAATGGTTTGTGAGAAAATGAAAAATGTGCGTTGTAATTTTTGTAAGTTTAATTTTTTTTATGCCATGATGTTTTATGTAGCTCCAGCTGAAGTCCAATAACTACTGCATGTCAAAAGACAAAAAAATGACTGTGTGTGTGTGTGTGTGTGTGTGTGTGTGTGTAGGAGCGGCAGCGTGAGTGGACTGACATTGAAGCTGATGAAAACCTCTGTGATTGAGATGCTGGACACACTGTCTGATGATGATTATGTAAATGTGGCTCAGGTAAGTTCACACTCAACAAAAGTTAATGATAAACAGTCCCATCCCACCCCTTTCTGGCTGCCATTCCCCAAACTGGGCCTAATGGTGACCAATATGGGGCTTTGTTAATTTTGTTATTAAAAGTGAGTCCATCATGATTATACTCAGAACACTGGACACCTGCAGAGAACATGTAGACCAGTTACAGAGAGCCTAAAAACAGCCACACCAATGTGTAGTAACTGCATTAACTGTACCATAATAAATAGTGCTTGATTTTTACCAGCTGTTCAATATTTTCCTCTTGTTGCTTTCTTGAAAAATTAGTTGTGCACCTCAAAAAGCTAGAAGCTCTGTAAAGCTTCTGCAGTGGACCGTGTCCATACAGTTTCACCAAATTCTGTTTGAACGAGAAGCAACACAGCAAGCAGTGAAATAAAAACTGAAACCAACTAGGAAGTCTTCACTAACCATTAGAAACAGGACCGTTCTTAATGGACATCCTGTTTCTATTTTCATTCCGATGTTTTATTCGGCTGTCAAGCAAACCGCCTTTCATCAAAACTCTGTCAAATGCCAAACAGACAAGGAGAAACTGATCCAAGAAGTGGAGAAAAGCAATCAGTTTGTTTATAAGGTTGAAAGAACTAAAGTAAGTTTGTAGTCAAACTGCTTGACAGCTGGGGGTGTTTCAGTTTCAGTTTGTGTTTTTATTCGAATGAGACTTACTGGCATTGCATCTAAACATGTTACACAAAGGTAAAATATGGATCTAGTTCTTTCAAGCTATTAGCTCTTTGCAGTTTGTTTAGTTTTGACTTTACGTTTTTCCTGTAAACATTCCTGCGTGTCTTTGCAGAGTTTAAACTTGCCAATCAGGTTTTGTGCTTATAGTTTCAAACTAATAATCCAACCCTAAAACTCATTAATGAAACTAAGTGTAACTGCAGCCTTACATTCAATGACATGCTATTCTGTGCTATTTCTGTCGGTACAGCCCTCCTGTATCATGGAATCATCGTAATGTTTACATGCCATATCCACCCATTACTTGAAACAAAACAAGCCAATGTAGGGAAAACAAACAACAGGGGTAAAAAATTACATTTTCCTGTGTGTATGCATTAGCGTGACATTTTATGAACATATGAAATGGGGGATATTGCCCTGAACGTAGTGAAAAACACATACAGAAGTGCAACCCACACACACACACGCTAAAACAGCAGTGTTTTGGAGGCCCACATCAGTAATCCGGGCTAATCCTTGGCCTCTTAGTGCAAGTGTGTCTCTTAATCCCGGATCCGACGGAACAAAATGAGCGGCATAATCTGAACCGTGACACGGCCTATTTTACAGCCCCTCCGAAGGAAAGTGAACTTAGGCCACGGCGAGGGGCTTGTGTGCTTACTCGCCTCAGTCTGTCTCGAACTGTAGCCTCCAACATGAGGAAATGTCAGTTTTATTATATGAACTGCTTTTCTCTCGCTAACCTCAAAATGTCAGTTCATTTGAAACTTGACCTTCAAAAGAAAACACTATTAAAGGTCTGACATCAACAGCTTTGGCTTGCAGAACTAATCATAGGTACACGCATGTACACACACACACGCATGCACACACACACATTCATAGTCACGCATCAGTGCAGACGCCGTTGGATGATGATCCCGCGTTTTCCGTTTTGTTTACAGTGCATTTTTGGAGCACCTGCTCTTGAGCGGCACACTGTAATGAACAGGGTTTACTGCTGAGAGGCACGTAGCTACAGACACAAACACACACACACACACACACAGTTTGAGTGCCAGTTGAACAATGCTCCACCTGATGTAGCAGGTGTTACTGCTGGGGTGAAGCAATAAGAACTGACAGCAGTCTAATGCACTTATACACCCTAAATCACCCTCATTCTGTCTTTCTCCCACCCCACACCCCAAAGACTATTTGATCTGAGGGTAACTAAGTCCAGTTTTTATTGCTTACTTAACAACAAATCAGTTAGATCACATTCTCCTGCAAACAGGCTCAGTTGGTCTTATATCCCCCATTCCGAAACTTAATGGGTTTTAAATGGGCTTTAAGTTCCGCGCAAGCCAATTCTTCGATAGCCTTGGCAAACGAACCACAATTGCCTAAACAAATTAATTCTGAACGTAAATGAGTCCAAATAGCATGAATTAAAAACAGATTATGATGCTCTTAACCCTAATGGATGAGAAGAATTAAATGTTTAAATGTCCTCACATTTAAAGCACTCGAGAACAAAAGCCCTTTTATTTGCTTGTTGATTAAGCTCCACCTCTCCCTCTTTCTCTCGCTCTCTTTTCCTTTTTCCCTCCTTCACGTTCTGTTTTCCCCCGCTCTCAGTTTAACGAGAAGGCCGACGCCGTGGTCTCCTGCTTTAAGACGCTGGTCCAGGCTAACATAAGGAACAAGAAGATCTTTAAAGAGAAGGTGATGCACATGCAGGCGAAGGGGACGACCGACTACAAGTCCGGATTTCGGTTCGCCTTCGAGCAGCTGCTAAACGTAAGACATGCACACAAACACACATGCAGACAGTCTGATGACCATTAGTGGATATGTTGCATATCAAGATCAGAACCTTGCATCCTTTTTTAAATTGTCATTGTTTGGCATCAAATGGAAAGTCCTCAGTGTACATTGTCATACATTTTGGACCAAATCCCAGCATACACACCCAGAGAGAGAGAGAGAGGACAGCTACACACTCCTGGATTCGTGCCCATTGTTGGCTGTGGCATGGCAGGGGTATGAATTCGCCTTCTCCTTTAGACAGAACCCTTACGGCACTTTTCCACTGGTCTTCAGGAACCATCCTGTACTTAAACTGTACTGTGATGTACTGAAGTATCACGCTCTGATTTTCCAGCATATCTCAGTCAAACTCAGTTCTCTCCACATAGTTTATGGCCAGCCGTTCATGGATATGAACCAGCGGAAAGTTTTTCTGACATAGCTGGTCGTTTATTTTTTTATATTCTAATATAGAAGTGTTAATTTTTCCCGCCATGTTTTTTTTGCCATGCAATGAAAACCTAAACCAATGAACACATCACTGTGTGCTGGTAGATCTTCGCATTTCTCATAGTGTTAAAACTCCCACTGGAATGTAGCTGCAGCCCAAACAGATAATATTGCTTGTACTTCATCAGCTTTGCAGTTGTTAGTTTGTGGTTTCTATACCTGGACAGTAAAAAACACTAGACTCTTCCTAAGTCCATCTGTTTTCATCACAGTATTTGACACTGTCAGCTTGGGTGAGGCCCACTTTTGGCCCTGCCATCGAGAGCAGGGTGGGTACGGGGAACATTATTTGTTCGACTTGAGGATCCAAATTTGTATTTTGGTCAACTTTAAGTGCCTGCTGAAATTGACTGACTAGCTGTAAAAGCACAATAAACAGAACAAGGCTCTTGAGCTTTGTCTGTGATTGTTTGGGTGATGAAGATGAAGCAATATCGAATTAGCTATCAACAATCAAATGAAAATAAATATTGGTCAAAGGGGTAATGAATACAGAACATAGGTTTGAAGCCTTTTGCTCACAGCTTTGAAAGTTTTTCTAGATAAAAGAGTGTATTTTCCTGTTGAGGTTGAAGGTCCCCAAGACCCCCTGTACTTCCCATCCTGGTTTTATAGAACCTTCTGAACATCAAACAGAGAATCCTGATAAATCTGGTTTGTATTCTGAAATATTCCAGTTATTATATGTTATTACAGGTAGGGCCTGTGTGTGTATATGCGTGTGTGCGTGTGTGTGTGTGTGTGTGTGTGTATTTCAGCATGTGTGTGTGAGCTTTCATCACTTGGATGTATCTATACATCTTGTGTGTGTGTATGTGTGTGAGAGAGAGATAGTATGTGAGTTTGTGTGTGTGTGTGTGTGTGTGTGTGTGTGTGTGTGTGGATTTCAGCATGTGTGTGTGAGCTTTCATCACTTGGATGCATCTATACATCTTGTAAGTGTGTGTGTATGTGTGTGAGAGAGAGTATATGTGTGTGTGTGTGTGTGTGTGTGTGTGTGTGTGTGTGTGTGTGTGTGTGTGTGTGTTTTTTGCGAAGCCCGCTCTCCCATAACAC
>JBBMFX010000101.1:21600224-21610659 GCA_037832545.1 Rhabdalestes septentrionalis
CACTTGCCCCTGTCACACACTCAAGTTCAGGAGTTTTTATACCTATATGTATGCATAAAAAATATTTCTAAACAGTTTCTAAACAGGTTATTTATGTTTCACAGTTTATTTATTCATAGCCAAATCAGTTATCTTCAAAAACAAGAAAACAAAATCTGTCCTTTCTACTCAAGATTTTCAGGCTCGTTAAGATTTCATGTTTTGCAGTGGAGCCATCATCATCACGGCTGCTTTGGTCTCTAAACTGCAAGTTTATGTGTTGAAATTTAAAGTAAATGCAGTTACAGGCTCGTTAAGCTTCCCACAGTGGCCTAAGATTGGTTTCAACATTTTAATCTACCGTGGCAGTCTCCCATGTTTTAAATACATGTTCTTTCTGAAACCTCATCTTCTGCTTATGCATCAGTGGTTAGATGTGGCAGCTATATGTGCATGTTGTCTCTTGTCACATTCTTGCACAGCACGGTTCCTGTACACCAATAGAAAAGTGTCTAAAGTCACTCAGATCGACATGCTCACCCATTTTTTTCCTGCTTCCAGCACATCAACTTCAGAACTGACTGTTCACTTACTGCCTAATATCCCACCCCTTGACAGGTGCCATTGTTACAAGATAATCAATGTTATTCACTTCACCTGTCAGTGGTTTCACTGCTGTACTGATGGCTATATGTGACATACTGTACATTGTGACATCAAAAAAAAAACTGCTTTGTTATTTCACTTTTTGGGAGCAAATAAACTATTTACATTCGCTGTGTTTAGCAGACGATTTAATCCAAAGCAAATTCCATTCCCTAGCTACAGGGGGCAGTCTCTCTGGAGCGACTTAGGGTTAAGGGCCTCACTCAGGTAGGGTTCGAACCCATGACCTCTTGGTCCAGAGATATGTATCCTGCCCACTAGGCCACCACCACCTGGCAATGTTAGACAGGGGGTTATAATGTTATGGCCCCCCTCAATTAAAACATATTATATATTAGAGAACGTGCTTTTGGCCGCAGTGTAGGGACACAACACCGTTTATAACTGCTCCTCTCAACCCAACGAGGCTTGTCTTTCCTCAGACCCCCGCCCCACCTCCCCTCCGCTCCAGGCTCGTGCTGTGGCTGCTGTAATATGCTTTAATGGCTGTTTTATGATGATTTGTTACGGTTGTGAGTAGCTCCGTGTGGTCGGCTTTACTGGCCCCCAGGGCAGCCGCACTTAACAGAGTGTTTTATATAATGGGTAAGCTGCCAGTCAGGGTTGTTTGGTTGGTTTATGAAAGAAAAAGGTGAGACACCAGGCCTGCTGTGCTTTGAGGTGGATTACTAGCTGGTGCAGCGGCAGACTCTTAGAGGTTTTCAAGTAAGGCTGTGCCTAATTTTGGGTTAAAATGTATTTTTTATGTATCTAGCAAGTGTCCTTTAAATATACAACAATAAATGTATATTTATTGTATCCTGTATATTTTATGTTTCTTTTCCAGTGTGTTAAAAGTAGGAAAGACACTGAAACTGCATGTCTGTTACCTCTATGAATTTGTTCATTACTTTCAACTTGGAAAGTCAACAAAACATGACAGGGGGTGCTTGAACAGCTGTATGAACACAATTCAAAGGAATCAAGATGCAATTTTGAGTGAATGGGAGTCACTACATGTAATTGGCATTGCCCCCGGTTGTGAGTTGTTCTGTTTTTTTATGCTTTTCTTTGTTTTTCTTTTCAGGAATATCTGGATGTTCTGGGCAGGCCCATGGTGTTAGCTGGCAACCGGGCCAAACAGGTGCAGTGGACCAACGTCTACCAGGATGCTCTGGTGAGGAGGACTGTGCGCATCTTCATCCATATCGGTCTTACTTCATCAGCATGAGTGGTCCGTCTATTGCATTGTGTTGCTGAGTTGTAGATAAGACGACCCCTGAGACAGAGGAGCAGAGTTTATGCCTAATCTTGACTCGCCCCGATCGCCCAAGCCAATGAGGAAATGCTAAAGATTCGGCATTTTGCATGTTCAGTATTCCACAGATATTCTCTGGCTTTAGTTCTGCAGCTTAGAGTGATAACCCGATGCAGAATGCATATCAGGTCGGTTCGCTCAGGAACAGAACAGCCAAAAATGGCTTATCAGGGGCTTGCAGGGCGGTGAAGGAACCTCTGGGGAAATGAGAGAATCAGATTTGGACTGTATTTGAGTTAGTTGTCCTGTTCACCCACTAGAAGAACCGGGTCGCTGCATTTACTGTCTGGTACGTGTCTCAATAGACACTGATGCTCTTATGGAGGTCTGGGATGTCACGGTTTACTTTGTTTCGGCTAAAGCTCTGGCTCCTGACCTTGGTTCTGGACGGCCTTAATGCAGAATGCTTGAAACAATCATGCAGAAACCTTGGCTAAATCTGAGTGTTAGTTTCTAAATGTGGAACCAGAGTTTGACATTTCTAAGCCAATCCAGCTCTTCCTACAGGTGGAGCATGCTCAGCATGGTTTGATGGACATCATGTTTGTCATTAGGGCTATTAGTGCAGGTTACTATTTCAAAAAATATCCCAAGTATCATAGCACTTGTAATATCATACGCAATCTCTCTCATCTCTTGTTGGATGCCAAAAGATGTTCAATATCATCAGTATCTTATTACTATGTACAACAATCCTACCACGTGAAATATCACGTCAATATCATTGATCTGCTACCGATCTCTATCAGATGCCGCCTCCTGACCACTGTTTGTGTTAGTAGTTTAATACTTAGGAGTAATTTATTAGCTAGAGTGTTTATATCCACCTCTCTTACTGAGCCCAGCATCTTGTGTATGTATAGAGTAGAGGATTTTTCCGTTTTTATTTAATATTCATTTACTATGTACTGTTAATTTTGTTTTATAGTGTTATCATCTGTGTCTGTGCGGTCGTAATATAAGCAATTTCAACAAAGTGTTTTTATCGTGATCATGTTAAAATTTACATTGGGTTCCCATTGGCTGAATGTGACCTCGGCTGTCCAGAAATATTACAGAATTCACCTGGACTGTTTTCCTGAGATATTTAGCTGGTGATAAATGAATCTGTGATAGGAAGCCCCATGTTAGATTCTACAGATGGAGTTTTCCATTCCTACATGAATCTATTAATGAACTATCCACTAATAAACTCTTTTGTTGATCCTCCAATATTGAAATGAGTCAAACAGGCCACTAATAAGAGATATTTTTATGCATTTTAGTCCTTATTTCACTAAATATATAGAATCTACTAAGCAACGGTTTGTGTATATCCACATTTTATATTACACTGTAATTAAAAGGGACTATTTATAGCTTCTTTAATGTGAAAATCCCTCCGAGACAATGCAGGGAAAATAAGACACAAAGTTTATCACCAAAAGTTCTGAAAAATATCAATATGCTTTTTGAGCTGAATCACCCCGGCCTAGACTTTAAGCCTTTTCTGTGGCATGGCAAGTACATATCGCTAACAAAACACATTTCAGATTGCTTTGTTTGTTTGTTTGGACTGAAATGCTAAAATCTCTGATTTTATTCCCGTCATAATGGAACTCAGCATCTTTGTGAGCGACAGAACCACAGGCAGCTGCGTTTGTGGCGTTTCCTTTTGTTGTCTCTTCTCTCCGCTAATACACTTCTGTTTTCACCTCTCCTCTCTTGCTTTTTTTCATTGTTACATGCACTTCTTTTATTGCTTGGTACGATTTTTTATCTTTTCAGTCGGCATTGTCTGCTTTGTGCAACTGCTTCCATGCCTTTGTGACGTGTTTGTGTGTTTAGTCAAGCTGTGTGAAAAATAGATAAACTCTATTTATGAAAGGTCAATTTTGCCACAATTGGTTGCAGCATTTTCCTTTACCGTTGTTCTGAGGACACAGAAAATCTAAATTATCCCCTGCATTTCTTGATGTTTTTTTTTCTTGCAGGGTTTGGGGCTGGTCATTACTGGGACGATGCCGGTCTTCAATCTAACCGTTGATGGGGACTCAAAGGTTATTTTCCAGCTCTCGCACCAATCACTCAGCGAGGGACCACACGATCACTGATTACCATATTTTAAGAACCATGAAATGTTCTTGTGTATTCATAGGGTTATAAAACGTATTGCCAGACTCAAGTGGTGCGCTGGAATTAAAAGGAGAAACATGATTTATTTCCAGTGCTTGGGCCAGGCTCATTGTCATTCCAGCCTTTTCTCTTAACTGAATGTTTCTCATTCTAGAATATCAAACATTTACAAGGAATGATCCATTTCTGGATGTGAATACTAAGAATTGGTTGATTATAACATGACATTGAAGACAAAAGGGCATTTGACACATGCTGCCTGGCTCTTGTAGTTTATGTGCAGGTTGTTTCATACAGTAATCCTGCCCCCTTGTGGCCAGATGACCTGATAGCCTGACTATGTTTTGCAGAACCAGCTCATCCTGGGAGTCATGGGTGTAGATATCGCCCTTAGTGAAATTAAACAGCTCACACCGCGGTATAAGGCAAGTGACGCCTCATGCAAAAATACACACACACACACACACACAAAGTTTTCAAATGACAAGGTCCTGGAATACAGAAGTGATGGGTCAGGCAGGCCAGTGTAAAAAATGTCCTGTAAATAAATAATCACATATAGTGATTTCATCACATAGTCCTTTGAGTTGGTGAGTATTCAGAGCAGTAGAGTTTGTAGAGGTTGTGAGTGAGAACTGGTTGGGGCTGTTTTTACTATTGTTTCTGTCATAGAAATTAAATAAAAGTGAAAACCGATCTTAATCAAATTATAGGGATCACATTTGAGCTTCGTTGTGATATAATAAAAAGTCTATTCACTATTCATATTTGCATCTGCAGCAGACTCTCCTGTCTTGGAGCCTTTTTATACCTTGCAGTCCAACCCCCCTCACCCACCCACAGATTAGGCCCATTACACACACACACACACACACACACACATACATTTACACAAATGCACAAACACACTCACAAACACTCACACACACATACACGTGCACACATACACACACATTCACACATACTCAACCACACATACATGCGCACACACACACCCAAACGCACACACACCACCACACCTGCACACAAACACACTTGCACCTAAACGCACACACATTTGCAGAAACACACACACATACACACGTGCACACACACACACACAAATAGTTCTAAACATTTGGCTTTAGAGTGTTGTTTTTATTTTTGTTGGGGGGTTTTTTGTTTCAATTTCTTGCTAATGCATGTTTTTTTTTTAATGACACCAAAAACATTTTGCCTCATTACCAAACCCAGTGCCACGGATTTTCAGATGGACCTTTGAGGAGGCGACACATTTTACAGGCTCGTTTCGAGTTGATATTTTTATGCGCGTCTCTGTTCGAAAAAAATAAATAAATAAATACAATTTTAAAAATCTGTGTAGAGATTTCATATTACAACGTGAGACACATGCGGCTTATAATCCCGTGCGGTTTTTACAAGTACAAAATAGATTTTCTTTCGAAAACTACAGCATGCGGCTTTTAATCAGCAGCGCTCTGTAGTCCGGAATTTACGGTAGTTCCTGGTTTCTGTTTGTCAGTGAACATTCTACTTCTATTTCAAGTACATCATTCTTATTTTTATTCTAAGTAGGTACTTTTCATTTCAGTAGTATCTTTTGTCAGTGATAACTTGGACACCATACACATGCACACACCACGCAGTAGCTGATGTTTTATAACTGCATGTTTCGTTTGGTTTTCTCACCATGCAGCTCGGAGCCAACGGCTACACGTTCGCCATCGACCCCAACGGCTACGTTCTGCTGCACCCAAACCTGCAGCCTAAGGTGAGGAAAGGACAGAGCGGGCGTTAAAAATAGCAGCTTTACTTCTGTAGGGCCTGTGAACGCTTGTCTTATCTAAAGGTCTCTGACCTTGGCAGCTCATTTTTATTTATATCGACCAGCTGAGTCTGATTGGTCCTCTGATCTCAGCCCCTTTTGGTAACATGTCTGTTGTCTGATTGGCTCCCACAGATCATTAACTTCAGAGAGCCAGTCACGCTTGACTTTCTGGATGCGGAGCTGGCAGACAGCAACAAGGAGGAGGTAAACACTGGCGCACCGTGTCAGCCCAGTCCTCACAGTGTTCCAGCAGAGCCTTTCTGTCCATCACTCAGTCAAACCGATTAGGCGTTTGTAAACTGAATAAAAGAAATGATAAAACGAAGTGACTCAGGCTTCCTCTCTCGCTCTGCCTCTCCCTCTCCCTCTCTCGCTCTGACAGATCCGGCGGCAGATGATTGACGGCAGGCCCGGACAGAAGAAAATCAAGACGTTAGTTAAGTCTGTTGACAAGGTATGACACGTAAACTCACTCTGAACTGAGGAATAATAGGAAAATCCTCGCGTCGATTAGGACATTAGCAACATCGGTACAGAGCTGCAAGAGATCCGCAGATTGACCCCTAGTTCACAGTTACCACAAAAATCAGCTTTGCACTGTTCAGAATGTCCCTCCTTGAATTGTACGATTTTTCGTTTAATATGTTAAAATATTTGTATTTAATTTGAGTTGTAATTAGTTTAAAGTACTTGATTCTATAATATTAGCGCCTTAGAGTATGAGTGGTACAGATGGTCATGTTTTGTAATGTAGCAAAAGTTTCCCCAGTTTGTGTTGATGCTCGATGGGTCAGACGTCGTGATGAGCTTTGTTGTTCTTATGTCAGTTAGAACCAAATATACTGCAATTAAAAGAACATTGAATAAAAATAATTGAAGGGTCCGCTTCCATTGCATGGACAGAATGGCCGCAAAGACTTTTTCATATAATTTGTAGCGTTAAAAGAGTGTGTTCTAGTTTTTTGTCCCATGACACCATGCTTCTGTATCCTTTAGCGCTACATTGATGAAGCTACAAGGACGTACATATGGACACCAGTGGACGGCACAGACTACAGGTGACAAACCCAGCACCCTTAACCCAAATGAGTTGGTTGTGTGTGTGACCACTGCAGTCACGTGTAATTCAATATCATAATTTTTTACCCGACTTGCTGAGACAGATTTGCTCCTTGTAGCACCATGCAATCCTCTTCTCTAAATCAGAGTCAGAAAACGTTATTGATCCTGAAAGAAACTGCTTATGCAACAACTGCACAGAGACACAGAGACAAGCACAATATAAAACATAGTAGAAAGTTAAAGCTCTGAAAATGTTCTGTGCTGAACACGCTAAGCTGTATACACAAGAAATGCTGTGGTCAGTAAGAGAGGTCTAATAAGTACTATATTATCTATTGTAAATACTATAGATAAATAAATATCTGAAGTATACTGACACAAATGTGGTTGGTTGTTGTCCTTTATAACAAGGTCTGTTATTGTTCATAATTGTGGCAGAAGTAAGACTGATGCATAAGTGGCAAGTGAGGTCAAACTGATCTGTACAGCAATTTTCACAAGAGACATTGGCATGAAGCAGCTTTAAAAATGAAGAAATGTTAGATGTGTTTAGAGTAATGCACCTTAAGAATGAAGTTCTTATAAAATTGATATCTAAAATATCTCATATTTGAAACTTGCCAGTCAAATCTCAAGGCAGATAACAAAGAAATTACTAAACAGGTAAATAGGGATACACAGGATATACCATAGCAGCTACCTGCTTTACCATAAACCAACGTTTCTCAACCTTTTCAACATTAAGCCCCACCTATCCATCACAGCATGTTGCCAAGGCCCACCTGGACATATTAGGTAATATTAAATAACCAATTGCGGACCAATGGCCTCAATTTTAGATTTGCGGCCCAATCAAAAACCGTCACGGCCCATCAGTGGTCCCAGTGGTGGAGAAACCTGGCCATAAACCACATAGACACACCCTACCAAACAGGGTTTCATGGTTGATGAATGCGTCACACCGGTACAGGGACCAAGGCGAAAGGGGGAGGAGTTTAAATATCAATTTGGCCAGCCCAGTGTCAGTCGGTCAACCAGTATACCAGTCTTATGAGCCGGTAAGACCAATAAATGAATAAATAATTAAATGGAGAAAGTCATCCCAAAATTGCACAATTGCCTACCGTGAAAAGTGCACCAGATGGTCAGTCCGACCCTACCTGGGGTCTTGAGATGGACATTAGGCATTTTCTTCAGTTTCCAGTTCATAAATCCAGTTATACCTAACTCGCTGCCCACCTTTGCATTCATGCAGTGTTGATGGTGTGTAATACTGGTCCCCAAATGACTTGCTTTCTCTGTCCTGCAGTCTCGGTTTGGTTCTGCCCACCTACAGTGAGAACCACATCAGGGCCAACCTCAGCGATCAGATTCTGCAGGTCCAGTGTAAGTACCGAGCGTCAGGCCTGCCCAGGTCCTGTCCCCCTCTCTCTCGCAGGAAAACCTCCGACCTCCTCCCCCCTTAACCCCATTCCCCCTTCAGACCGGACCCCCGCCGAGCCCGGCCAGGAAGTCTCCGGCACTCTCACGGTGACCAGCCCCAACGTGGACTCCACAAACCCGAAGGCCGCCAATTTTCCTCCTTTCCCTCCATTGACACATGGGGGGCACAAAAAAAGAATGGATGTATTCTTCTGTCGCCCCCCCCCTCCTCCCATCCTCCTCCCCCTTTTTCCTGTCCTCATGCTGTTCTGTACAGAGGGGATTTTTCTTTCCCCATGTGGAAGAAAAGAAAAACCCCTTAACCAAAAAAAAAAAAAAAAAAAATACAACAGAAAGGTGAAAGCTGTGGTTTTACTGTGTTTATTGAGTTGAAAATAATGGTGATCATGTGCTATTATTTTTCTTTTTATTATTATTTTTTGCCAACAAAAGTGCTCTCGCCTCTTCTTCTCTCTCATGATGATGATTCTGAAGCACCTTGTCATCTGGGCTTTTTGATCTTTCTGTTGGGGACGTGTGAAAAGACGCATGTGTTTCACTTCCCCCGCTTTTCCGTTTCCTTAATGTTCCTCAGTTGTTTCTGGTTTGTGTTGTTTGGTTACTCTGGATGCTCACGGTGTTTATTTTCCCCCTGACGGGAGCTGGAGATGGAAAAAAATGTTGTGGGTCACATTTCTCTTTCTTTCTTTCTTTCTTCCTTGCATTGGTTTCTTCTTTTTTTCTTTGTTCTTTCATACTTCCACCTCTTTTTGCTTGTTTCATTCTTTTGTTTCCTTTTGCCCCTGTTGTTTTTCTTACTTTATATATTTTTTCTTTCTTTCTTTCTTTCTTTCTTTCTTTCTTTCTTTCTTTCTTTTCCTTTTAAATTTTTCAAACTACCCATTCTCCTTTCATTTATGGTCTTTCTTTCTTTCTTTCTTTCTTTCTTTCTTTCTTTTATTGTCTTTGTTACACATTCTTTATTCTATCTTTACCTTGTTCTTTCTTTCTTTCCATATTTTCTTTCATTTTCTCTTCCTTATCCATTCTTTATTTGTGTTCTTGTCCTTCTGTCTTTTTACTCTGTTCTTTTCTTTGTTCTCCTGACCCACTTGTTCCTCCTCCAGCTTGTGTGCATTTGTGTTATTTTTCCTTTCGTGTTTTTTTTTTTCTTCTTGTGTTACGGTTGCTTCATCTCGTGTGTCTCTGAAACTCTCAGCCTCCCCGGAACCCAAAATCAAAGCTGAGATTTGTTCCATTCGCTCTCTTTTTTTTTGTTGAGAGTTTGTCGTTCGCTGTGTCGCTGTCCGCTGCGTCCTGTTCCATGCTCATCTCTGTTTGACTGACTTGATTTGTTTTCCTTCTTTTGAGAAAAACAATATTTTTATTCAAACAGTCATTGAATAAAATATTGTCTGTGACCCCCCTCCTCCCTACCCGATCCCCCTGTTTCTTTTCTTGCTCACTCCTTCTCTGACGGATCCGCACAGTAAAAGACACCACGGGCAAGTATACTCCATATTGGTCCACCTCCTCTTCCCTCTCTCCCTCTTCCCTCGTTCCCTCGTCCTGACCTCCCTGCTGACCCCCACCTTCACCTGTTCCAGCCTGCTTGCCTCCTCTGTTCCCCTGCCGGCCTTGCCTTCAAGACCCTACTCTTCCTCCTACTCCTCCTCTCCTCACTCTCCACTCACGCACCCTCCTGTTGCAGCCCACACACATCTCTCACATTCTCTCTCTCTCTCTCTCTCTCTCTCTCTCTCTCTCTCTCTCTCTCTCTCTCTCTCTCTCACTTCCTCTCTCTATAATTCTCTGTGTTAATGCTCTTACTGTCCCTTTATTCCTCCTTTCTTTGCTCTGTGTACCTCCTTTTCTCTCTTTCTCTCTCTCCGTTTCTCTCTGTCTCCCTCCTTCTCTCTCTTTCTCTCTCTACCTCTCTCTCTCATGCTCTTTTTCTCTCTCTCCCTTTCTCTCTGTCTCCCTCTCCCCCCCTTCTCTTTCTCTCTGTCTCTCTCTCTCTCTCTCTCTCTCTCTCTCTCTCTCTCTCTCCCTCTCTCTCTCTCTCT
>JBBMFX010000101.1:21636205-21648433 GCA_037832545.1 Rhabdalestes septentrionalis
CACACAAAGTCAAGGTATGCTGACTGTCTTACAATGTCTTCCACTCCCAGGGTTATGTGATCTTTAAAAGTCAAGGTCATTATCATTACATCAGTAGAAATGGACACAATGACAATATTATCATTCATCACAATAATTTCTGGGACAATCTATCGTCCAGCAAAATTTGTTATCGTTACAGGCCTAGTATTGGGACACCGGAACATTACACCAACAGGGACATTAATGACGCTGCATTCAAATACATAAACTTTAAAATGGGTTTGGGTCCCTCTTTGCAGCTGCTATAATGGCTCCAGAATTATTCATACATCATCAGTACCAACTCATGAAAGTAAGGCTAGATTAAACTTCATTATTATGTACTTCAGCAGAAGCCATTTCACCTAAGTGAACATACCACTGTGTTACATGTGAAGATATTTTATAAAACTCAAGCATATATTTAGTTTAATAATTTTTATATTTAAAATATATACATTTTGATGACATCACAGTAGTCATTTAACCGACTCAGACCTTTGGGTCTCATCCAGCAAAATGAATGAATCTTTTTTCAAGTCATCTTGTTCATTTTGTTAATTTTAGCAAAATATAATTAAAATATTACATGTTACTTCCCTAACATATCTACTGCTTACACAAACATTGATCACACTACAAACAAGACAAAACAATGAGCAACTTGTATTAAATGTTTTCTGTAACATTAACGGTTAACATGACAATTATTTAAAACAAAACAAAGGCTGATACCTTTGAATTTAAGTGTAAAACCAAAAGTGGGACCATTTAAAGCTTCGGCGCAACTCAGTGTCCTCTGCACTGGACGATTCTTTGAAGTGCTAGCGTTAGCAATATTAGCTAGCAGTGCCATTTCAGATACCATGCAGATCAGAGTGAAGAATCCCCTCTGCTGCATGTCTCTCTGGTCTTGTTACTGAGCGTTCACACCAGACGAGAATGACGCGTAAAATTCGCGCGACCCGCGCGTTGTTGGACGCTTGAACATTTTGAGTTTCACTCAACGGTACCGCCCTCTCTATGAAGGGTATATAATAATTGGTTAAGTCACGGAACACTCATCAGCGTAAGTGAACCAGAGGCAGAGATTGCATTGTGTGTTAGGGAGTTGCCCCTGCAGTCATTAGGCTGTGGGTTCGAATGCCAGTGTCATCGCTGTGGTACCATTGAGCAAGGTACTATCTCCAAACACTCTGCTTCCTGGGCCCACCCCATTGGTGGCAGCGCGCTGCTTACTTTGGTGAATGGGTTAAATACAGAGAAATCATTTCAGACCGTTCACACTTTGTGATGTGGTGTGTTGTGATGTGTTAAGACATGACAATAAGTTTATATTACTTATACTTATTCCTTTGCTCTTTCCACTTCTCTGTCAAAATAGTGCATGTTTCCCACCTGTGGGACTAATGAAGGACTACTTTGACTTATTTTAATTTACTATATCAAACATGCATGCTTTTGGTGCATGAGCCCACAGAAACATCAGAAGTGAAGTTTCAGGTTGGAGTAAAATGAAATGCATTAAGACTGCAGGGTGTGGGTTCTTTACCTGGCAGGTCCAGAGCCAGGGCCCGGTACCCCCCCGCGGCCAGAGCCTCCAGGGTCCCGATGGAGCGCCAGTTCTCGGAGGAGAAGCGGATCCCATGCAGCAGCAACACACAGAGCCTCGGCCCCCCCGCGGGGGGGACGGCCTGTCTGTAAAAGAGGGGAGGTCCACACATCTCCACCTTCACCGTGCCCTCCGGCACCTCCACCGAGGACATAGTCAGGCCTGCTGGGGGCGAGGTTCAGTCCAGACTCAGTCTGACCAGCTAACTCGGTCCGGAATCACACGGGCTGCAGGATAAGGCGGAAAATATCTCGTTTATCCAATGAACAGTCTGAACTTACGTTACAGGGACTGAAAAATGTTCTCAAACTCTACAGCCGTGCAAAATATCAAAAATCCAGCCAGAAAAGTAGAAAACCCTCAGAACAGGAAGACTTCAGAACGTATGACTTTCCCTACCCGTATCCCGCCAAGCCCCGCCCCCTGTCAGGATTGGCTACAAATTCAGACGCACCTAATCTCGGACATGGTGAGGGCGGGGCTTGTCGGAAAACAGGTGGGGAAAAAACAACACTTAAAGAGTTGGATTGGGAACTCTTTCAAATAGTGATGGGAAGTTCGGCTCTTTTCAGAGAGCCGGCTCTTGTGGCTCGGCTCCCAAAGAAGAGCCGGCACTTTCGCCTCCCAAACGGCTCTTAGTTTATTATCACCTATAGCCTCATATTTTAGCCTAACCTGGCAAATTTGAATGTTGTGTTTGTTGATATACACCCTTTTGCATTTAGTGTTTTATGAGAAGCTATATAATTGCCTAATTTTGTGTATTTGTTCTGTTACGAAAGCAGGTATTCTTACTTTTGTTTAATATTTTAATCAATTTTTTAACTGCAAACAAATACACAAATACATAGAACAAATCTGCATACAAATAGAACAGAAACACAAACAAACTCGGTAAATAAAAAGTCTGTCTTCAGTGCAAGTTAACATTCAGAAAAATTAATGGATGGACTAATGCGGTTTTTCCTCTCGGTTAGTATCTGCTCTGTTTTTGAGAAAACTCTGGGACTGGAGTCGCCAAAATGCACAGTCCCCCCACCGCCTGACACACTTAACTCAAACCTGCTGCTCAACACTTCTAGTGTCTTACTCACTGCCGGAGAGCCCAGCCAGCACTGTACTCAGATCAGCTCCGGCCCACTGGAGCCTCACCACACACCCCGGCCGCCCCTGAGAGCGGAACAGCGAAATTAAACAAAGTGTGGAGCCGGCTCACACTCGCTGGGACTCGGTTCCTCTCGTGAGGAGATTAATACCTAAAAGCATTTTATTTTACCTTTACTTTTGGTACTGAGAAAATCTCTTGACCCACAACTTTCTTTATATTTTGTATGAGTCACCTTCTTGCTGCAGCAACACTGTTTTTAAAAAAAAGTATCTTTAGCCTATTGAGTAGACTGAGATTTTTTCTCCGAGTGGCTTTGTTTGTATTTCAGTTATTGAATCATGCATAGAATTTTACTCAACTACTGAGTAAAAGCATTCCTGCTTAATTTACGCGAGGAGAAGTAGAGTAAAAGTACATAATTACTTTTAAAAAACACACATGAAAGTACGGCTGAATTAAATTTTATGTCCTTCAGCAGAAGCCGTTTCTCCTGAGCGAATGTACCACTGTGTAACACGAGACAATATTTTATCCAAACTCAAGCATACAATTCGTTTTATTATTTTTATTCTCATGTTTTAGTTATATTTGTGACAGATTTCGTATTAATATGTGCACAAACACACATACACACATATATACACACACAAACATTTTTAATACATTCTGTAAATAATTTCATTAACACCTACTGATTATTTACGCTGATTTGCATGTTTTGTTTCTGACTGGTTGACGGACTGACCCTCACTATCAGGGTTTTCCATCAGTGCCCCGGCGCCACCCAGCGGTGAGACGGTGGAACTATATAGCACCCTCCTGCCCAGCTCTCAGCCTCGGACACCCAGACACACTCACTCTACTCCCAAACACACCAAAAACCAGCAAACCCGGCCAGAAACCATGAGGCTGCTCTGCTTCTCTCTAATAACACTGGTGCTCCTGAGTCCTGCCCTACAAGGTAAGCGATTTACCTCAGACCTTTCTCAGTTCTTCACTTTTCCAACTGTCTACCAGGCTTTCCTTTTTCTCCTTCCATTCTTTATGGGCATCTGGCCTCTTAAGACTCTAAACAGACTGATCTGTTTTAAGAAAGAGTCCTGCTGTTGAATTTGGTGCAGGCCTGAGTTCCCTACAGTCCAAAATATAATAACTAAAGATATCAGCTTGGTGAGTTTTTATCATTATTTTATTCAATTTTCTATCATAATTTGACTCAATTTACAGAAAACAAACAAAATCTGGGTTGAGTGTTTTGACATAACAAGATACAGATACAGTTTAGAATAGTGTCCTAACAGGACATCATACAGCTCTATATACACTGACAGTGGTGACTTTTACAATATTGTACCATATGGGATGTATGCGGATGTTGCTGACGTGTATTTTTGGAAAGTTTACTCGTAATCCAGTGATTTTTTAAAAGTAGAAACTGTGTTGGCACATGTTGTTTATGTGTGGGCTGTATCGCATCATGCAATCCTGCCAAGACTTCACATGTACAAGAGCAGAGTTTGCAGATCCAAAGGTCTTGTGTGTCTAAGCCCCCTGTGAGCACAGTCAGTGTTATCTCCAGCAGACCCGGTGAGGGGAAGCCCACAGCCGAGCCTCAAGCATGCAGCTGTGTTTGTGTACAGACGTCCATACAGGCAACAACATTGTTAAGCTTAGTTTGGTCCTTTTGCTATTTAATTGCACATTTGGTGATAATTACAAACTCTGGGACCCCAGCAGGATCTCAGGACTGCATGTGTCCACTGTTTAAAGGTGTTGAGTTAGTCAATAATACATAATTTATTATTTTTATTGATTCACATTACATTAAACACAGCAGAGGAAGCACATTATATGGACAAAAGTATTGGGACAGGGCTTGAACTAGGCCTCTTATTTGAAGGACACTGTTATTGTTTCAGCAGACATTCAGGACAGAGCCTTGCTTCCAGGTTTGTGCACCCAGTTTGGGGAAGAACCTTTTATATTACAGCATGATTGTCCCCCAGTGCACAAAGCGAACTCCATAAAGTCATGGCTGGATGAGTGTGGAAGAACTTGACTGACCACACAGGGTCCTGACCTCAGCCCCATCCAGCCTCTTAGAGAATGAAATGAAGATTATGATCCAGGCCTTCTCATCCAACATCGGTGTCTGACCTCATAAATGCTCTACAGAATGAATGGGTACAAATTCCCACAGAAACTCCAAAATCATGTAGAAAGTCTTCAAAGAGGAGTGGAATTTGCATTAACAGCAAAGGGAGACTGACACTATAGTTAAGTTTATGTATTCATATGCAATCTTGAGTGCAATCCCAAACAAAGTCCCTGTTGGTATAATGGGCAGACGTCCCAATACCTTTGTCCATATAGTGTAGGTCTAGGCTGCTGTTGACTCTTTGATAGAGAGTGGGCAGGTGGAGAGGGGTGGGCTGATATTCTCTATAATTAATAATCCCAGTTATATGCTTATAAACATGAACTTAAATGTGTGTGTGTGTGTGTGTGTGTGTGTGTGCTTGTGTCGCCAGTCCAGCGCAGTGCGCTGAATGATTTCCAGCGCTCAGAGGGGAGAGAGCTGGTCCCTAAGTCATGGAATGTGGATCGTCTGACCCTCCTGCCGGGCATCACACTGGAGGAGTGTGCCAAGCGCTGCTCCCACAGCCTGGACTGCAGGTGCCACAGGCCTCATCCCCCCACAGCATGCTCAGATAAACAACCACGCAGAGAACATATTATAAATGTCTATTATAGTATATTATAGACAAAGCACTTTATCTGTCCAATGGGGAATTACAAATACTTCACAGCGAGTTCCACAATTTTTCTTTGTGTCAAGATTGTCAAAATCGTGTAAAAGAAAACGTTTCTGCTGTGAAAAATTGCAGAAAATCCCATTGACTATTATTTTTCTGTCGGGTGAATGCAAGCATGGGTTGTCAGGTCGACATTGCAACATATAGCTATTTTATTTACTATCCAGACCAATTAACCAACCCTAGCTGTGTAGTGCTCTAGACACACAATTGTTTTTTTCTGTGATCATCTCATTTATAGATTTAAGCAGTTTAGCCCCACCTAGACGAAAAAGAGTGTATCAGTCTGTGCTGCATTTAGAATGATACTGGGCAGCCGAGTAGAACAGAGCTCATTAAGATATATCAGTAACAAAAACAGTCTAAATAAACAGCATTCATGGACAAAGGGGGAAAAGGCATGAAAAATGATTATATTTCGTTAAGAGTGAAGGATATGGGCCCTTTAATGCACATACACAGCTGTGTAATATCCATAGAAGAAATTTGACAGTAGAATGGGGGCAACCACACACACACACACACACACACACACACACACACACACACACACACTGAGATCTGTGTGGAATACAAAGCATCAGCTAGAGGGGAGTAAAGCTACCCAGCTCTGAATTCGGAGCAGCGGAAGTGTGTTCGCTGGAGCAATGAACGCCTTTGGGTTGAATTGGAACGTTGTATGTGATCCAGACCTTATTGCCCAACGTCATTGGCCGACCTCACTAACACTCCTGTGGCCGAGTGGAAACCCCACAGCCATTTTCCAGCGATGAGTGGAAAGTTTCCCCAGAACAGCGGGTTCCTGCACAGGGGAACGACTCCCTATTGCTCCATTAATGACCGTATGAGAGATTTAAAATATTCATTCAGTCTAAATACTCTCAGAGCTTACCTGAGCACAAATCAGAGGAAATGTAGTCGAGACAGTTTTACAACAAAATCCCAATTCGTTATTAATAAAATGTGTCAAAGGTTTAATTCTTCGGACGTTTTTCCTTATTATTTGATTGTTGGACAGAAAGTATAGAGTATAAAAAAGTATAAAGTATAAACATTTAAAACACATCTACTCAAATTGACATGATTTGTTGATTTTCAAAGAACACAGAAGATAAAAATAATAATAATTTTGGACATTTAGGGTACCAGCAAGTGACTCATATGGAATCTCCCAAATCCATGAACAAAATGAGCAGTAATTAAACTAGTCAACGAAATAAAGACAAAACATAATAAAATAATTCAGTGTGGATACTAAATCATATATTGTCATTACTGTGCTCCATGTACACTCCAATACATTAAGTTTACAGTTGATTACAGCATGTAGTTACTGGCTTATTACCGACAGAAACTTCAAGTGCATCTCGGCTTTTATTTCCAGAGCCTTCAACTATGAGTTTCGACCGTCTGTCGTCTGCAAGCACCTGCCCTGGGTGGATGATGGAGACAACGCAGAGGTGAAGAGAAACGTCAACTGTGATCTGTATGAGATGAAAGGTGAGCTCAAACGCCAAGCTGGCGATTCACAACATATCCTGGTTTTGTTCACTCTTCAAATGTTTGGAATCAATATTTTCATTCTGCCTGGATCCAGATCAGTGTGATCTTAGAGGGTTTTATAGCTTTCTATTCATATAGTTTTATATCTGTCTATTTTATAATTAATAGAACGATATAAAACAAGTGAATATTAGATGCATCCAGAGTGATGAGTAGAGATGACTGTGTATTGACTAGGAAAGCCTTACAACGTCAAGAAGGATGTTATAATAATTTGATATCTTGTTTTAAAATGTGGATGCCGATAAATGATTGTACAGAGATTATTTGAGTGTATGGTAAATGTAAAGGACAAAATGTTTCTTCAAGACTTCAGTCTATTAAAGGGAAATTCCACCGTTTGTTTGCTTTTTTTAAAACAAGTAAATGATATCAACAAAACCATCAGTGTTTTCTGATATTAAATAGTTCATTGTGACTGACTGACTGGAACCAAGGGTCATCATTTCAATATAGTCAATTATTTTATAGTATGTTATTTACAATCCAGACCTAAAACAATGAGCCTTCATGTTTTTATATGTAATGTTCATGGTGGCACATTGGCCTTCAATGTGAATAAATCCATTTTCTTTAAGGACTGATTTTGCCTTACACTGCCCTACATGTACCTCTCCACCATGAACTTAACATAAAATATATATTTCATATCAAAATCTTATCAAAATGATCATTGTCTCAGTCATCAGGCAGATAAAAAAAAAAAAATTTCTGGACCGGATTACATCAAGCAAAATTTTTCTGCTTCTTTAGTAAACATTTTGAATAAATACTCTACAAAATATCGAATATTTTGGTATATTTCTATTGTTTCTAAATGTGTTTTGTGGAAGTTATTACTGTATATAAAATAAAAATGATTCATAAGAGGTGCTGACCAGTGTATTTATTTATTTTTTCCTCCCCTTTCAAGTCTATGTGAGGAAGTGCATCGTGGGTAAAGGAGAGGACTATCGGGGGAAGGTGTCGAAGACCCAGAGTGGCCGAACGTGTCAGCAGTGGTGGTCTAAGTTCCCTCATGACCACAGGTAGGAAAACACTGCTCACATTAAAGACACTTAGAACAAAAAGTAACGCGCACAAGACAGACTTGCTTAAAATCAGTTTACATTTCGGAGGGAAATACAGCATCAGGGAGGGGCTCTAACTACGCTGGGTATTTTCTCTCTATGACAAGGTGTGTGGTGTTGAGATGGAGGTGAAACATTATATTATTGGTTAATATTGTGTGAGGAATCGTCAGGACCTTCTAAGCCTCAGTAGTTCTGTGAAATAAAAGATACATATATTTAATTTTTAGTAAATTTCTAAAAATAAACAGTACTGTGCTGCAGTCACATGCGAAAATGCTGCAGTGAGTATTTTTTTAATTAATTTTACTAAATTCACTTAATACAAATAAAAAGAACAAGTACAAATAACATTATAGAGAAAATAGAGGTATTAGGTACAGTATATGAATGTGAATGTGTTCCTTGTGGAAGTCCAGTATTACTGTAGTATTACTTCACCAGAAACCTGGTTTGACTCGATCAGTCCTTCATTGAATTAAATCAGGAGCTGCTGATGGAGTTTCACAATCCAAACAACAACTGGAGGAACTGAACCTGTGTTCTCCTCACCAGCTCACACAGTATCAACTACTTTTAGAAACAAAACAAACCTTGATACTTTTTTACTACATCCTTGTATGTATTTATTCTAATGTTAACTTTACTAAAAGAAAGACTTTTTATCACATATTTTCTACAAATAGAAGTTAAAGTTCTGCAGGTATTCTAGAAATACTCTTAGGTCGTTAAGTTTTGGTTGGAAAAAAAGGTTTAAACACTAAAAGAAAATAATCCAATCAAAACCAAGAGAGCTCTCCCATTTGGTTAGGCCTTCAGGCACTGCGGGTCAACTCATCCACAGTATCACTTGGAAGATAATCTTTGTATCAACCAGTCAATCAACCATTTGATTTACAATAGGTGGGACCAGTTTAGGGGGTTAAAAACTGCTCTAGATCTTATAGAGGTCCTCAACACATCACTCACTGGGAATAAAAGTCATAGCCTGATCAATGGGCTTTAGTTACTTGTTAGAAATAGAAGGCAGATCTGTGGCAGAGCTCTGAAGGAGTCACTGTAAATCTATTCATAAATGGATACTATTGTTTAGTCTCAATGTGGGCCTGTAAAATTTAGAAACTATTAACCAATTAAAAGTGTTGAAAATAGTTATACCAATTTTGATGACACAGTATTCATTTATTTAGAATACACATCGTTTTTTAGTTTCCTGAAAAATAGCCGTTTTGGACATATGAGGTTTTGTATGACTGCAAAGAGTTATTTATTTAGGGTTACCGAAACTGTTTATGTAAATCACCATTAGCATAACTAACTACTCACTTCAACTTTTAAAAAATCAGGAATTATTCGTTATTTTTCTGTAATTGAATGTAAAAATATCATGTGGTGAGAACAATAATAATTATATTAAATTAAAAATAAATCTCATTTCTGTAGCTGAAACATTAAAAACTGGTTCAATATGCTTAAGTGAATTGTACTTTTAAAACATTTTGATCAGTTTTGTGTATTTTACAGGAAAAATAAGTCGGTTAACCACATTTAATTTGGCGACTGTGACATTATAGAGCTAATATACGAGATCATAATTTACAAAATTGAAAAAAGAAATGCAAACACTTGTTTTTAAACACTTGATATTACTGACATCTTGTAAAAAAAAACAAATTAAGTATGTTAAAAAAGGCATTCGTTTTGAGATCAATTGTGGTCGCCCCACATGACATTTTTTAGTGACCCAGGCTATAATGTGTCATTGACCCGGATAGTATTTTCCCCACCCACTGGAGCAGAGCAACTATACACGTTTTAGAGGTTGAAAAAAAAAGTTTTGATGGAAGATTTCTTGAAGTATTTTGCTTTTCAAATCATAAAACATGATCAGTCATGCAAATTATGACCAGATCCGTGATCCTACAAGATAAAAAGGTCAATTTCTGTTTCCAGTTGAAGAAACAATTAATGTTTGTAGGTTTTAAATATGTGAGAACAAAGTATTTGTTACTGACAGACTGTGAATGATGTGGTTTTGGGAACAGATGGACTCCTTCCTCCACTAACGGCCTGGAGCTGAACTACTGCCGCAATCCGGATGGGGACCGGATCGGTCCCTGGTGCTACACTACAGACCCAGAGCGCAGATATGAGAGCTGTAATATCCCCCACTGCAAAGATGGTAAGTGATATAATGAGAAAAGTTATAAGTAAAAAACGTGTGTGTGTGTGTGTGTGTGTGTGTGTGTGTTTATGTGTGTTTCTTTCTGTAAGAGGTATGTATCACCTGTAATGGAGAGGACTACAGGGGTCAGGTTGACCACACAGTGAGTGGACGGGAGTGCCAGAGGTGGGACCAGCAGTTTCCACACCAGCACATCTACCAACCAGAGAAGTACAAAACACCTCACTGATCTCATCACTGTCATGAGAAAACCTTGTATCTTTATTTTCGGAGATCTAAAGATCTAAAGCCTTTTCTTTTCGAAATTTCTGTTGGTCATTTTTTCATAAAATTATCACTTAATGTAAAGAACAGCTGGATTCAACTTTGCTTTTGTTTTTGTTTTAATCACAGCAAGAATTAAAACTACATTTAAAAATTCAACATATTCATAGTCTTTTGGTCAAGTCAAGTCGAGTCAGGTTTATTTAAATAGCCCATTGTCGTGTACTTCATTCAGTGTGCTTGAACAAGCATAGAATACAAAAATTTACCTTGAAAATACTCGGAACTGAAAAATAAATGAAATGGTGGAAGAGAATAGTGCAGCTCTTTCAAGCTACAGGTGGTGCAGATCCGATGCAGATGCACAGTTGGTTCCAGCATAGTGAGTAAACACCGTAAGTGCAAGATGGTTCATTGAAGAGCAGTGTTTCTCAACCCCAGAGGCCCCTTAATAAATTAGCTCCCAACACACTAATCAACTAATCTGTCTAATCTGCTAATTAACAGGCCTTTCCTGTTAATGTGCAAGAGAAGAAAAACACAAAAATTACTATAATGTGCTGAACAGAGGGGGACGAATGTGGGAACCAGTGTTGAGAAACTGATTTCTTTACGTTGGTAGTGAATGGAACCCAGCGTTGCATCTACATGTGTCTTCTGAGCTTTTATTTGCAAAAACGTTGAATTGGTAACAAAACAGATATAAACAAGGCTATTTTGTGATATAACACCCTTATATGACCAAAGGCCATCAATGTATTTGAACATTTGTTTTAGGCAAAAAAGCAGCAGCTCAGCTGGTTTCCACCAACCCAAAATATTTCATGTCAGTTCATTGCTAGTTTGAACTACGCTGGCTACCCATGGCCCAAATTGAGTTAAAGTCACTAACTCTCACCTACAGAGAGATGTCTGGGTCTGCACCCAGCTACCTTAACTCTATCATACAGCCTCATGCTCCTACTCACTCTCTCCACTCCTCTAAGGCTCATCATCTGGCTCTGCCATCCCTGCTACAAGGTAAACCCAGTCCAGACTGGCCTCATTCTGGTTCCCCACTGGTGGAATTAGCTGCCAAAGACAACCAGAGCAGCAGAATACCTCTCTATCTTCAAAATCCTCCTGCAAACCTGTCTATTCAGAGAGCATCTCCTCTTTTATCCATCTTCTTGCACTACTCCTACATTATGAATCAGTGTTGGGCAGGTACCTTTAAAAAAGTAGTTAGTTATAGTCACTAGTTTCTTCTCACAAATAGTAACTGTGTTAGTAACTGAGTTACATAATTATAAAAGTAATAAATTACCAGGCAAAGTAATTATTGCATTATTTTAAATAAATTTTATATAAAAACTATTAAAAAATATAAAATTGTACACTAATCACCGACGCAGTGAGACGCTTTTTTCCTGGGCATAAGCTGCACGTCACACAAACATTTTAGCCTTTAACCTCAGCGAGAGAAAAGTAGTGCTTAGACTTCCAGTTTGCAAAAGCTACCTTTGACTGACCGTGTGTGTGTGTGTGTGAACACCCGCACTACTCTGCCTCTGATTGGCTAACCATGGAAATTTACTCAATCTAAGCCA
>JBBMFX010000101.1:21648533-21660179 GCA_037832545.1 Rhabdalestes septentrionalis
CAGGTGTTTCTGAGGAGGGAAATCACCAAAACGTGCTGGACCATGGCCCTCCAGGACCGGATTTGGACACCCCTGGTGTACCTTCTCCCAAACTGCTGTCTGATATTTAAAAAGTAGAAAAAGAAGTAAATTTTATACCTTGTTCCCAATTCTAGTTTAATTGCAAAAACGATGATACTGAAGTCTCTTCAGTACTTCTGGTGGACATAATGCATGCTTTGGTATGTAAATGTTATCACGTGAAAGTTGCCTTGCATTTCAATCTCTGTGCTTGTCTTCTGTCTCTGGCTTAGATCAGTGTGTGTCCCGGCAGCAGGAGTGAGGAAGAGCTTTAGAAGAAGAAAATGAGTGAACTGGACCAGTTACGTCAGGAGGCTGAGCAGCTCAAAAACCAGATCCGAGTGAGTATGCTCTTGCAGTGACATCAAAGGAGTTAAAATGACATCTTATTATTTTCACATCAGACAGTAATTAATCAAATTAATGGCCATTTCAAATAAACACACTGCAGTCCAGTATACAGACTGTCAGACAATAGTGGAACTTACGGTTAGACAACAGTGCAAAATGTCAGCTTTAGTTTTGCTGTGTTTACCTTCAGTAGATAATTAAGTTACATGATCAACTAGTCAAATTTCCCGTATTATTCTGTCTTGTGTGTCTGAAATAGTTAAATCTATGGCATGGCACTATAAGGTTACCTTTCCTATCACCAGAAGGTCTGGTGGGTTTTGTCCATTAATGTGGCAATTAACCTCTCACGTTAACAGGAAGGGGACATATAAACAGGTAAACAATGTCAGTCAAATGATGAGCCACATGGGAGAAAATATGACTGCATGAAACAGTTATGTACAGATACCAGGAAATGTCACTGGAAATTTGTCTTCAGCAAACAAAACTTTTAATTGACCTTTAAAAGATGGGGTCACGTTTATTTTCAATCCAGAGACAATGTTTACATCCGAATACTCTTTTTCTTTTTTTTCTTTTTTTTTTCTTTCCTTCTCTCTCTCTCTTCAAATGTCCTTCATTTTGCCAGATCTGGTAACTGGGTGGTTAATTAAATCCATAAGTTATAGATCAGGCAAAATCAAAGAGACCAGACAGTTCACATGTTCTGAAAGGGTTGCTGTCGTGGTGCACAGAGCAGAGGGCTAGTATTTAGCTTTTCTAAATGGAAGTTACGATTATTTATATTTTCAAGCCTTTGATTCCATTTCTTTGTGGTGCCTCCTAAACAAAGGACCAAAAAGGAGTCGGGGCAGAAGAGGTCATCATGTAACTGTAAAATCAGAAGAAATCAATGAAAGGATTTAGCAGTAGCAAAGGACCCATTGCTGTCCATGCCCAAATGTGAGCTTTGAAATACAAATAAAAGCAAAGCTAATTCATTGTATGACTGTTTGACAACACTGTTAAAATTTTAGATGCTTGGCTTTAGATGCATTTCCTATAGTGGACAAGAAAGTATGGAGCCTATGATAGAATACCAATTATATGAATCACAAAGAAAGAATGATAAGAAAAATTCTGTTATCCGTACAAAATGATTTACTTTCTACATTTTCACATTTTTTTAAATAGCTTAGGAGGAAAAAATGTGACTCTGTTTCTATAATGAGTCAACATTCACTGTCATCTAGAGTGTCTGGGGCCAGATTTCCCACCATAATGTCTGTTGAAGCTGTGCAAAATCTCACCAGGATTCAAAACCATAGTGCCAGCATCCTTGTACTGTTGGGTTCTCTTCTGCTCAGTGTATCCGCACGTAAACTGCTTTGTTAAAGAGGGACCCTGGTAGATCGCCCAAGAGCATTTAGTTGTGTCTAAGATCATAAAAATGGAAGAAAAAAAAAGAAACCCCTGAAGACCTAGGACAATGAGTTGTGTACAGATGAGAAGATTAACCTTAACCAGACTGATGGAATGAGGAAAAAGTGGAGAGGGGTAAATGCCCCGCTCATGATCCAAACCTATGACCTTAACTGTGAAACATGCCAGCTTAGGCATGTCGCATTGCCAGAGCATGTAACAGCTGATGGCATTGATAAGATGAATTCTGAAGTGAACAACACTTGATTGTACTTCACCCCACAGCTTTTCAGGGCCAAAAGTGGAATGTTCCTGATCAGCCAAGTCAGTCATGTGATTTCAGCCTTACTAAGTATATATTTCACTTTCTGAAGACAAAAAACAAGCAGGAACCTAAAATAACTATCACAGGCCTGGCAGACTGTCAGGAGGGAAGATGCTTTGCGGCTGGAACTGTCAATGAGTTGCTAAGGATTTTTATATTTTTAAAACCAGGTATAAATATTATGTCTTTTATTTTTATGGACCGAAGGAATTTAAGTGCTTTAATTTTTTGCTTGTTTGTTAGACCTGCTTGTTGTTGACTGAAGTATTTGTGGCTGATTTCCTGTTTAACTAGAAATATATTCATCTAGGTTATGAGAATAGACTTTGCATAGCGAGGAGGCATTTACATATGGCAACCAACTCTTTGCATAGTTTACCAAATACTGTTAGGATGCCTGTGTTATGAGTTATGGGCACCTCCTGGTGTGACGCATGGCTCCTCACTGCGTAGAAATGTTTTGATGCTAAATTGTGCTTTTGTATGTCCTCCTACAAAACAAGTATTTGTAAAGGTTTGCCATAATGAGTACATATCCATCGGTGGCTGACTCTACCACTCATTTAAAGCTCGTAGGGCACATAAACCTAGTTACCGTGGTTTTTAATGACTTTTTAAATGACCAACCAGTGTAATTAGTGCATTAAATGGACAAAAATAAATTAGGTTATACTAAAAACCAATTTATAAGGGGGACATACCTGGAGAGGCCTAGTTAAATGTACACATTCGGCATTTTCCATAGTGGCACCCATTTACAGGTCAACATTTTCTCCATCTTAATCTTGGCACATAAAGGCCAATCTAGGAGACCTGGTTATCAACTCTGTCTTTTCAGGCTGATACATCTGTCTAACATGATTTAGTGTAGCGCTGTCACCTCTCTGTAAGAAGGTCCTGGGTTCATTTCCCATTTGGGGCTGCCAGTGTTCCGTGTGTGTTTCTGTTGCTAGCTCTAGTCCCCCACCACTCCCCGGTCTGGTGATGGACTGGTGACCTGTCCAACGTGTGTTTCCACTTGTGAGATCTGGGATAGGCTCCAGCACACTTCAGAAGCAGGACAGGATAAAAAAACTCAGAAAATGAATGGAAGGCTTAATATTCGTGTCTGTTTTTTAGGATGCAAGGAAAGCCTGCGCAGATGCCACGCTATCACAGGTAAGACATTAACTAAAGAAAATCAAGCAAATTAGGTGTACCTATTTTTATTAAACCAACTCTGGGGGGGCAGCAAAGTATATATATATATTTACACGCATGGCATCAGTTGAAATGTCTTTTTTTTTTTTCTTCAGATCACAGCCAACATCGACCCTGTTGGCCGAATTCAAATGCGTACAAGGCGAACGCTGAGGGGACACCTGGCTAAAATCTATGCCATGCACTGGGGTTCTGACTCCAGGTACTCCATTTTGTGATATTAAGTGTTGTTCACCTAGTTCGAGATTTGCAGAGGAGATTTGCGGATGTATGCAAGCAAAGTGAGGGCATAGGCTTGGTCGATCACTTGCTTGAGCTTATAAAAATACAAGTTAAAGTTTCTTTACATGTTTCATTGCCATCTGTCTGGGCGTACTGATTCCAAATGTAAATGAAATTTCTGTCTGAAGAGCTTTTCCCATTTTATCAATGCTGCAATAACACAATACACACCCCAGCCGTATTCCTCAATGATATCACCTTCTCCTACATTGAAAAAAACCCATTTCTCTATGTAATACTGTTTAGCATGTTTTGCATTGAACCAAAAATTATTGCTTATACAAAAACTGTTTTCTGTGTTCTGTTAACAAGTAATTTTTTTGTTTATAGTTAATATTTACTTTTATAGGTTTGGTTTCCATAGTAGTGTTCATTAATAACAATTCAAGGGAAAACAAGTGGAGATCAATCACTCATTACCATCAGCTGTCTTTAGGGGCTTCCCTTCTCTGTGTAGGAGTGGGTGGGTATAGTTTACACCAGCTAGTGGACGTACACACAGAGTGGTGAATCACTTTCTGTTCATGCATGCATGTAGGTGGTGAAGTGATGGCTGTGTGTAGGTGTTATGACTAAGCATGTGGTGTTGCTATTACTGTCATGGTTTAAATTGAGGCCCAAGAAGCACCAGCAGTGCTGCAGAAATGTTCTTTTAATAGTCCTCCACATTGTCTTACATTCTTATCATGATTAAAATATGCATAATTGTGTTTTTGTTTTTTAAATCTCTGTATTTGGATCTGTGGCTGGCATTCACCCCTGCGGTTTTACTTTTTGCAGGCTGTTGGTCAGTGCATCCCAGGATGGAAAACTCATTATTTGGGACAGCTATACCACAAATAAGGTAAGTAAAGAGGAAGGAATAGGGGTCTCGGGTGAAGACATCCTGTGTTGTTGCTTATCAAGTACATTTCGAACGATAATGCTTTAAATATTTACCACTCGTTTAAAGTGGCTTAATTATTCCCCGTGTCCTACAGGTCCATGCCATTCCTCTGCGCTCGTCTTGGGTGATGACCTGTGCCTACGCTCCCTCAGGGAACTATGTGGCCTGTGGAGGCCTGGACAACATCTGTTCCATCTACAGTCTGAAGACTCGTGAGGGAAATGTGCGCGTAAGCCGTGAACTGGCTGGACATACAGGTACCCTCAACACGCTTGTGTACACCTGTGTCCATTGGCGTTGACACCCATTGTAAACCACACTGCAGCTGTGGTTGGTTAGATGCAGATGAGTGTCCTTGTCCTCTTATGATCCTGTTCTGGATGTCTGTCCAGGTTTAATAGTTGTCAAATTAAAAAGATCAATATTTCTCCAGCTGTGAACAGTACCTGTATTTATTATGCTTGTGTCCATTAGTTGACTTGTGTCCATTGAGTACAAGCTCAAGGAAAAGACTGATGTTAAACCTTGGAATCTTTCTTACTTCAAAATTTTTTGGGGGGGATTTTAAAAGATGGTTGGTTTTAGTATAAACAGAGCTTCATAACATAATTTGGGAAGCACTTTTGTATTTAATTGAGTTGTACACTGTTATGAATGTGTAAATTTTGTGCTCCACCCCGCTCGTAATTTCATTCAGCCATGCAGACAAAGTGAAACTTGAACCTGTTTAACTACTAGAAAGAATAATGGTGTGACTGTTTTCAGGATTAGTCATCAGTGTTTCTTGTGGCAGTTGAAGTCTGGCTGGTAGGATTTTAAGTATTTGTCCCCATGTGTCTGCAGGTTACTTATCCTGCTGCCGCTTCCTTGATGACAACCAGATTGTCACGAGTTCTGGCGACACCACCTGGTAAGAGCGAGAAGCTGCCGGTTCCTCATGAAATAAAGCTAGTGGGAATATGCACGACTCAAAATGCACAAAGTAGTCCTCTCTGTGTAGCAAGTTATAAAAAGTAGTTCTTTGTAATTGTGTGCAAGTTTTCTTTGTGTTGGTATTTTACTTTTGAATAAACCATTTCTCTCTCTTATCACAGCGCTCTTTGGGATATAGAGACTGGTCAGCAGACGACCACTTTTGCAGGCCACACTGGAGATGTTATGAGCTTGTCCCTGGCTCCTGATTCCAGGACCTTTGTGTCAGGAGCCTGCGATGCCTCAGCTAAACTGTGGGATGTGCGTGAGGGCATGTGCAGACAGACCTTTACCGGCCACGAATCTGACATCAATGCCATTTGTGTGAGTAGCACTATTGTTTTGACTTTTATGTGACCACAGATTACTGAAGCCTGGCAGAGTAGCGTTGCATTGCCAAAGTCAGGTTAAAATAAAACACCATAAAGTCAAAGTAGTTTATATTGTTACAGTGTGATGCCCTGTAACAGATGACAAAGGAAGGCTGGGGATATCAAAAGTTTGTGTTCTGTATGGTTTTAATTTGCTATAAAAGGCTTTAGGCCTTCTAATGGATGTGTGACATTATTCTAGTGCACCACAGTCACACCCCTCTAGATCTTTCAAATTACTTTGAAAGCAGGAATCCTCAATTTCGGACATGAAACTTTGAAGTGAATCTCCACAGCCAGGGAGTCACGGCGCTACTTGATTTAGGGCCCAGGCACTTTAAGCCGACAGTAGGTGTTCGGATGCTCTCAGGCCGTCGGTGAGTGTTGATGACTGCACTGTTGTGGCTGATTGAACTTGTCGAATCCATGTTGGCTTGGGATTTCAGCAAAATTCCCCTAAGAAATTAAAGAGCAAAATGAACAAACAATAAGAAGACACACACGCACAGATTTATTGCTTTGTTTGGGCACATGATCTGCTTTAGGAGATTTTAAAACAAATATTTGTATGTCATACAAGAAGATACACATTAACATAAAATAAATTAGGGGATAATCATAAACATTTTACTTTGTCATATAAAGAACATGCATGAACATGATGTCCATTTTAACCCACACGGCACCCTACAAGATACAAACAGCATAAAGGTACATTACAATCATATATATATATATATATATATATATATATATGTATATACATCTTAACTCGTTCCAGGTGATTTTTCTTGCAGTGTGGAGCTTTATCTAAAGAAACAGTCAGTGTTATTATTTCTTGCTAAATACTGGTCAAGTCCATTCAAAATGATTCGGACCAAGAGTGAGAGAGAAAGGGCGGAGCGGTTACAACTGGTGAACACAGAAAGAGGCATGGTGAATGAGAGACAACCAGATGGCATAACAGACAGACAGACGAAATGAGAATGAGGCAGATGGGACTGGGCAGCAGAAAGAACGATGAGGTGAGAATGTATAAACAGTAGGTGTCATAGCCACAGCAAAGCTGACCCAGAGTTGGTGGCCATTCCTCAGGTCTCCAGTTTATTCTGATCTCAAATTCACACACAAACAAACCACACCCAACAAACAGCACCACACTGCCTGATCTCGTTTTTATTTACACAGCATTTGTTTTGACAGAAAAAAGGGATGAAATTATCCACGAGTGCTTGGATTTTATCTGAAGGGCAGCATTTCACAATATGAAGAAAAGTATTATGATTATGGACACATGACTGAATCAATGCGTTTTATTTTTCATTTATTATAAATTGTTATAAAATGAACAATGTTACAAAAATTAACTTTTGGATGGATTACATGAGTATGTTTCATCAAAACATGCAAAGAAACTCACCCATATGAATATGATTGGTCAGGATGTTCAAAGAAAACAAAAAATGATTTAGGTCCTAACCCTGCTCCTAGGGATCTGTTTCCCACAGACTTAAGCTCCAAATTCACACCGCCTACTTATCTAATTACTGGCTTTGAGGCTGTTGAATAGCTGAATGAAGTGCGTTAAGTTTGCAGTGGAGGTGAAATCTGCAGGAGGGTAGACTTCCATTAGGAGGTTTGGTGACCACTGGGTTAATGGATTATTTTTGTACTTCCACTGCAAGGTAGTCATTTTTCTTTAGGTGGGCATGAGTGTATCATTGCACTCATACTCCCTGGTCTTTTTAAGCAAACCTGATTCCTTTGTCATATTGTAATATAATTCATTTTGCCCACCTCTATAAAGTCCCCATTATTGTTAGCTTTATGCCTATAACATTTCAAAATATTTTCAAACAACATGGAACTAACACCACTATGTCCTTGCTATTTCCTTTCAATTTGTTGGCAGTAAGCGCATTGCACAGAACATTTTTGATCTGAAGCATTTAAAAGACATTCTGTGTTTCATCTGAATCTTGTAACAGACATGTTAACATTTTTTGCCTTGTGTTTTGTATTTCTACAGTGATTCCTTCAGTAAAGATCCCTGTTGTCCATCAGATTGAAATCCATTGATTAGACTGCTGGAAGACCAAGAATGATGTTTTTCCTCACAAAATTTATTCTGTTCAGAGTAACTATAAAATGTGATTGGTTGATCCAATAATTAGTCCTAATTATGTTGTTGGTTCATCTGACACAACAGGATTTCAATGCAGTGTCTAATAGCCGAACTGTTTGTAGAGCTCACTAAAATATCTTTACCTAGATGCCATAGAGAAACAAAACCTGACTGAATCCATCGCATTGCATGTTCCAAGAGGTTAACCCTATTATTTCCTCCAACATGTGGAATAGTAGACATGTATTTTCAGTTCCCAGATATACCGTTGGTGCTGCTAAAATGTGATGTTTGATTATTCCACTGCACCAGCAGGTGTGGAAAATAATACTAACCAATAATATTACGAAGATATATGAAAATATGTTACAGTATAAAAGAAAAATGCTTCATGACTGTGGAAGAGCTCATTCATGTACCTCATGCTTTCTGAGGCATTTGTTGAATTTCCTAATCTTGACAGGAAGTAAACAAAGTGTCTTGTGGACATTACCTTGGTCTCTGTTGTGTGTTAGAGAGTATGTGTGTGGGTCTGAAAGTCAAAGTCCATCAGGTTCATTTAGCTGCTCAGGCAAACAAGACATCATGAGCCTGACATGAAGCAGACAGCGTGTACAGCAGCGGTGGGGGGGCCGTGGCGGGGGCGTGGAGGAATCACAGACTTTATAGGCAGCCATTGTGGCTGCTAATGGGTTTGCTGGCTGCCTCTTTTGATTGCCTGTGAATGTTGCCTATAAAGCGTCAGCACGAGGCCTCGCCAGCTCTCAGATCTTTGGGGTGGGTCTGCTGATTCATAAGGCGTCTCCGGTTTCGGAATCTACTTCCAAATCCAATAAAGCTTTCACAAACACACTCACCCTGTCGATTGAGAGCGCATTACAGCAATCCAGTAAATGACTATGCAACCTCTCCGCAAAGCCATTAATAGTTGCATGCTCCTTAAGGTGGAATGATGGGAAGTGAGAATGTGTACTGAAGGCATTGGTGATGAGAGATCCCACTTGTTGCCTCTTCACTGCACAGACCATGCATTTATGCATTTATGTATTAATTCATTTTAGCCAGGGGATATATGGCCAGATGATGAACATTAAAAAGTGATCAGTGTATCAATATTGCAAAGAGTGCAAAAAAATACTAAAAAGGAACTGACACCAGCATATAATTTAAAGGAAAACATCAGAACTACAGGCAGAGCACAAGTAACAGAATGTTCAGGGAGTTGACCATGACTGTCCTGGGTTTTGAATTATAATATGCTTCACTACCTAGACGGCAAGCAAATGATCTATCACTCGTGATTGTTTTAATTACATTTTTTTCAAAGTTTTAGCTAGTTCTAGCCAGTTACTTATTGGATAGCAATTACTCAATAAACTGTAAAATGGTTGTATTTTTCTTAATTAGTCGCAATTTCACTTAGCTTTTGTGAAGAAACCTGAATAATTCAAACTGGCAAACAACCTAGCCACCTAGGAGTTAGGGTTAGGGTTAGGGTTAGTTACAAGATACATAATATAACCTGGTAACATATCATTTACACCATACATGATCAAGCTTTACACAAAGCTTTACACAAACAGCATAAAAGTCATTCATAAAGTGGGAAAATAACATTGATGCATTTTCTGATCCACTTATGCTAAACCAGGGTCTTGACAAATTCTGGAGGCTATCCAACCATAGACACAAGGTGGATCGTAGAGAAACAGGTCAGAAGATAGCAGTATTTTATGTTAATTCAGTCATTCATTTTCTATAACCATTAAATCCTTACTGGGGTACCCGGAGCTCTATCCTGGGGTCTATGTGCATAAAGCAAGGACTTAATTATAAACTTGTTGAATCCATGTTGGCTTGGGGTTTCAGCAAAATTCCCCTAAGAAATTAAAGAGCAAAATGAACAAACAATAAGAAGACACACACGCACAGATTTATTGCTTTGTTTGGGCACATGATCTGCTTTAGGAGATTTTAAAACAAATATTTGTATGGCATACAAGAAGATACACTGATGTCACAATAACATAATATAAATTAGGGGATAATCATAAACATTTTACTTTGTCATATAAAGAACATGCATTATAAATATGGAACAAATAGGCCAAACCTGAGACAATGCATGCATTTAAGCAATGAAATGGCCCACTGGTGGGGTGTTTGCATTTTTGTCATGACTGCAGAAGGAGATTACAGCTTTATAAATGACTTACTTTGTGTAATTTTAACACCCTGTCTTTCCATTGTTCTGTTTAGCGCGTCAGATCTCCCATTTACTAGCTCCCTGCTAACAGGGACATAAACTTATATGTGCATCTTGGGTAAAAAGAGAGAGGGAGAGAGAGAGAGAGAGAGAGAGAGAGAGAGAGAGAGAGAGAGAGAGAGAGAGAGAGAGAGAGAGAGAGAGGGAAAGAACAAATGGCAATAACATGCATTGTAAATTCTCCAGACAAGACAAATGCCTACCGCTGCAAAAAAAGGCTGCTTTGCAACAGGTACAACATGCTTTTGATATCCATTTATGATTATAATATAACACTGACCTTAAGTGTTCTAATATTGTCAAACTGATTTATTACTGGATGTTCCATTGTGTCCAGTGCAGAACATCTAACCTTGCAGTGAACCAGGCGTGCTACAACAGAACATCATCCAGTAAGTGACCCGGGCTATATATAGACAGGTCATTCAGTGCGGGGCCTTTGTACAGAGACAGCTGCGTGCTGTTTGTTCTGCAGGGGCAGGTAAACACTAATTTGATTTCAAAACATTATCACCAAGGCAACTGAGAACTGGCGAGGTGCCACCACCCCAAAGCACAGAGAGAAGCATTTTTACCCACCGTCTCCTTTTGAAGAATCTCTTGAATGTCCACAGGTGGGGAGACCAAAACTGGCGCTCTGCAGTTGGACCAGCCTGCACCAAGGCCCGGTTCACATGCTTGAACAATACGGCCTTCCACATGGCTAATCAATGTACACAATGAACAACAGCAGACAGAACAAACTGAACAGACGCTGAGGAAACCTCTCAGAATGCCTTGTGCCCTTCTGTCACAGGAGCGGTCTCTAATACCTAGATCACATGTGCATTTATTCTGTGCTTTATACCACAAAGAAGTTGTTTTATGTTAATTAATTAACAAGTGAATACTGTTTCCTTGGGTAAAGACTAAAACACTATCATTTTAGTAATATGTTCTGTAAAATCTTTTCTCTGCAGTGTGTCTATAACAGACATTTCAGTTCATCCAGAGGCTGCATCTTTGTTTTAATATGTGAATGCATGCATCTTTTAGTAAGTAATCACTCATTTGTAAGATCATCAACAAATAGCTGCTGATCATTTATTATGGTATCTACTGTTTTAACAAAATACACTGTTCACCTGTTGTAATTTTGCTGGCAGGTACAAACTGCTTTACACATTTCTAAGATCTAGGATGTAATGAAAATGTATTTGGTTACTTTTGAATACAGTAGCTATAGAAAGAAAAATGAATTTACACACACATACACACACACACACACACACACAAAACACACCTAATGTATACCAACAGTGTGATATTTAATTTGCATGCGCACACATGCACACACAAACACACACACACCCAATCACACACACGCACACACACACACACACAAACACACAAACACACACACAC
>JBBMFX010000101.1:21667696-21678108 GCA_037832545.1 Rhabdalestes septentrionalis
GCTTTTATTGTACTCAGATATTGCCTTCACACATATCTGAACCAGGAAAAACACAACACAGGCTCCATGCCACCCACTACAGTGCTCAACATAAAGATGCATGTGAAGCAATTTAGAAAACGGATATCCCTGCTCAGAGTGCACTCTCTGTTCATTCTAAGTGAGAAAAAATTAATACTGCAAAGATTTCTGCAAATTCTAATGACTATTTAGTGTACTGAAGTAGAAAAAAGGCTCACATATTTGGCCTTAATCCAAGTCAGTCTAGAGTGTATTTAATCATTTGACCCTTAAAACTCCCTCAAAAGGTTGTGCCTACACTCAAGTGTTATTGATTAATCTATGCAGCTGTGGACCTGAAACTAGAGATTTTTAAAACTGTCCATCTAGTATGAGGTCAACAAAGAATGCGGGGCATGATGTGGCATGGAAGCACCTTTGTGGCATTTATACTGCTTCAAGAGGAATATCATTGTCCTGATGTGCCTGGCTAACTCAATTGGTAGAGCATGAGTTATGGATTGAGCCCTATGTTGGGTGTTAAACGCATACATTTAAGCAAGTTCCTCCAGGGCTTGGCTTGATCTGGAACAATGTTTAGGTTGGTCCTATGAGTCAAAGTAACATCCATATGAACGCAGAACCTCAGGAGTCCCAGCAGAACATTGACCGGAGCATCACACTGCCTCATAGTGCATGGTGGAGACACATCTCTCTCATTTAAACACGAAACATGTCCGTCCACATGATGTAAAAAAATTTTTTATTCATCAGACCAGGGCACCTGCACCATGGTCCAGTTCTGATGGTAAGAGTAGGGCAGCTGTTGGCCTGGTGGTTAGGGTGACTAGAAGGGGCCACTTTACTTTAACTCTGAAAATAGCACACTTTATTCAGGGCCTTCATAATACCCTTCCTTTACCTCTCTATCATGAATGCATTTTTTAATTGTTTAAAATTCTTATTTCTAATCTGTCCTATATAACTTTCTTAAACATCAGGCATCAGTCTGTAAGCATTTTATGAAATAACTTTAGGAGGGCTTTTAGAGGCCTAACTGTTCAGCCATCTGGTTCAATTCATCACCACAGTAAACAATTCTGGCTTGGTAAGTTTATTTAATGCAATACATGGACGATTTTTTAAATACATCTGAAGACGCTTATCTCTTGTAACTATAAGTATAAATTATATAAAGCTAATAACAAATAAAGTGTGATATCAAGTGGAGACCAATATGTAAGGAGATAAAGTGTCAAGTGCAGAATGTATCCAAAACAGACCAGTGTATATGGAGATGAAAAAAAAACGAGGCATGGTTTCATAAATAAATAGGTATGTAACTACATCTAACAGCACAGGTATCAAAAATAACAGAAAGCCGGTATCAAGCATATATATAGATATATATATATATATATATGAATATGTGCAACATAAACCAAAAAAATCTAATTGTTTTCTGTCAGTGTTTGGAACAAACAGTTTGTTAATGTGAGCTGAAAAATGTTATGCTCGAAAAGATTGTTGATCTAGTAAGAGACTAGTGTGGGTGTGGTACACCGATACTCAAAAAGTACTGCTATACCTCTTTCTTATAATTTATATGGATATAGTCAACAGTATTGTTTTTAAAGATATACAACTTTTTAGATCATTGTTTTGGAAAGATAACAGTACCTGCCTTAAAATGTTTGTCAAATTTCCAGTCAAGTGAAAATTGAACATGAAGAATTTCTCGTGTTCTGTGATTATGGTACTTTGTTCCTGGTTAAATGGACGATAATTCAGCCTGTACGTTCTCACTGTATGTAAATGTACTTTGATGTTGATGTATTGGAGATTTTAGTGATTGCACAAAAGCTGGAGCTACCACTGTTGTGCCCACATCAATGTCAAAGGCAAACCTACACCCTTGGAATGGGACTCTGGAGCAGCTTCGCCAAGCCTAAGGTCACCATGCCCAGTGCCAGGCGTTGGTTCGAGGGGTATAAAGGCCTGCATTAGAGGCTGTGGAGTGGTGGGGCTCCATCCTATACTGGGGTAAGGTGGTGTTTTTGATTATCCATTAATAGTCCCTGACCTCACAAATGCACTCAAGGCTGAACGCAGTTGAAGCTTTTTAATGTGCCAACAAACTTCCCTGATGAGTAGAGACTGTTACTGTATGCAAAACATTCTATTAATAGCCCTGATTTCAGGAGAACAATTGGATTGGCCCTTGTCTATATACAGTGTATGTTATCTCTTTAAAGTGCTCATCTTCTCAAACCTTAGGCATCAGCCTCCTCTCTTAGAAAGTACTAGGGCTTCACTGACTAAGCAATCTTTCATTGAAAATTGTAGGTTTTCCAAGGTACAAGCCTGCTCAGGTCATGCTTCAGCTATTTTTGTTAGTGTTTCATAAAATGTGTTTATAAATAGTTTCCAATGAGCTGTAACCATTCAGCTAACACCTGCCCTTTAGTCAAATGCTGGTCTATCATAAATAGGCCAGTCCAGGCTGATGGAGCCCAAGATATGGCTTCTGCATACAGCTATCAGACTAAAAATGAACGAGTTCTGCTTATAACAGGCTTCTAACGATGCACAGCGAAAGTGAACTTGGGAAACTGGCTGCAAAGGGTCTGTATTTTTTAACACTTGAACAATTGCAGATACAGAGAAATTGGGCTTGGAAACCATCACCGACATTTGCCTCCCACTCTTCAGGGCATCTCCCATGAACCATGTGTCTGTTGAACTGCTATCTGTAGTCAAAAAGAGGCGTCTGGATGCACCTTATAACAGTAAAGTTTGTAATGAGGTGTGATTTTTAATTTTTCTAGAATTACCAGATTAGGACGACTTATTTGAAGGAAAATCAACAAAACATGTAACCAGAGTGCTGAGTGCTTGCTTGCATTACGTATAAATGCACAATACCAGTATTATATGTCTGGTAGTGATGCTAATAATGCAGTATCTGTTGATACAGAAAAACCTTCCGAATCCAAAACGACTCCCTAGTTTATAGTTATAAAATTTCAGTTTCTGCACACACACATTCTGCAGTTTATGCAATTCTGCATACATGCCTAAATCACCAGTGGCTCTTTGTTAGGTAAGCTGTACACTGTTGTGGTGCAGGAGCCTGTATTTTAATGTTGCTTGAAGGTAACCTCAGCGTTTACGTGATCATTCAGGCTTCTTCCCGTGATTTTGGTCTGTATTGGACCGATACTGATACCGAACACACCTCTGGCTATCACCATTTCCAGATTCGTTCGCATTACATTTGTGTTTGTTTTGGAATAGTTGCACAACCTACAGCCAGGGCTGAAAAGCACAGGTGCTGAAACATTTTCTCACAGAAGGAGCTGATTAACATGAGATATAATCTGGACATTCTCTGCCCAGACACAAGTGGTTTTCTGATCTCATTTTTTGTTCTTGTTTTCATGTAAACTGCTTCCCTGTAAAGGTATTGTGTTTAAAGCTATTGCATTTGCATTACTCCGAGATGGCCTTTCTTCTGCCTTCGAATTAACATTCATTGGACTCACATTTCCTTTGAAAGCTTTATTTAGAGCTACTGGCACAGGTCTGAGAGCTCTACTCCACACTTCCTCCACACCTCGAACATGTTCACACACTGGGAGGCTTTTGGCTCAGGCAGATTCCAGGGAAGCGGCGGTGCTTCAGGGAAACATTCCATAAGTATGAACTCATTAATTTCAGGTGCATCTGAGTAATAAATAACATGCTGCCTGCTGCTCCATTTAAAGTTAACCAACACTGTCAAGTAAGATACAGACCCTAAAAACAAGTGCAACCGGTCTTGGAGTGCCATGGAAGAGACTGGTTTCTTTGTAGGACGTCATTTTTGTTGGGTGTGACAGATTTTATTCTCATGGTGATGCTAAGAGTTTCACAGCTCTCTAGGTGCAGTAGAAATGATATTACAACGCAGATTACATAATATAATGAGAGTAACATTACGTAAATTGGTTTAAAAAAAAAAATAATAATAATTTTCAAAAATGTTTTACACAAATGTTTACAGGCACAGACAGTGAACAAAAATTAGGCCTTTACATTTAATCATGCTATTAATGCCCCGCGCAAATTCATTTAAAATTAGGTTGTTGGATCTTTTTTGGTGCCTTCATCATGAAACTTGACCATCTTGAATCTGTAAGGAATATTGTGGTGAAAGCGTTTACATTCATTTGGTCTTCATTTGTTGCTATTTTCTCTCATCAAGGTTGTTAAACTAGAAATACCTGAAATTCAAAAGGAACATACTTTACATTACATTGGATCTTTGGGAAAGTGTCGAACTGTTCCCACCACAACTGTGGAGACATCGGTTAGGTCACAGATAGGTGAAGATCGGAATGAGTCCTGTTTGCATCTCCTGAAAAGTTTTGAGATTTTTACAGCAGCAGTTACACAACCTTTTTCCTGTTTTATTATTTTCTTCATTTGTTAAGAATTTGTAGGTTTTGGTTTATGATCCAGAAGCAGCTGAGACTATTTTGCAGCCAAAGAGTTGTTTTATCCATCCAGGGCCAGTGCAACCGCAAAAAAATTTGTATCTAAAGTAAATACTTATATTTAAAATACTTAAAATTCCTTCCACTTTTCCATGAAAGTAGTGGAGTCGATTATCAGAATGACACATAATTACCTCCAGGGCTGTTTTGTTTTATTATTATTATCTTTTCCTAAAACATTCAGGGCTGTAGCCCTGGGTGCTCTGGCCTCACGCCACCCCTAAAAGCCTACGGAAATGCAAGCCTTCATTTTCACTTGCTCTTCTTTAAGTTACTGCTTGTAGCGTTGGGCGATACATCGAATCTACTCTATACAGTACTGTGTAAAAGTCTTAGGCACCTGCAGATAAAATATTTAAAACCATTTAGGGTGATTGATGTTTTTGGTGTTGATTTTGGCATTGTTTTCCACAGTAATATTACTGAACATACTAACCACACCTAACAATGAATAAATACAAATATACTTAAGCAAATAGTGATATTCTGTTCAGTTCTTGTGGATGTCCAGTATTACTGTATTTTCATCAGAAACCTGGTTTGACTCGATCAGTCCTTTATTAAATTAAATCAGGAGCTGCTGATGGAGTTTCATAATCCAAACAACAGCTGGAGGAACCGAGGAGGAATCTGGAACTGAACCTGTGTTCTCCTCACCAGCTCACACAATATCAACTATTTCTACAAACAAAACAAATCTGAAACAGGTTCTGCCTTCTTGTTTATTTGTACAGGGGACTATGATTTTCGCACCGTACTGAATATAAATACATAACTATATTGTGTAATCAGTCATTCTCCGTCTGATCAGGTTGTGTGCCTTTTTGCTCGGAATGAGAACCTGTAGCCTTGCCTGCCCTTAATGTGTAAGACTGGATATTCCTGCCTTAAGCATGTTTCGGTTGTAATACCATGCCTGAAAGTGTAATATATATAAATGAGCTTTGTGATGATTTGCTGGATTGTATTTCAAAACATACTCTTGAACCATACTGTGAGCAGACTTTAAATATATCTTTTTTTTTTTTACATCATAAAAACAGTGAATTCTAAACAGGCCCTTTTAGTTCCCATAATATTCAAACTGGAGCGTGATCAGATTTGAAACATGCCCCAAAAATGAATAACAGTCTTCCATTTGATTGGCCTTTTAAAGCATTTTATTTCAAGTATCCCCTTCAGTTGAGTAGTCCAATCCTTCACTATTCTTGTCAAAATTAGGAGGGAGGATCCAGAGAACATTATTTACTCCTTTGATCCTTTGCCTGTTGTCTTCAACGACTGTAAAGTAAACGCAGTCAAACTGTCTCCATCAGGTTTTTTTGTGGGAGTTCACCCAAAAAAACGTGTTTTCCGTTACTTATTGCTTTTCGCTGAGTCCCCAGCTTTTCTTCTGGGCTCATCGTTTGGCACCGTGAATGCCTGCTCGATCGGTTCCTCCACTGGAGCGACAAGTGGAAACTGTTCTCGGAGCTGAGCGTTCCCCGGCGAGAGGCCTTGCGGAAGGCGGTACGGAAGCTTTCCCCGGCAAAGTAGTACATGAGCGGGTTCAGGCAGCTGTTGGAGGCAGCCACGCAGAGGGTCACCACTGAAACCCTCAGAAGATTCTCCCCTTGTTTGCCGTTATTCTTCACGATGATGTGCAGGTGGACTGTCCGCACGATGTGGTACGGCAGGAAGCACAGCAGGAAGGTGGTCAGGATCACGGCGATCAGGTACACTGAACGCATTCGGTTTCCCCTTTTTTGTTTCCGAAATTTCTGACCTGAAAACAGCTTGTAGAGTATGCACCCGTAGCAGCCCAGGATGGTGACGAAAGGAATTAGGAAACCCAAGATCAGCGCCAAGTAGTTCAGGTGGAGTATCCGTGTCCAATTTTTTTTTTCTCCAGGGTCAAAGCAACGGGTTTTGTCCCCGTCCTTCCGAGTCCCGGACAGGAAGAAAGGGATGGACATGGCAGCTACGAACACCCAGATGCCAAAGCAAGCCAGACTGGCCCGGCGTACCGTCACCAGGGTCTTGTTGCGGATTGGATGCACCACGGCCAGGTACCGCAGGACACTTAGTCCCATGAGAAAAAGCACGCTACTGTAGAGGTTTACATAAAAAGAGTACACACACCAGCGGCACAGCCAGTCCGGAAAGCCCCAGTTGCATTCCTTGGAGTAGTAGATCAGGCGGAATGGCAACGTTAAGGTGAAACAAACGTCGCTTATGGCGAGATTAGTCATGAACACCGTGTTGGCCGACTTCTTGGGCGTGTGCCTCAGGAACACGAACAGAGCCACCAAGTTGCTGAACAGTCCCACAGGAAATACTATACTGTACGTGATGGTGTACGCCATGTATTTGAAATGGCTGCAGTTGTCACATGAAGAGCTGAGTGGAGACAAGTTCCACGAGCTATTCGGCCACTGGGTCGATGCGGTGAGCGGAAGAGCTGTAGAGAAAAGCAAACAGAATGAAATGCATTCAGAGTGATACCCCAAGAACTTGCAGGCATTTATTATCCACAATTTTCCAACAACATCCTGCACTAAATCCAATGAGAACTAACTAAGCTCTTTTTGTAATAAAACATCTTAAAGGACGGAACACAAAGAGTGTTATCTTAAAAACATTGTGATATTTGGTCGTAGATCATCTTGTGATGTTCATTGCTTTTATGCAAAATAAAGACAACAGACGTTTTTCTAGACATTTGTGTTATAGAGCCACGAAACTTTCACACTATCAAGTTCCGCTTAACTTTACTCATTTTACGCCAGATGAACCTGAATGTGATTGTATCCAAGACAGTCCGTGATGCGATTCATTGCACAACTGTTGCTGTGTTTGCTGCTGAAGTTGAAAATGAGTAACGTAAAGTGGGCCATTACCTTGGAAACCAGTGCTGAGCAAAATAATAGCTACCTTCAGACACAATTTTAGTCTAAGAAATAATTATCTTTCACTACATTCTGTATTTTTCTTTTTTTTTTTTATTGGCACTAGGCCAACCGTGTATTTCATTTGATGAGTTTTGCACTGATAGACTGAATTTAAAAATTGAAATCAGCCTAGAGTGTTTTTACTATAGAAGTGTTTGGCATCAAGCTCTGAAAATACACTTGGTATTAAAATCTACATTTTAATACTGATATTAGAGCTATAAGTGAAACAGTCCTCAACCAATCAGACTGTTCTCTCTGTGCTGGCTGTAAAAATGAAATTATCATGATGAAATCAATCTCCTCCCATACAAGCAAAGCATTTAAAATGAAATATAAATGCTTTTTTTGTGTTGGTTTTTTTTTGTTGTCATTATTAAGTTAGCTCAGGAATATCGCATATCCAATAACACCTCACTGAACCAGGAAGTAGCCCATCATTTCAGTGTCTGTTGTTCAGTGTCTGTTAATGATTAGCTGTTTTTTAACATGTCATTTGAATACAGTAGGTCGGACTGCCATTAAACAAACACCTATACACGGGGCAGTGTCACACATCTATGATCTGTCCCTCAGGCATTGTCTTTATATGGTAGAGTGCACCCCTGTTTGGGCACCCCTGCTCAACTGAAAAGTAATGTTGATTTTCAGAGTGATAATAGGAAAATAAGAAGTTAATTTGCACTGCATTGTGTGTGTCTAGGGGTGGTGTTGTCCTAGTGGGTAGGATACTTGCCTCGGGACCTTATTGCCTTATTGATCCTGGATTCTGGATATGAACTCAGAAGAAAAATACACTATGCTATGAACACAATGCCAGAATATAAATACAATGGATAAATGAATTTTTGACAAGTAATTGACTAGTAACACCAACAGTGGTTATGAGTTGTTCTCTATTATTCCATAAACAGTGATCAGTAGAAGCTCAGTAATACTGACATAAGAAGTGATATTTGACATGGTAAGAATATTGCACACAATAGTAAGATGTTGCACATATTGATTCAGGTACAGACTGTAGACCTGCTATTTCTGCACCACTTTTGAACCCATTTACCCCTTTCCCTCAAGAGATTTTACACAGCTCACCTCAGTTAAAATGAAAACCAAGAACCAAATCCTTCTAAGAGGCTTCCTATTCTCCAGGGTATTTGTTACCTTTTCTGTTCCATCCTGAAGTGTGCAGTAGTTGAATCTGTAGGAAGCTAATGAAGCTAACTGCTGCACTATTTAAGGTGGAAAGGAAAAGTTGAATACCTGGTGTACGCTTCATAGAAGCATTTAAGGTGGAAGGGAATAAGAAGCTACCCAATCTTCCAAACTTCTGGATTTAGACTCAGGCAGGCATATTTTTATGGTGAAACAAGAACTTTGAACAAAAATCTAACCCGTGCTTCGTGCCTTTTTAACACGGTGCTTTATATTTGAATGAAGTGTTTCTTTGTGTACAGAGAGCAAAAACCCTCAGACCTGCAGAGAAAGTGGTTTGGCTGGACTGAACCTGAGAAGACACGGCTCACCTCCAACATGCCATGCAAATCATATGGAAATAACACATTTACAGAACAGGTCCTTAGTAAACAACCGGCTCTAACAGCTCAGAACACAGAACATAACCAAATAGGAACCATTCATGACCTTACACAGATAGATACATAGGTAGATAGATTTATTGATTATATGGATTATTGGGATACACATTACTTCCAGTAAAGGACAAACTTAATGCGTTAGCAGACCAAGGCATTCTTAACGACACCATGCTTCCAACTTTGTGGACCCAGTTTGGGGAAGAACCTTTTCTATTCCAGCATGACTGTGTCCAAGTGCACAAAAAGATCTCCATAAACACATAGCTGGATGAGTTTAGTGTGGAAGCACTAGAATAGGATGCACATGGTCCTGACCTCAGCCCCATCCAGCACCTTTGGATGAACTGGAACGGAGATTGCGAGCCCGACTTTCTCATCCAATATAAGTGCCTAAGTGCCTGACCTCATAAACGCTCTACAGAATTAATGGACACAAATTCCCACAGAAACTCTGAAGAGTGGAAGCTTTCATAGCAACAAAGGGGGCCAACTCTATATAACATTCTGTATTAATATCGTTAAGATCCATGAAGGCGTCCCAATACTTATGACCATGTAAGTAAGACAAATAAATAGTTTTTTAGCGAAATAAAGCAATAACAATTAGAACAATAAAAGCCTCACCTGTCACACTCTTCAGGTTTCTTCCAGCTCGAAGCACTGTCAGGATGTCCATCGTGTCAAAAACAAGCGTTCCGTTTCTTCTGGAAAGACGTGTTTAAGATATACATGTCAAAAATAAAAAAATCCTTTTGGAAATATATGTTTCTTATATAAATGTCAAACACAAGCAGTCAGTTTCTTCTGGAAAGACGTGTTTAGTATTGCATGTGTCGCCCCTCCATCCTGAAGACCCTCCTGTTCCAGCACCACCTCCCGCAGCGCGGGGGCTCTTTGGGTGCGGAACCGCTGCGTTCCGTCCTGGAGAGTGAAGGTTCCCTGCTCTGACTGCGGTTCTCCGGAAGTGAGAGTGAAGGTTCCCTGCTCTGACTGCTGTTCTCTGGAAGCGCGAGACCTGTAATGAAGGACCTGTAAACTGGAATGAAGCGCAGCAGCCCGGCGGGGGAGGGGGTGATTCATAGAGACACAATAGTAGCCAGCAAACACAGAAAGGAAGAAAAAGTGCTCTACAATTATATACCATATGGACAATCATTGGGACGCCTGACCATTACACCAACAGGGACTTTAATGACATCGCATTGAGATCCCTAGACAATAATATGGAGTTGGTTTCCCTTTGCAGCTACCACAGCTTCCACTTACCTCCATTTTTGCTAAAATGTTATTCCACCCCCCCGACACTTTTGTCAGATTATATTGTATTAAATTGATTAAATTGTATTTGT
>JBBMFX010000101.1:21678208-21690419 GCA_037832545.1 Rhabdalestes septentrionalis
AGGAGAAACAGATTGCAGTTGTTTTTCTGCTTCACGTCTCTGAGTTAACCTCGGCATCGGAGTGCATTTGAGACGGTAAGTTCATACAGGTAAAATAAACCCCTCTGAATTTTCCGGTTGAATTTATTTCGTTTCTCCTTCAAACGACAAGCTCTCCCCCTCGGCCTCCATTTTAACTCCAAAAACACACTCTCAAACTAGAGGACCTAACCAACTTTAAATATCATATCAACACCACAAGCGATTGTTTTATTCTCTTTTTCAAATCAAAGAGCTTAATTGGCATGACAATGTGAATGTACGCTCCTGCTAAATCGTCGAAATTAACAGTAAAGTATTTAACAGTAGGGAAAATGGAGTGAATGCAGATGCAAGTAACAGTATTCTCACTACAGAAAATGTATGATACTTATAGTAGGAAGTAGATGTTGATAATCGTGTCAGTATTGGCAAGAATAATAATTGCCCTGTAATAAATTAAGGAATTGTATAGCTAATGAGTCTTAACGCTAATAATTGTAATAATGTCAATGTAGCATAAAAAATAAATAGAATGCATTTACAGATTATATATATATGCATATAAATGCATAAAAATATATTGATACTCCTGCTAATTGAAATAAAATATAGCTGTAGGTAAAAGAGTTAGGAACAAGAAGTAGGAAGTAAAGTGTCAGTAGTGTCAATAAAAAAAAATTTATTTGTAATATCTGATTTTATGGCTTGTAATTAAGTATAAATAATTGTAATATTTAATTGCCACATGAATAATAGACAATATATCCTACAGCCTTGTTAAAATTGAGGAATTTGTTGTCATTTAAAATGATGTACATTTGCACATTTATCTTCAGCTTGGCTGTAGTTAGATGTTGGTAGGAGTCAAATTATGTGATTTCATGCCATGGGTGATTTTCATGTAAAGCACAGTTTATGTTAAAATTTGGTAACGTGAATGTTTTCCCTTATATAGCCATGTTTCCATTTTAGATGTGTTACTGGATAGTCAATCATTAAAACCTGATGTTCCCCTTACAGCATGTTACACCTGGGGCTTATCAGATTACATACCGTTCGCTGAACATTAACAGAATTGACATCAGCAATCTGTGAGGTGAAAGATGTACTGGGATGTTTCTGTTCATGTACAGATTTAACACATTGTTTCAAACATTTTCATTATTTATTAACAGTGGTCCTGTGTCCTTCATGAAAACCGTGACCCTTGACATCGACAAATTTGTTGATGTTGGTAGAAGTGTATTAACTCTGTCTCAATGATGTGTAATGCTAAATGTTTATAAAATAACTCTGTACTGCTTGACTCATTTACAGTTGACATATTTGTAAAATGAAGGGAAATACCAGTGCATAACAAAGTTTGCAAACTTGGGTATGAAAATACTAATTAATGACACAGGTAATTTACTACGCAAGAGCTTAAGTCTAAGGCTATACGGGGACATGTGTGGTTAACAATGTTGAGGAGATGACTAATGTGTGCTTCTTTTGTTTTTTCTTCCACTAGGTCTCTTATTGAGTGAGAGAGACATGGGTGCTGATAAACGGTAAATAGGTCCTTTGCATCTTGCGCATTAACTGTCTGCACAGAACATTAAATGAAATTGGTAAGACACTTTTGCTGATGAATGGATTTGTGTTCGGATCAGGGTGAGCCGTACAGAGCGCAGTGGCAGGTATGGGTCTGAGCATCCTCGCGACGATGACCGTAGAGACAGACGAGACCGAGATGATCGTGGATATGACTCTCACCGCTGGAACGATGACCGCCGTAGCGACCGCTACGATGGAGACAGAGGAGATCGCAGTGATCGGTACTGGGGTCGAGACAGTCCTGAGGTGCGAGTCAATTAGTGTGTTACCTTAAATTTATGTCTAGCATTTTTTTAGCATGTCCTCAGTGTAAAATAGTTCTGTTTGCCTTTGTTACCTGTGTGGCGTTGTCATTTATTTATTCTATCTTAATATAAAATCAACAGAGAGGAAGGAAACGTCGCAGCAGTGATGGATCTGATGACGGGCACCACTCAGATGGCGATTATTCTGAGCATGACTATCGAGGCGACCCGGCTGATGAGAAAGAAAGCAAGACCATCATGCTTCGGGGTCTTCCCGTCAACACCACAGAGGCAGATGTATGTATTGTAGCCTCTTAAGTTATGAAAAGTGAACTTGGTTGATGTTAATTTTGGTGTTTTTAACTTTTTACTTCTCTCCTTTTTTTTAATCAGATTCGATCAGCAATAGACCAGTTAGAGGGTCCGCAGCCGATGGATGTGCGTCTTATGAAAAAAAGAACAGGTGAGATTTATGTACCATGGACCCTTCCTCTTCCAAACCTGTGACCACTGGGCCAACCTGCTTCTGCTCAAGTGACTTTTGCCATAGCAACGATATTTATCCAGACATTCTCAGATCTGTGTGTCAATTCTAGTTCAGTGCAAATATATTTGCACTTCAAAAGGCACTACTAAGGTAAGTTTGTGTTCATGGTGTTGCCTCGGTTTACATTGTCCATATTTAGACAAGTGAAGATGTTTGACGTCAACATGTTACTAAAAACAAGTGTGTTAGAAGGGATCTCTTTGCAAAACACAGTAAGTTAACATGTTTATTAAATTTTTTTACAGTGCGTAGGAGGTACAGAATGGTTAATTTGATGTCAATGTTTGTGCTAAAACTCAGTGAAAGTATTGGTGCAGTCAGTTCCAAATTCTGTTTTGAAGTTGTAAATGTTATTTTAGGTTTCTATTGCTATGGCAAAAGATTTTTCTGGCACCCTCCCAACCATTTGACCTCTCTCGGTCGCTGGGGGGTCTCGAAGCAGTTTGTGACAGAGTTTGAATGTTATACCACTGAACCATTAAGACTAACACGCCTCCCGTCTGTATATCTGAATGCCTCTCTAGGTATAAGCCGAGGTTTCGCCTTCGTGGAGTTTTATCACTTGCAAGATGCTACCCGATGGATGGAGACCAATCAGGTTGCTTCCTAATCACCAAGTCTAGTGTTTACCCTGGGGAATGATGCAATTTGAAATGAAAAAGAACAAAAATTGCGACCCCAGAAAACAAAATGGACAATATTGGACCATTCCCCTCTATTTTCGAAGGCATGGTGTGACTTTAAATAAAGAGGGGCATTTTATGGATATTTTAATCAAGATAATTTTGGGAAGTAGGATTACTGACATTGTCCTGGTTTATATCCGTACATGAGAGCAGAATTTTTTTTTTGGCATATATTTAAAGAGTTACAGAAATGCAATTCTCAAATGTATCATGTATATTAAAAATACAAAAGAAGAATGTCAGCTTTGTATACATTTTAAACAAATGGTTCAAATGGAGTTCTGCTCAAATGAGTTTTTGGATCATCTTAAATTAATATAACCATTTCTCTTTATACAATTTTTTAAAAAGCAGACCGTAGGCCGGTAGTTGTTGGGAAATAAATAAAGTAAATCATTTAATGGACTGAAGGCAATCCTCTAACATTTTGGATATTGACTGAGGAGGAATTTTAAGTTTTCTTATGCTGAGAGACTTTTACAGTCCGTTGTGTGGAGTCTGTACTTCGTCCCAAGGCCCTGAAGCTCTCTACTTTTTACACACTGCTCCGGCCCCATCCGGATGCCTGGGTCCCAAACAGCACGAACACACACACACTCAGTGACACACTCGTACACTTTGAGTCCTCCTGGGCGATCCTCCCCCACCCAAACCATCGTGGCTATAGTGGTTGTTCATGGGCTGAGATCAGAAATGATCTGGGGAAGCTGGAATAACCCCAGGTTTTTGTTCCTCTTGCAGAAGCTGCTTACCATCCAGGGAAAGAGTGTTGCCATGCACTACAGCAACACCCGGCACAAGTTTGAAGACTGGCTTTGCAACTCAGTAAGTTGGTTAAAGGTTATTTCTGGTTTGATTGATTTTGGTCAACATCTGATGCTCCGTAGGCCTTTAAAAACTGTTTAAGTGTACTGAAAAAACATGACCATTTTGTAATCTTTTGTTTCCTGTAACACAAAACCTATATAGTCGTTAGCAGTGGAACGTTTAGGCTGAAGAAAGTGGAAATCAGGCTATAGGTTATGTATTTTAGTTGTGGTTTTGTAAATCTAATGGATGTCAGTCATGGTAAGCACTATGTTCAAGCCCCTGAAGTGTGCTTATCACTTGATGAGCTGATAGAAGTTTAAATTTAAACACTATGACCGGTTACTTGCAGTGCGGCCTGTATAATTTCCGGAGGAGACTGAAGTGCTTCAGATGTGGCGCAGCCAAAGCAGGTAAGTAGCTCCTCAACCACAAAGCTGCAGCCTGCACACAGTCAGGCTCCTCCACGTATCAGGAGCATGGATGCAACTGTCTGTCTAGCTTTAAATTTATGGGCAAAAATTGTATTCAGCAGCAGACCCTTGAAAGGTTTGTTATTGAGAATTTCGGGGGCGAGTGTGATGTGTTCTGTCCCAGAGCGCTAATGGAGAGCCGTTGTGTTTCTTTACAGACTCTGAAACCAGCAGCACAACTGGAGGTACAGACACTCAGCCCAGCGGAGATTATTATGGAGACAGTAAGGAGTCATTTCCCTTTTTGTGAAGTGTGTGTATACTATGTGTACATTTACATTTAGAAATGTCTGTCATGGATACAGTTGCACTGTGTAAATTAAGTGTGTTTTGTCACAGCCATCATTCTGAGAAACATTCCCCCGCACTCCACTGTTGAGGGCATCATGGCAGCCTTGGCACCCTACGCTAACCTTTCAGCAGGCAACATCCGTCTTATCAAAGACAAGCAGACTGGGCAGAACAGAGGTTTTGCATTTGTCCAGCTCTCCTCTCCTCTCGTACGTAATCATATCAGAATTCTTTAATGCCGCATGTCACCCCTACATGAAGAAATCCATGTCTCTATTTGCATTGAAAATGTATTTCTAGATTAAATATTGTTAGTCTTTTTTTTTTTCTTTCTTGCACTTCTATATATATATATATATCAATGATATATTTTCATTGATCTATGTCTGGTGGCACACAGTGATGCTAAATGTTGGTTTTGTAGGAGGCATCTCAGCTCCTCACCATTCTCATGGGACTTCAGCCTCCACTTAAGCTAGATGGCAAGACTATCGGAGTTGACTACGCCAAAAGTGCACGAAAGTATGTGCTTTTGTTCCTAGTTTTTGCATGATGGATTATTCCATGTTGGAGGAGTGATGAGGGTTTAAATAATTAACACTTGCTGTTCTCCTCAGGGACCTGTTGTTGCCAGATGGGAATCGCATCAGTGCCTTCTCAGTAGCTAGCACTGCTATTGCTGCTGCCCAGTGGTCCTCTAGCCAGGTGACTATTCAGCCAAAGTATGGTGATTACTTTCATATTTGTAAATGTGAGTTAGAATTTATGCTGACTCCTTGTCTTCATAGCCACAGCAATGCGTGGATCAGGCATCAGATTACTGCCTGCAGGAAGGCTATATGCCTTATTCACAGGTTAGTAGGTCACACCTACATTTTCTTTGGTTGGGATGATGGAAATGTAAAGTCAGATGTAACTGATTATTTTGGTTTGGTGTAGGAATATCAGGCCCCATATCGGCAGCTACAGACTGGAGCAACAGACCCATCCCAGGCCAACGGCATACTTGGAGGTAATACATTCATGTTCCATAGGATTTAAGAGCAAACAATCACATTGGAGTTCTGATCACAAATTAAGTAATGGCAAAGCATGATTATCGACTGTTTTCTTAAACAGACATGGGTTATTTATTTAAAGAAGGAATAAAAATAATAATCACGGTCCAGCTATGTGGCAGTTTGTTTTAGATGGGAGTTGACCTCCACTATTAGCTCTAATACAGTGTTTTTGTTTAGCTGCCCCTGGAATGAAGGTGCTCCCTACAGCTGCAGGAGTTGTAATTTCTCAAGGTGCTCAGGTTTATCAACCACAAATTGTCGGCCAGCCTGCCACACAGGTGAGATTTACCCTCACCTCCCAGCTCTTTTTTCCATTTCGAGCTTTTGTGATGTTTTTTAATAACGAGGTGTGTCCTTTTTTTTTTTTTTTTTTCAGATTTTGCAGACAATTCAAGCTCCAGCCCTCACACCAGCTGCCACTGTCGCAGCTCCGGCAACCTCAGCAGTCATCGCAGCTGCCCCAACTACAGCATCTGCTGCTGCAGCCACTGCTACAGCGACTTCTCCAGATGCTAAAGCTAGTAAGGACATATTTGAAGCTACTCAAGTTTAGTCAGTTCCCAGTTTTGGAACATGCTTGTTTTTCACACTGTTGGGTTTCTTTTCTCACTAGCTGCCCCAGATACGTCCACTTACCAGTATGATGAGGCCTCTGGCTACTACTATGATCCTCAGACTGGTCTTTATTATGACCCCAACACACAAGTAAGTCACTTCACAAATACTTTTTAAAAATATGTTTAAAAAGGCTTTATTGATGCAATTAAAAATTGCCAGTTTGAGTTAAACTCACGGTGTGTTTGTGTGGGTTTGTTGCAGTATTATTACAACTCGTATACACAACAATACCTGTATTGGGACAGTGAAAAACAGGCATATTTGCCAGCGCCTGACTCTGGCAATGCTGGACAGACATCTGGATCCTCCACTCCTTCCAAAGAGGGCAAGGAGAAGAAGGAGAAGCCCAAGAGCAAAACTGCTCAACAGGTAACTTTTCTCTATTTGATCAAAAGTAGAAGTGTTTATAGTTTGAAATTGTACAGTAGGCTGTGCATGCACACTTAACCCAGATAATGAATATGATGTGTTTCTGTAAAAGATTGCAAAGGATATGGAGCGCTGGGCAAAGAGTCTGAACAAGCAGAAGGAAAACTTCAAGAGCAGCTTTCAGCCCATCAGCCAGGAGGAGAGGAAAGAGGCAGCTGCAGCAGATGCTGGTTTTACGCTGTTTGAGAAGAAGGTATATTTCGGCGAGAAACGTACAGAACAGTGATGTATTTGAGATGTTCTTGGTATTGTTATGTCAGAAGTGTTGTGCAGTTATATAGGTTGGTATGTGTGTCTATTAAGATGCACAAATTCAACCTTGTTTGTCCTGTGTTTTTAGCAGACAACTGGTTTGGAGAGGCTTGTGTCAGAGGCAGCAAGGACTTCAGAAGAGGAAAGCTCATCCTCAAAGGTTAGCAGCACCTTATCCATTTAACATTTATGCAGATATACTCTATTTATGCATATATTTACCTCTAGTACACGCCAGTCTACATTTCTAAGTCCTGTCTTGTCCTTTAGGTGGGTCTTGTGGCCGCCTACAGCGGTGACAGTGAGCCTGAAGAGCTTCCTGAAGGTGATGACAGGGAAGATAAACTGACAGATTGGAAGAAAATGGCCTGCCTGCTGTGTAGGAGGCAGTTCCCCAACAAAGAAGCTCTGATCCGCCATCAGCAGTTGTCAGACTTGCACAAGGTATTCTCACTCATTTTAAGGACACATTGATTTATCTTTTATTTACAACTGTTGGTATTTCATAGAAACATTTCAGTAAATTGAAGAGGACGAAGCCATTTCACAGGATGAGCAATACTGCGTAGTTGCTCATTGTTTGAGACTGGGAAAAATAACTTGTTTGAAAATTTGACGTCTTTTTTTTTTTTTTTTTTCTTCCCAGCAAAACCTGGAAGTTCACAGAAGATCCAAATTGACTGAGGCAGAACTAGAGGAGCTGGAGAGGAAGGAGACAGAGGTTTGTACCTTTTAATGTGTACATTCATATAACTTGCCCTGAAAAAGCATGTATGTATAGTAAATAAAAACTTTGTCTTTTCCAATGAGCAGATGAAGTACCGGGACAGAGCAGCTGAAAGGCGAGAGAAATATGGCATTCCTGAACCTCCCACACCCAAAAAGAGAAAGTTTGCACAGCCGGCACCTGTATTGTAAGTGAAGTCTGCATTTCAATTAATTAAGTTTTTTCTTCTTCTGTCATTGTAACTTCGACCAATGAGATACAACAATGCTCTCGCTTTGACAGAAATTATGAGCAGCCCACTAAAGATGGACTGAACAGTGACAACATTGGCAACAAAATGCTTCAGGCTATGGGCTGGAAGGAAGGCAAAGGCCTTGGCAGAAATCAGCAGGGCATTACATCACCAATCGAGGTGAGCATCTCTTCTTATCCTTATACTGTGTTAAGGATTATTCAGTCAGGTTTTGGATGTGGAGAATTTTTTTTTCTGCAATGACTAACTTAAATCATTTTTTGTCTCCAGGCCCAGTTGCGAATGAAGGGTGCAGGTTTGGGTACCAAAGGAAGTAATTACACCCTCACAGCCTCCGACACGTATAAAGACGCCGTCCGCAAAGCCATGTTTGCCCGTTTCACTGAAATTGAATAAACTGTTATGATTTCTAGGCGTATGAGGTGGGCAAAACCTCATTGCTCTCACTGCCTTTTCACTCACTGAAGAATGCATTGTGTGTCAGGGGCAGAAGCAAATTGTACAGATGGGATTATCTGTGATGGCAGTTGAGTTTGTATGTATATATATGTACAGTGTGTCCTTGAGAAATTAGTTTTTTTCCTTTTTTTTGTACACCAAGGATAGTCAAATTGTAAAATTTGTAGAATATGACCTCAGTTTTGTACATAAGAGAATAAATGATATGTAAAACGATTGTCTTCTTTTTGGTGCGTTCCAAGTAGTGCCTAGGCTGTTTAAACATGTGTTCAGAGCAAGCCTTTACATACCTGCTTTCCTGTTTCATTTTTGTATGCCTGGTATGTTTTACAAATCTGAATGCTCAGTTAAGCCTCCACAATGATTTATTCCTAAAATATTAGCCTCAATACAAAAAAGCACAATCCTTTTCATTTAAAAGGCATTTAGGCCCAAAACTAGTGGCACTTTCAACCAGTCAGCCTCATTGTTTGGCAGTTTTTTAATGGGCTGCCATTTTAGGACTTGGCATGCCTAATGTAAAGACATCATGAAATGCTGTCCGTCTTAATACAATCCTCACGATACTACATTTCTTACTTTAGTTGTTGGGGGTGGGGGATCAATGACCTAAATTTTTCTCTTCTGTTAGGTTCCTACTTTCTTAATTGCAGATTTTTTTCTGTTCATCTGTGACTTAAATGACCATTCCTCTCTGCAGTCCAGTGTAGATGTTTCCTGTCATACAGCTTCAACATGATACTCTCATAGTCTTCATGTTTAAAAATTTTTGCATTCACTAGTTTATGAATAAAAAACTAATCCTAAAAATGCTGACAGAAGTTCCACCTGTCTCCATCATGGCATTAGGTTTTTTTTTACATGTCTTTACTCCAGAAAATCAATGGAAACCTTGAACCTACTGTGGTACCTACTGCAGATACATAGTAATGGCTGTTTAATAGTATAGCTGTCATGTTCAGTGCATGTGATCTAGGTGTGGTGTCCCGCTGTATGTGGAAGAGTGCTGTATCTCGGTCTCACTCAGGAAACTGGCAGAAGTGGGAATCCGTCACCAACTCTGAACAAATGTCCACTTTACAGCTGTCGTTTCATGCTGTTAGTACGTTTCATATGTATTTCCCCCCTCAGTCTTCTTAAGCCGGGTACCCAGCCTCTGCTGCATTTCTAACATTGTCAAATAGCAGACATAGATTTTTATAACATTACTGCTCCTGTTTGTGGATATTGAGCAGAGAAAGGGCGGCTTTGGGGTTGCATCCCTTCCTCAAGGCAAATCAACCTCCAGGACTTCATTCTCCAGGCCATGAGGGCAGACAACCCCCAAGCAGTGACATGAGGGGTATTTATTTACAAATATGCAAATAAAGTTGCACATGGGGAAAAAATCTGAAAAACATACAAGGACCTGAATAATGTGGTGATGGTGGGTGTGATGTGATTTGTAAAGGTGAACCACAGCATGAAATTCATCCTCTTCATTTAAACCCATTAATCAAGTCTTGCAGCGGTCAGTGCCTCACTCAAGGGAACCTCAGAGGTGCCACTAGCAGTCCTGGGCTTTGAACCCACAACCTTCTGATCACAACGCCTAGGCCCGAGTGTACATTTTTGTTTATTTTTTACTGTATTGGGCATTTCATGCTCTCCACTCTGTGGTGATGGCACGGACGTGGGCGTCACATGTCTACAGTTACAGGCTGCAGTTGAAAGTTATTTGATTTGTCCAAGCTGAGACAAGCAGCTTAGTGTCCACACGCGCCAACCCGAGTCACGACTGTGCTGCTAGAAATCATCTCTGGATTCTCAGCTGTCTTCACAACTCTACTCTTCGTGAGTGTTTTTCTCTTTCTTTGTGAACGCAGAGGTCATTGAAAAATGCTCATTTTTCTTATGGTAAGAACATTGTAGCATGATATGCTGGTTCAAAGTGGGAAGTTAATGTTCAGGGCTGTGAGATCCAGCAGCGTCTCACTAAAAGGGCGGTATCCCCAGTTTCCAGGCTTTCCACTGGTGAATGGTTCAGTCTGTATCGGAGGAATTTTACAAAATTCCTGGGTAATGAAGTGTTTTATTGAGTGCAGAGGTACTAGGAAGCATCCCCAGTTTCCAATGCCTTGCTGATTTTTCCTAGTCTTCCCTCTTGTGTGTGCTTACATCCTTTCTTCTTATTTTATTATATGAGTTTAATGTCGAATATTATCTTATTATGTGCAATATCACTAATTATATATTAATTACTTATATACTACTGATCTCTGTGATGCACAATAACATGATCCTTTTTTTGTTATTAGTAATTCACTTAACTGTTAGTTATTCACATTATGTGAACAACGGTTTTGGGACGCCTGACATTTACACCAACAGGGATTTTAATGACTCTGCATTCAAATACATAGATTTTAAAATGGATGTGGTCCCCCTTTTGCCGCTTCTATTCTTCTTGGAAGACTTTCCACAAGATTTTGGAGTTTCTGTGGGAATTTTTGCCCATTCATTCTGTAACACATTTACTGATGCTGGATGAGAAGGCCTGGCAATTCCAGTTCATCCCAAAGGTGGTGGATGGGTTTGAGGGCCAGTCAAGTTCTTCCACACTGAACTCCTCCAGCCACGTCTTTATTGAGCTCGCTTTGTGCACTGGGACACAGTCATGCTGGAATAGAAAAGGTTCTTTCCCAAAACTGTGGAAGCATGGTGTTGTCCAAAATGGCTTGGTCTTCTGAAGCATTAAAATTGGTCTTCAGTGGAAGGAAGGGTCCTAGCCCTGGAAAACAGGTGTGTCCCAATACTATTGACCATATAATGGAACTATAGGATTTACACCCCAGCATAGCGTATTTCATATTGAGTAATTTGCTGTTTTTATTGGATTTATTTCGACTTTATGTTTCACATTGCTCTCGTCTCTGTGACTGTGTGTGTGTAGTCACTTCCTGCGGGATCAGTAAGCTTTTCTGATTCTGATTAGGCCTGAATTGTGGGGGATTTGGGCAAATTATGTGCATGTTTTCTTTGCCAGGGTGTTCAGAAAGATGGGGGCCTGTTGGACACAGAGCTGGAAGGAAGAGTGGAAGGTTAAGAAACTTTACCTTTTCCCTTCTAATCCAGAGGTCCTGCTCCAGCCACGGGTGAGTCTTCTTTCGAGTGATATGATAACAGTAGTCATTTATGAGGATTACTGAACAAAGTTCTCTCTTTTTTCAGTGGAATATTCCACCATCTGTTTGGTTGGTCTTCCGGTTCTGTATGCTGGCCAACATAGTCAGCTGGTGTGTGTATGCAGCCCTCGTTTTTAACACACCCAAGTTCCTCATCTTCCTCAGCCATGTTTCATATGTCCTCTTGGGGCTGTACCATCTCGTGGCCCTACTGAACCTGGCCTGGGCTTTCATACACGTCAGGCTCTTCTGTCAGCAAATGGCAAGGAATGGAACTACAGGTAAGTAATGAAGGCTTCTTGGAGTATATATAACCTGTACTGTAGCCGTTTTGAGGGGTCCTTTAGTAAAGGAAGTGAGTAGAGTTTAGATTCTGTGCCCAAACCCGACACGGCCCGAGCCCGGCCTGCGGGTCGGGTTGGGCCGATATTTCCTGCCGCTGTCCTCGGGCCAGACTGGGTCGGGCCGTGATCAAGCATTTGATTTTTTTAATCATTACTTAATTAGCCTATTTGGTTGAGGAGCTGTGCCAAATGTAGAAATATATGAATATTTTACGTTAAATTGCTGCGTGTCATGCGC
>JBBMFX010000101.1:21723705-21735769 GCA_037832545.1 Rhabdalestes septentrionalis
GCTACCAGACAGTGGAAAAGCACCATATGATGACGTGTACACATTGGAGGTTACTGATTGGTGGTTGCTGTCATTGCATCACGGTGTTTTTTCTCGGCAGTCCGCTGCTGTGCTTCTTTAAGCCTCGTCTGGAGACAACTGTTTCGTTTTTGTGGCAAACAAACACAAACCAAGAATAAGAAATTAAATCCCTCTGATTTTAATCCATTCTGACGACTACGTCTCGGTCGCTTGTAGTGGTTGTAGTGGTAGAGTAGAGCCAAGCCGAGCCGAACCGTGCCGAGCCAGTACCAGGCAGTGGAAAAGCATAATTGGACTGTACCTTTCCTTGTATATACACAAGTTATTATATTCATATCATAAATGAACGATTTTTCGACTAATCACTAAAATACGGGAGTGTTAGTCGACTAGGAATATCTTTAGTCGGGGGCAGCCCTAGACTTTATACATTATAGGATTGTTTTCTGTGTGTCTTTGTGTGACTTTGTAATCGTAAATGACTGCGGGATAAAGAAAGTTTCCTGATTCTGATTCTGATATGGTCGCTTAAATAAAGTTGCTAATAAGCTGTTGCTGCTCTTACACACAAACACCCACACACACACACACACACAAACACACACACCAGAACTAATAGCAGCATCCTGGCCATTAATGAAGCTTAAGGCAGAGTGACATTCAGGATTTTTCTGTAACTAAAACCATCATTACAAAACACTCCTCTAAATATCCTTGCAAAGAGTTGAAGTGTGTTGAGGATGCGCTTTATTTGTGGGAGTAACACCATGTGACTTCAGACGAGCTGTCTTGTCCAGTTTACAAAGCACAGCTAGACACATTTGGTATCGCATACCTTGAATTAAATGAAGTATTTGTTTTCCACTGCAGCATCCACATTCATTCCCTCCTGAGAGAGAAGGATTTTATTTGGAACAGATTATATTTGGTGTTTCTTAAAGCCATTCAGGACGTATTGTGTTTTTTTGTGTGCCTGTCATAGAAACATGCTTTGTATTTGTTCATAAGGAATTCCCACATATTCTTCTTCAATCGCTTCCTTTGGAGGACTGAGAGGATTTTGAGATTTTTATTTCCAGATGGAGAGATTCTTTGCCATCTGATGTGAGCAGAACGGCTGCTTTGTCATAAAACAGGAGGATCAGATGGTATTAACGGCTTCAACTACAACGTTTTTCTTTTCATTTCTGGCATTTATTTTCACTAGCGCTTTCAACAAAATGTACCTCTATGGCTCAAGAAGGAGTATAAATGATGGAGGAACCACCGAATATGGAGAATAGTGAAATTGCCTAAAAGCTTTTTACGACACCCTGGCGTACGGAGCACGGAGGGAGTTTCTAGGTTTCTCTCAACCCGCAAACTGTTACATTATAAATAGAACAACTGCCGGTGCATAGAACGGTTAGACTTCATTATAGGGCTGCGGTATGAGAGGAGTTCCATCATGTGGTTTGCGATACTGCACCCTTTTGCTGTGGGATGTTTTTGAAATTATCTGAAGATGTGTATGTGTCTGTGTGAGGTGGGTGGTGGCATGCTGGTTCTTGAAAGAATGTAGATTGTGGTGTTGGGTGGGTTGGGGGAGTTAGTGGTGCACAGTGAAATTATCAGGGGACATGGGGTGGGACACTTCCCATGTTTATATATATACCACTGCACCACCTCAATTTACTTTAAAAATAAGCATCTCTATGAATATGACAATTATTACATGCCAGTGTCTGTTAAATCCCACACGAGCTCCTCATTCTGCTTTATGAGGGACTGATTAGAGGAAAAGTATAAAACTCTGCTGTATGGTAAAACACCACAAGAAGTCCCTCAAAGGTAATTATTGCCATTTTGGGTGAACAATACATGTGTTTATTTGAATTATTCAAGTTCTGTAAATGGTGCATCATTTCTCTTATTGTCATGTTTTTTCATTTTCTTTTGAAATATGCTTTAAAGAACAATATTTGTATTTGTAATTTAGGAGAAATATTGTCAGCAGTTCTTAAAAACGTATTTTTTGCCCGAGCTGTATATATAATATGACAAGATCTATGCGGTGGCATCTCCCCTGTCTTCTAATACTGTAATATGGTGGCGGTGTGGTTATTATGGGGTTATTTCTAGTAATAAACATAAAACATAATTTTATTCAGTTAAAGTGCCTTTCATTTATTCCTATGCTTCCATTCTTCCAAGCCTTGAGCATTTTGCAGTGTTCCTGACAGGGCAGTGCACATGTGTTCATGCATATTCGCGGTCCTTCTGACTGGCTGCAGGGACTCAGTGAGGAGAGTGAAGTTCTGGAGTATGCGCAGATGTCCTGAAGCCCCACGCCAGATTCAGGGAATGAATACGGCTTTGGGTGTTCTCTACGCCAGCATCATTTTTCATGTTTTCCTGTTTCTGACACATCCGATTCAGCTCCCTGTAGGGCTTGTCATTAGATAACAGTGGGATTCTGTTACGGTACTCCTTAACCGAAGCTGGAACCAGAAACTCTTCAGCTTTCTGCTCCACCGTGAAATATCACATCTCGTGGCAGATCAGCTTTCATCTTAAATAAAGTGAAAAATACACATTCAGAGCAAACTTTCAGCAATTATGGAATCGTGTTTCAGGACATACATCCAATTAAATTTTAATTTTTTGCATTTTACTTTGCCCACTTTTCAGGATCCAGACACATCCTGATCGTTAAAATGATCACGATATGGAATAAAAATGTGTTTTGAGTACAAAGAACAGAAACCGTACCTGTGTTTGACAAGAGCATACAACCTTTATTTTGAAGTATAGATAAAGCTGTAAAGGATCCTGAATGTTCTCAGCATTACACAGTGGTCATTGAAATGTTAAATGCACAAATGTGATCATAGTTGGGTTGAAGTCTTAATGTGATTGGTAAAGTTGGACAGTATATTGTCATTTGGGGTGCTCTCTTTGATTGAACTTTTTTCGATTGGACTTTTCCTGTGTAAAACCGAGCGGTCCAGATCGGCCATGTGTGCGCAGACACATCTTGGTTGCATCACGCAGAGAACATGAAGGTCAACTTTTGACAAAGGGCAGAGGTTTGTTTTTCCCACCATAAGAGTTGCAGAGTGAAAAAATTGGCACCAATGAAGCAGACTGATTAAAAACAGCAGCTGTTCCTCTACCTTCTGATGGTGTGATGGTAGGAGAGACTCACCAAGGTGACAGTTCTCAAAGCAGGCGATAACTCCATTTCTCGCACCTCAGCTTACACACACACACAAACACACACACACACACACACTCACGCTTCAGAGACAGCAAAATAGCAGGGAAAATGCATATTGTGTCAGGATTTACCATCAAAGTTGACCGAGCGAAGCCCCCTGGCACCCTGCGTGCCAAAGAGCCTTTAGCATGTGCCGCATAGAACCTTCCTAATCCATAAAAGTCACGCCTTTTGTCAGAGTATTTATAAAGGACTTTATATAGGTTTACTGAGAAGCACTCGCAGAAACGTACCTAATAACAGACCCACCTCCCATTTATCAAGTCAGTTTATTTATGAAGCACATTTTAAGACCCAAAAAGACTGCAAAAAATAAAAAGATAAGAAATAAACAAAGTTTTAAAAGAATTGAGCTGTAGTTTTTAAGAAAATGAAATTTCCCCACCTTAATTTCTTCCATTGCCCATCACTGCTTAAAGTAAAGTGAAGTAAAATAAAGTAAAGTGAAGTGAAGTGAAGTGAATAGTCCCTTATAGTCACGTGTGAGCACACGTGCGTCCATTGCTGTCCCTCGACTTATAAGGAAGGACTTTCTTGGTTGGGTTGAAGTGAAGCCAGCAGTCTTGCTAGAGTTTTATCTCTTTATGGCTTAATTCTTTATTATTTTACTTCTTTAGTGTTTTCCTTTCTTCATATGAACACATGTCTGGATTTGTATTAGTTTAACAAATACACAAATCCGGAACACTCAGTTACATTGTGTATCCTGCTCGACAAATTTGTACTGTCAAGGAGACTAAATGAAAATTCCTGCTGTAGTGATGTTAGCTTAAATTAAACTCATTTTTATTCATCACCGGAATAGGGCGTTTGAAAAAAAAAAAGGTGTGTCAACATATCCTGACGTTTTTTACATTTAAAAAATATAATTTAATCCCTTATTTTACTTTAATACCTGAATTATTATGACACACAAGTTGCTGTTTAATGTTCCTAATGTGTGTACATGTGCCTGGTCACGGTGTCTCCGGTGAGACTTAGAGGGGCGTCTTAGAGCATCATCTCCAGGGGTCCGTGGGAGCTGTAATTCAGCCCTGCATGTAATTCAGGGCTAAGGTTAAAACTGCAGTCTCAAATCCCCTCATGCATGAAGACTGATAGCACAAAAATATGAACAGGGGATGTTATTTAGGTATTTGGTTCATTTCGTTTGTGGTGTAACATGAGTATTCGCTGATGCCCAAACATTACTCTCATTGTCATTCCCAACATTCACACCTCATTTTAATCCAGTTCTGTCTGAAATTCGCATCTTAAACCCTGTCCACCCTATTAGGTCAAGGAAGGGTCGTATATTATAATATTAAGTTCCCAAAACACCAAAAGGTGGAAATGTCTGTGGCAATACAATGTAATGTGGTGAAATACAAGGTGTAAATTTGCATGCACTATCCAGTTATTATCCCATCGCTTCTGTTCAGAGATAACTACACTTTAATGATAGCTTTAAAGAACCTAGGAGGGCCACATGTCTAAAGTCCTATTTATCCATGAACTTGGCACTTAGTAGCTGCTAATTACTGATCATGAAAGGATGAGTGCACATTCGTCTCCTTCCTTTATTGCGAATTTGTGTTCAGGCCTCGAGGTCCGGTCATTTTTTGTTAGGTCAGTGTGTGTGACTGGCACATGTTCACATGTGCTTTGTGTAAGTGTGTGTGTTTGGGTCACAAGTGCATTTGTGTATGTATATATTGTTTGTCTCTGCCGTAGTCCTTTATTCTCCATTGCTGTCTGGGGTTGAGCAGAGGAGGATGGGTTCCCCTTTTGATTCTTGGTTCCTCATAGGTTGTTCCAGGTTTAGGGAGTATTTTCCAAAGGGGCTTTGGACCTGGATCCTGTAAAACTTCTGCTTCGTGACAGCGTCAGTTGTAAAAAGTGCTATGTAAATAAGCGTACAATATAAATCGGTCAAATTTTAGATGACACCAGTGCAGTTTAGGAAAGAACAGATTAACAAGACAGTCACAGTCTGATTTACATGGAGAGGTACCTAGAGGATCAACAGGTCTTCTGGATGTTGTAGGTACCAAGCAGTAGGGCTGAAGGAGTTACTGTGCAAATGCTGCTGTTAATTTATATCATACATTCAAATATCTGTTTCAAGCTTCATGTAAAATATAGAATGTCTTGCAAGCTTCGGATGTAAAAAATGTTCATGTCAAATATTACTGACATGCTGTTAGAATTCCTCAGGGTTAGCGGAATTGAACGTTATTTTATAGGCATGCCTTCTCCTCTAAAGGTGCATTGAGAATCATTTTCTAAATGCAGATCACATCCACCTATTAGATTTTTCGGAAGTGTGTTTGACCCTCTGTAGATCTTTGCAGTAAGGAGCTGACGTTGGGGGAACAGAAACTTGCTTGGGAAGTGAATGTGTCTGCTTCGACATCTACGCTTCTTGTTATGTAAAGAAAAAAAAAAGCTGAGAGGTAGGAAAGAGATGCAGAGGACAAAAGAGAGACATTTCTGCTCTTGTCGAAATACAACCCCCTTTGTTGAGCTGCCCCGAGTTTGATTTTCTCCCGTATAATTAATTCATAGCGGTGCCCTGAATAAAGCAGCAGGCAGAATGAGTCCTCAAATACTATCAATCCCATCATAGATTTCCTAGAGATCAGGTTAGCAAATTTCCCTAAGCTGGGCTTCGTGCTGAGCTGTGGAGGGAGAGATAGGGAGGCTTTAGCGCGGCGTGTCGTCGTGACTACAGAAGTGTGTCCTCAATTTCAGGCAGCAGTTCAGTTTCGTGTTTGCACGTTTAATCTTACTGGCCTTCTTTCATGATGAGGTGCACTTGCTTGCATCGTGACGGTGGATCTGAAATCCAGTAATGGATTTTAAACAAAGCACAAATTCAATGCGACCGGTATTGAATAGGGAGCTGTGGCTGTGGCGTCTTGCGCAACTGTGGTTTTGCTGTTGTGGGTCTGTTTATTCATTGATAAACATCTCAGACATGCTGACTAATTGGAGAGGAATCAGAACCGCTCCATTCGCAGCTCTCTCCTGTTTGAAAGAATCCACACAGATGGTTTTGGAACCTAGAGGCTTGTTTGGTGGCATTTTTCGATGGCGACAGCTCGCATTGCCCACCGTCTCCAATGGAAATACATACATCCCTCTATTGGAGGGTTAAACAGAGCTCGGCAGGAGTGCCTTTTGAAGTGTCTGCTCAGAAATGTAAATGTGCCTCGAGCCCTGATTAGCCCACTTGACGGGTGGCAGTGTTTAGAGGGCCTCAGATCAAAGACCCTAACAGCAGTGCAGATGCCCACTCTGTCATTATGGCATCCCAACAGTCTTTCTGTCAATATACTGACTGCTGCCAGTCATCGAGGTGTTCTCACTTTTAAGTGGACAAACTGAATTTTTCATAATCCAAATAGAATCATTCAGGACAATGTTGGAGATCCAGGCGTTCTTCTGGATCCCATGTCTTCAGTCAGAGAGGTTGTGGTTTTAGGACTGAAATATCGGCAAAATAAATCTTTACCTTGAACTGATACCACCATTTATTGTTTGAATTTGGCATGCAGGGGAACACTAGGATCTGAATTTCTGCGTTTCTATTTGGAATACTAATTAGAATATAACTATAGAAATTCAGGACAATGGTGGAAATCCAAGCTTTCTTCTGGATCGCATATATAACACAAATAACAGTACTGAAATTTGGCTTGATCTTGAATATCGCTATTTATTGAATGTGTTTGTATTTTAATGTCCTGACATTAAAGTATTGTTAATCCTGATGTCTGTTGTCATGATATCTGGTCAGGTTTATTTTTAAATGCCATGCATTGTATGAAGCATATCTTCACTAAACTGAAGGCTACACCCACATTTTGCGGCCAGTTAAGTAGACTGTGTATATTATTTGTGGTATTACCAACTCTGTTAAATATACTAGTTGCTCAGGTGGTAGAATGGAGGTCTCTGTTGCCAATTTACTTAAAAGTGTGTCCTCAATTTTAGGCAGCAGTTTAGTTTCGTGTTGGCACGTTTAACCTACTATTAGTATTACTGGCCTTCTTTCATGATGAGGTGGACTTGCTTGCATCGTTATGGTGGATCTGAAATCCAGTAATGGATTTTAAAGAAAGCACAAATTCAATGCGACCGGTATTGATTAAAACGCTGCAGCGTTTGAATGGGCAGCTGTGGCTGTGGAGTCTTGCGCAACTGTGGTTTTGCTGTCTCAGTTATGCTGACTAATTGGAGAGGAATTACCAACTCTGTTAAAAATAGTAGTTGCTCAGGTGGTAGAATGGAGATCTCTGTTGCCAATTTACTTAAAACGCTTTGCGACTACTTTGTTCTTAAGTGGTTTTGTGACTGTATGTTTGGCCTCAGACTGAAACAACGTATTTCTAAAGATGATGAAATATAAGGAACACATTGGTAATCTCTTTAATTTCTCTTTCCCAACTCTCATTTTGTCTCTGGAAACTAACTTTCTTTGTGGCTCATGTTTATGAAACAGGCAAAGCTAATAAAAATGAGTGGGGTTAAGGATGGAAAGTGTTAGGGTGGCTTTTTATCATGGAAGACGTGTTGTAGGGACACAATATAAAGCACCTCAGACTACCTGCGGCCGTGTTTGCTCATTCTGACATCCTTGGAATGTCGTCGGGTTTGTGAACATATGGATTTATGAATTATTTACGCAGCCCTGCTCGGAATGACAAATTCTGTGTGTGTTGCGGTTTGATTCCTTTTGGCTTGGTTTTCCTCTAGAAGGAAAAAACAAAACAAAATTCAGTGCTTTACTTGTTGAATCTCATTTGCAACTTACATTTTGCTTGAGTTACATAATAGAAAAACACAGCCAATCAAAAGGCTGATAATTCATCACGTAATTACGTTGATGAACATTGTTTCAGACAAATGACTTCACCGGTTCAATGGACAAGAAAATAAAACAGAAGATGATTTATTGGATGAATGAAAGACTGATCGTCCAAACTGACTTCACAATAAAGATGGTCGTTTTTCATTTTGTCAAGTGTTTCTCAATGATAATGTCTATAAACAGCTGGATGAAGGGTCCAGCTGTTTAAATGACTGGGTGTGTCACTCTTTATTATGTTTTCGTACCCTGCTGTCATTATGATAGATTATTCATTTTATTGACTGCAGAGCACAAATTCCTTCCAGACTGAGACCAAGATGCAGAACCTGCAGATAGGGCATGAAGTACTACCAGAATGGTCACTAGGATTGTTGATTAATTTTTAGTGATGCTTTGCCCTATAAATAATTAGGATTAGCAATTTAAAAAATTTTCGTTGTTGCATGCTAATGTTAAAGTGCAAGACTAAAGTGGGTGAACTTCCTCACTATCAATACTTAACAGTTCCTGGATGACGACAAACACACGTCAAACTCAAAAATATCTCACCACTTCCCTGTTTTTTTTTCTTTTTCTATTTACATGAATTTCCTTGAAATAATAAAAAAATAAATCACATTCTTTTTTTGTGATCGTGGGACTGCAAGAGCTACCGACTGTGGAAAATAATAATTATTGTTTCATTTTTTATGACAGTGATTGGATTAGCAGGTATGAATAATATATTGCGGAACAAATGAGAAAACTCCGAAATAACCTAGAGAAACAGATAGACTGATTGGATTGTAGATACGGGAAAAAACAGCAGACAGATGCAGAAATAAGGGAAATTTGCAGTAAAAATGCAGTAAATATACAAATGTAAGTGAATGTCTCATAGATTATTTTATAAAGCGAAATGAAAAAAGTCTCAAGCTGTTTATTTGGCTAAGATTGGATTTACTGAATGTGCTGCAGGGAACTTTGTGTTTGTCCCAACAACACATAGTTAGGACAGCTGAGGAGATCGTCCTGATCTCCTTCCCCTCAATCCAGGACATGATCAAGACGCTATCTGTGCAGAGCCTCTGCTGTTGTAAAGGACCCCTCCCACCAATCACATCTGTTGTGTTACCCCCTGCCGTGAGGTAGAAGGTTTTGCAGCATCAGGACCAAAACAGCCAGGTTCTGCATCAGCCTCTTCCTCCAAGTGATCAGACCCCTGAAGATAGGATAAGCTAAAATGATAAGATAAGCCTTTATTAGCCCCACAAGTGGAAGGGGTTTTCTTGTCACTACCCAACTCCAGATCGCCTTAAACCCCATCCAGTGTCCTCTGCCCCTCCCTCCAGGCATTGTGCATAATTACACAGTGCCATTTTGTACTTTGTACTCTGCTATAGACATTATCATTGTTTGCACTGAACCTTTTTGCACTAATATCTCCTAAATGTTTGTTGCACATTGTCTTGTTTCACTTTTTGTCTTCATGTCATATGTTGCTCTGCTGTGCAAAGTTAATGGCACCCAGCCTCATGTTGGAGCTTGTAGTTCTTGTCAACATTGTCAAGTGACTCTCAGGGTAAAATACGATGTAACAGGGACAGTCTTAGATGATTAATTTAACATTCATTAGTTACAGGGACAGTCTCACAGTCATTAGTCATATTTCATTTTGTTTTTTCTGCTGTCCGTGCTCCTGGGACTGTAAGGAAAGCAAGTTTCTTTATCCATTGTGACAGTTTGTTGCATTTCTTTATCCACAGGGATTAGTCCCTACAGTAGTGCGCCTAAATGTAAGACGTGCTTGTACATAATTATGATAATGTCAGCAAGGTGACTAGAGACGAACAGTGATTCAGAGATAAGCCGGTTTGTGTTTTGTGTGTCCTTACACATCTCAACTGCATAACCAGCACAGAGCCTGGTAATTTGTGTCCGTGTCACCATGGAGACGCGGATCCATCTCCAGGAGAGCATGATGTGTCTCTGTTTGAGCGGAGTTCAGCCAAGGCCAGTGATCAATGCACTGTCACGAGTCCTCCCATCACACATAGGTGAACAGTGGACTTGTTTCTCATGTGTGACAGGAGCATCTTTAGAGTAAGACCTTTCACTATGAAACACAATGTACTTAAAATATGCTTAACTCTACCTTAATTTACCCCTGAAAATACGCCAAACACCTGAATTTGAGTTAAGTGGCCATTAATTTGTAAACCGTTCCCTTAATTTTTACTAAAAAGTGGATTTAAGGTAGGAGTGTGAAACCCCTTAAGATATTTTCTTCAGGAGGCTCAGTGCAAATATTAAAAATAAGGGAAAAATTCAGTAGTTTTACCCTATAATTAGACTTTTTTTTTAAATTAGAGGAAAAAATTAAGGTTATATTAAGGGGTAAAATTAAGGGGTTTGTTTTCGTAGTGTTTAAAGAGTGTAAGGTTGTTGGAGTCCGTCCTCTGTGGAAACCTTCATTAACCCTCTGGCCTTCCTCGTTTTTGCTCCCCTTTCAGCGTCCTTGTGGCCAAAAATGGCCACCAACAGATTAAGTCTGTGATTTTAATTATATTTATGCTTTTTTTGCTATTTTTACAGCATAAAGTGTTTAATTAACATCAGTACTTGTCATAAGTATAAAATTTCCATTCTTTTTAAATTTTTTAATCCTTCAAATACCAGTTTGCACTATGCACTTGTTAGAAACAAAAATCTAAAAAGTGTAAATGTTCTATATTCTCAATGCTGCTGGATTTTCTTGTGTTACTAATAGTACAGTCTGAGAAATGGAACTGATTAACAACAACACTGATTATTATGCATTGTTTATTTTTTGCAGGGAAAGCAAAGTTAAAAAACTCACACTCAGCGTCCTCATGGCCGAAAATGGCCACCTCCTGTTTACACTCCCAAAATGTTATAAAATGTATATATATTAAAATGTTGTTCATCTTTCACCAACTTGAATTCTTAGATTGACATCAGTCCTTGTCATGAAATGCAAAAATTCATTTAAATTAAGAATTTTAATGAGGCTGTTTTAGTTTACGGTGCATGGAAGCGTTTTTAACCTCTTTTGATTTCCTCAGTGGGGTAAGCATATCAGCTCTAGTCAATACATTTTTCTACATATTGTTTTAACACCTTAAATTCTGAGTCAGATTTTATGCTAGAATTTATTTGATGGCCAATAGGACCATATTCCTTTATTCCTCCCATTTAGAGCCATATAACAGTCCACATATTAATACAACCCAAACACAACTGCTATGATCCAAATTGTATGTATGTGTACGATATTCCAACTTTTTTGACTGAGTGATGTATGCTTTTACCAGCTAATATTAGAGCGTATCTAAATTAAACTTCAACTACTTTGTACCAACAAAATAAATCTTAATTTAATCTCTATATTGTTTGTTTGCATTTACTCTAATGTTGTATTTTGGCTTTCAGAAAGTCATTTACTGCTCAGTTAAATCAGTCAGTTTGCACAGGAGCCTAAGACTTTTGCACAGGATTGTACATATGTGATTAAAGGTATTTGGCATCAATGAACTTTTTGCACCTTCACAATAAGATAAATAAGAAAGAATACACAGGGTGATTTTGCATTCCAAGCCTGTCAAATTAAAGCTGAGAATAGGCTAAATGTAGAAGCAGTTAGCTCTAAAATTAAATAATAGCCTGGTTAGTCTGAATCACGAAACTGCGTTTGTTAAATTCCTGCTCATTTGTGGCTTGACTTCATTAAACTGAAGGACTCGGCTGTGCGAAGTTAACGGCACCCAGCCTCATGGTGGAGCTTGTAGTTCTTGTCAACATTGTCAAGTGACTCTCAGGAAAAGTAAGGCGTTACAGGGACAGTCTTTCAAAGATTAGTTACAGAGACAGTCTTACAGTCATTAGTTACAGAGACAGTCTTACAGTCATTAGTTACAGAGACAGTCTTA
>JBBMFX010000101.1:21741663-21753850 GCA_037832545.1 Rhabdalestes septentrionalis
CACACATTACAAGGCTAGGCTGTTGTAATGAATTTTATCATGTTCCACAAACCTGGCTCACCAGCATCTCAGCACAAGCCTACTCAATTGAGGTTTTCAAACATAGTCTTCATTTTAAAAAAGTGTCTAAAAATCTCGTCTCGTTCTCGTGAACTCAGTCTCATACCTCGTCTCGTGGGAAAAGCGTCTCGTCACACCCCTAATATATATATATATATAGATATATAGATATATAGATATATAGATATCTTTATCTAGATATCTATATACGCGTGAATTACAGTCTATACAGGGGTAACATCGGTAATTCACATTCTAGCATTGCAGGAGTTCAGTGTAAACTGTACTTTACGGATACAGGTTTACTTTTACATTTTCTTTAAGGGTAATGTATTAAGCTGAATTTTAAGTGGAATTAAAGTGCTTTGGTAGCATATTTGGGGGAAATATTTTGGGTTTACACTATAAAAATTGGCATTTTTAAGCATCACAAATTCACGTGTTTTCACAATACATGGATGCTCTTGGAACTCCATCGCTGCGAATGTCTGGGGTTTACTGTGTACTCTATGGACAAAAGCACAAAAAAGAACACAAAAAACCTGCAAATTCTCAAAATAAAAGTCAAACAAAAACTGTGTTAATGCTGAATAAAATTATTTTTGACAAAAATAATGCATTTAAGCAAAAATTTGCCCAGCCCTAGTTTTTTCATATAAAATATTACGCTTTTAGCAACTGGCACAATGACAAATTATTAGAAAGACCTGGACAGCAGATACTGATTTAATTTTGAGATGAATGATGAATGCCTCAAACAATAAAAAAACCCCACATGCAGTCCAATCTAACTGGTCAAACTGAGCCATGTGTCCAGAGATCCAAAGCCACCTACAAATTTGATTTGAATTGGACTGGTGATTTTACATGGCTTCATGTCATTCAGAGTGCAGAAATCTAATCAAATTTACTGAAAAATCTGATTTGAACTGCTTGTGAGAATAAGGTCTTTGTGCTTGTGCCCATTTGAATGCAAATGGGATGTTGTTTGAATGTAGTAGTTAAGGGGAGTGGTGGCACTGTAAATGTGCAATAAGTGGAAACATTGATAAGCTCTAGATCATTTGAGATTAAAGGCAAATAGATCTATTCGTTTAGCCGTGTAATTACAGTCTCCTCCAAACATGGCCACTGTGGAGAGCAGAATCAATTCCATGTGTTGAGAAAGGCTTTGAGGTGTTTTCTGAACTGATTGAAATATTGAGATGTTTTCTGAACGGATCATAAGTGATTATAGGATTAAAGCCTCAACAGGGCTACACCTAATCTTACCTGGTCTCTGGGATAATGAAGGCTGTAATATGCAAATGAGCCTCTAATCAATAAAAGTTTACAACAGGGTGACCAATCACAGCTGGGTTTTTAAATGATTCATGTACTCCAACAAAGTAACATTATTTCAGACAATATTTAATCACTGGCTGAGAAAAGTGCCCATATTCTATATTTTAAATTTATGATTTTTTTCTCCACATGATGTTGGTGTGGGATTATGTAGGAAAAATATAATCCAATATTTATTATAATTAATTCTTTTTTTATAAATTTATTTCCCAACCTCTGTTTAAACCTTAGGATGCAATAGGCTATTAGTGTTACTGTGCCTTTAAGAATGATATATGTAAATTTCCTCTTTGCTGATTGGTTGTTCTGTGCTGTAGCTCTTTCAAAAGCAGCACTGAAACATTCCTTTTATCGTCAGCATGAATGGGCGGGGCAAAAGTGCTGCAGATTGAATAAGAAGAAATATGTAAATGTGCTGGATATTGTGAAAAAAAAAATTCTTTGCCGCTTAGCTTGGGAGAGAACATAAAAGCTTTTTTTTGGTTCCAAAAAAATTGTGAAATGGGCGCCTCAGTAAATTAAAAGGTGTTGCAAATACAGTAGGTATCAGTTTACTCACACTTCTATTATTTTGTCTGTATTTTACTGCTCCAAGCCTCAAGATCTGGTGTTAATGAGATCAATCCAGTGTGGCTGTTTATGTGGATGCACTAAAAATCAACTTCTGTTGAGTGGGAAAATTTGGCAATAAATGAGTTCAGGCATTCCTCAAACTTACGCGCTCAAAGCTAGCAAAGTGGATAGTCTGGCAGGAACCTGATGTTTCTTATACATGGCAAATGCATGAATATAAGGACCCCAGTAGTGTTTTGCAGGCTGTGACCGCTGGTTTGAACACGAGGATATGAAAGCAGACAGAGTGTGTGTTCTTGTCCGGCTGTTGGCGTTTTCTCACGCAGGTACTGGTGCATGAGTCAGTCCTCCACCCATCCAGAGAGCAAGCAGAAAGAACATTTAGCTGCTAAGAGCCTCTCTCGGTCTCTCCCTTCCTCCCATACATTATCTTATGACATCAGTTTATTATATACTTGGCTGGTAAAGAATCAGTAGATTGGCTCTCTCTTTTGCTCCACTGCGTTTGGAACTGTGGTGGATTAGAGATTTGTTGGGTTTTTGAAGCTGAACCCCTCGAGAGCTGCAATAGTGGGAAAATGTTTTAACTGCAGCTTTCAAGGTGTAACAGAGGACACCATCAGAGAGGCTCTGTTATCTCTTGAGCTTTCAAGTGAGATAATCAATCTCAAGTTCCACTGGTTTCAAGAGAGAGAGCCTTAAGCACTTGCTTCTTTGCAGGAGGTTTGTTGTAGGGCTGAAGGATAATAATCAGATCATCTTTTGATGATTTATTTGCTGTTGTTGAGTTGTGTAGCTATTATGTTCCTGTTTTAGAGAGAAATAATGGACAAATAACCTCTGTTTGAACCTGCACCTACACCTTATACTTATTTTTTTTCTTGGTAGCAGCGGTGACTGTGGATTGTGTAATGAAGGAATAAAATAATGAATTAATGATGTGCACTTTAAAGAATGAAAACATATTCCAAGTGGAAGTGGTTCAGTATTGTACGCTGCAGCAAAAAAAAAAAAAATATATAGAAGCCTATATAATTCCTGTTGGCATCTGTCAGAATGACTAGCATTAAAGACCTTCATAGAGCCTTACACATATAACCTCTTTTCACAGTGGCCATAAAACGTTATTCTCTTTTTTTGAGTAACACTGGAATATGTGTGTATGGAGGAAATATGTATGATTTACAGAACCAGAAGCAAGTTGTTAGTCTTGTATGTGACCTTATAAACATTTCTAAAACTGTATTTTTCTGGGTTTAAATGCGTAATAGCACACTTTTATGACGGAACATAGTTTTTTTGATATTACTAATCTGCAGTTCCTCGTTGCTCACTAGCAGCTCAACACAGAGTCACAACATTGTATACACAGAGAGCTAGCAGTGAGCAGTTGCAGTTCTAGACCAAATTTCCCAGGGGTGCACATATAACCACTGAATTATGGTGTACCACGGTATCCAGGGGGGTGGGGGGTGTATGGGTGTACCGCTTTAAGTAGTCCGTCTAGACCACAGGTAGCGTTAGTTCCGTTCTTCGAGCCAGCGTGGAATTTTTATTAAAATTTTGGTCTGTTCAGTGCAGGGGGGCCATAAGGGGGGCCAGGAGCAATGGCCCCTGTGTAGAACCGCCTGTGGCAGTGAGCAAGGTTATCTAATACAGTTTGAATACATTTTATTTGCTTGTATTGATTCAACTTAACTTGCAACACAAAGAGCAGGAACCAGTGGAAGGTCAGTAAAGGCAACTGTTTTTCACGATCATCCAAGTTATTCATGCAGACCATACAGGCATATAAGTCATGCTTCATTTTTTCTCCCTTTTTGTTTTTTGCTCTAAATCTAGGTGTGTCAGAATTTCCCTTAGTCTGGCATTAGTCTGGCTTTACCATACGATTATCAGAGGGCTCTTAGCCATTTATCAGTTATGACTATCAACACTTCGATAATAAGATAGTACATGCTGACAGTTTTTTCAATTTAATAATTTCATTAGTCATAGTTTGGCTGAAACATAGCTGTTGAATGGGCCAGTGTCCCTTGGCAGCGATAGTGGTCATTTAGGGTTTTAAATCAGCAGCTCATGACAGCTAAATAGACGTATACTGGAGATTGAACACAGCCTGCGGTGTTCACATCCTTTTTTTAACAAGCTCAGGGGAAGTAATCAATATTCCACTGCACCCAATCACTGCGCTGCCTGCCTGAAAAAATTAGAAATGCTGTAACAGAATTTTATCGACCGTGGAAGTTTGAAGTAAAGGTTTGAATCCTCAGCCCTCAAAACGAGCTCTGCTCCTTCTATATATACATACACATTCACACACACACACAGACACACACAAGACTTTGCCTGGAGCAACGCAGGTTTGACGGCTGCATACGTGAGGAAATCTTTAGAGGCTTCTTGCTTACAATTAGATCATTAGGTTGTAGGTATCATTAGCTTATATTAGTCCCAGCCAAATGTATTGTTGCTGGCTTGTGTTACAGTGAAGCGTGTCTTTTTTCACCCTTTTCATATGTAAGATGATGCGCATGCATGATGATTGATGGGCTGCGACTTAAAGCTTGCACCGATTCTCTGGACTGGATGAATCGTCTGTTCTGACAGGCAGTAATCCAGCACTTTAAGTCAGTCGTTTACGCTGCCCTCGAGTTCCTCCACTGATTAATGTTCCCGCACCTCATCGTCCAAAGCACAGACTTAACCCCCGGAAAATCCCTCGGCGGTGCAGCTGGAGATCCACCTTTGTGGAGCTTGGTTACGAGAACATGGGCTGGACACAGGTTGTGCACACATCACTCTTTCTTTTTATTTTTTCAAAAAGGGATTTAAAGCCGATCTGTCCGTCTCCACTGTGCTGTACTGGTGTAGTGGAGAGGGGGCGGGCTGCTCCATCACTGCAGTGCAGTAGTGCAGCAGTGAGGAGCAATCAGGAGCCCTGGGCTTCTGACCCACTTCCCCCATCCCCTCCCTATCATTTGTTCCACTTCAGGATTCATCCCACACGCTGCATGCAGTAGCAGAACGCAAGACAGTGTTTTGAACGGCGACAATAGACTGTACATGGCCCCTGAGAAAAATGGAATTATCAACAGGGACTTTTATAATGACTGTAAATAGTATGTAATGACAATGATATATAAAGATATAAAGACTCTTGTACTTCAGTGAGTTTTGCATAAAGCTCTTGCATTGCTGCACATTAATCATGGTGACTCTGTAGAGTTGCAGCCTTTTTGTAAATATGTCTTTGCATCTTTTTCAGTTGGGCCTGCTTAACCAATAGAATACCGTACAAAACTCTTCAGGGATTCTACTCATAAACATTTTAATTGGAATGTATGCTTGTCCATTTAGTTACAAGCATATTACCCAGCTATTTTAATGAATTCCAATTACTTTGACCAAAATTGTTTGACCCAGGTATTAACATTAAAGGAGGACTAGCACAATTATCAGCTTAAGTTATTCTAGTAGTCTCTTTTGGTTTATATATTCCTAATCGGTTTATTTCAAAGGTCACTTGTGTTTTAAAACGGTCACTGCTGCTGACAGGAACACTTACTTTTGATTAGCCTTAAATAAGGTCATGCCAAAATGATTATGGAAGCTCGTAACATAGTTGCAACTGATGCAGAACATGAAGGAACCAAAAAGAGCCAACCTTCAATTATAACGTGTCACGACCCCTGTTGTTAAATCCTACAGTACCTTGGGTTTCGTGCAGCCTCTTTAGTGAACTCAGCTCAGGCTCTTTCCCGGCCGCCTCACGGCTGAAGCGAGGGCTCGCTTGGTGCCGGCTGCTTATATTTGCCGTAATGAAAAGAACATGAGACAGTTGGCCTCGGCCCTTCTGAAGGACCTGCTGCCTGCAGAAGGGAAGCGCCTGGTGTTTCAGAATGAATAATCAGGCTGCAGACACAGTTCGTCACCAGCTTTCAGGCCAGTGTCTTTTTTAATAGGAAAGAGAGAGAGAGTGGAGCAGCTGACCTTTGCATCTCCGGTTTTATTTTTGAATTAAACAAAAGACTTGCGTACACACAGACACACACACACACGTGCCCACACACACACACACACACACACACACACATGTACACCCACCCCATTAACCAGCAAAAGCACTCATGTTTTTTGAGAAAGAGCCTGAGGATGGTGTGTGCGTGTGTATGTTCATGTGTAAGTGCATGCGTGTATGTGTGTGTGTGTGTGTGTTTTTCTCTTTTCACCAGAGCATTGTGCCATGAAGAGAAACCCCTGTACATACTTTAGATGTTGCAGCAGTTATTTGTGCAACATGAGCTTTGAGTTCACCCTCAGTGGGGGTGAATCACTTTCAGGATTTATGCCAGAAAACTACACAGAAGATTACAGGCATCTCCATTTGTTTTTATTTACCATGCTATTGTCTGGGATTTCTACAATTGTACACACTAAAAAAAAACAATACCAGGTCTTTGGAGCAGTGCCTTAGTATAACCGAGGACTTGAAGCATTTCAAGAAAAAGGTTGCCTCGCTTTTTTCAGATTTTAACATTTAAGCATCATTTTATTAGTTACATTCAAAAATATACATATACCTGGGATCCATGCTACACAGTACCGAACAAATTCAGTCGTTATATCTTCCAAACATATCAGTGTTTGCTGATTCTTATCTGACTGTTATTAAACAGATACTATCTGAGTGCAGCTGAAACGACACATTTTTTATAGTTTGCTCTTGTCTAAAAATTACGCCAAAGGAAAGCATTCCCAGTATCGTGAATGTCAACCAATGACTAGGTTTCTAGGAAGAAAATGTTTTATTTGTTTAGTGCATGTATTATATATTAACTAAACTTTCAGTCAGCAAATGATATACATTTTAATTGTAATCGATATTGAAATAAAAATACCTAAAACTCAAAACTGTTGTTATAATATATATCATCCAGTGAAATTTAGATGTTCTTCTGTGCTTTTTGCGCTGGTGCAGCCCCAACTGCTCCTGTAGCCGTTTTCCCGCGAACAGCTGAAGTGCTGAATACTGACTTTCAGAATGTGTAGAGGAGGTGAAGTTATACAATATGTGGTTTGTGTATGTAGGTGGTTTGGTGTGTGTGTGTGTGTGTGTGTGTGTGTGTGTGTGTGTGTGTGTGTGTGTGTGTTTGCGTGTACGTAAGTGTCAGTCTTTTCGAAGAGGGCACAGGAGTGCGTTAGCAACTCTCCGATAAAATGATGCGTCATCACTGCCCGATAGCTACTCTTCTGCACGTTGACAGGGCTGTAATTTAAATTACTCAGCAGCATTTAAATATCACGGAGGGAGCAGACTGTATTTATCCCAGGAGTGACAGAGCATGTGAGGCCGTAATGGGTTAGTGCTGAGCGGCTGCTTACTGCTTTGTACGGCCCACTGTAATTTAAAAACCCTGAACCCACTATAGGAAGGGCACCTAACACTTTCATTGAGGTGTGTGTGTGTGTGTGTGTGTGTGTGTGTGTGTCTGCGCGCGCATGTGTCTTTTCACTTTTAATTAAGCACTTGGTTGTAGTCGCAGTGCATCTGAACCTGTAATTTGATGGCTTAAATGAGTTCATTTAATGACAGCCCTCTGAGTGTAATCTGTTATTCAACAGAGGAGCACGAGCAACATTTTCATTTAACCCTATACAACATGGCTGCACAGTTCAGAATGAATTATCAATGTTTACTATCAAACATATATCTAATCGCGTGGATAGGGCCCGGGTACCTCCGACCCTAGTTGGGATTACAGAAAATGAATAAATTAATGAATAAATAATAACAAATTAATGAATCCTTCACGTGATTAAATCCTTAATGGGGTTGAAGGCCAGAATGATTTATGCTTATTTGGATCTTTTAAAACTTTTGAATACATCTTGGAGCATCTTGTCTTGTAGGACACAACCTAGCCTGCAGTGATTGGTTTGTGGTTTCATTTGCAAATTTATGCCATAAAAAATGAATGAAGAGGCATTTGAGTGGCCCAGTAGTCTTAGTGGCTCTTTGATTCTATTGTCAGGAGATGGCAAGCTCGATGCCCGGTGATGCCACAGCCACCCCTGGCCAGGGGATCCTAACTGACCTTATTTTAATAAATGGCTCTCACTCTGCCCAGTGCTAGCTAACACTGGTATCTTTTAGTGGTTAAAAGAATTTGTGATTAGTGTTCTCCTGGAAGCGTGTTGACCTGGCCAGTGTTGTTGGTGCAAAGATTCTGTACATGTCCCAAAGAAAGCCTTCACAGTGTTGCTAGCATGGTGAGATGGGCAAACCTATTTCAATGGTGGAGGAAAATTGGCAAAAAATAACTTACATTTATTTTAAACAGGACCTCCGAAGACTGACTTTCTTCTTGCCAAAGTATTCTTTCTGGGTAACTGATGGGTTTCAGATGGTTATTATTTGAGCAGATTCTCAGGCTGCTGCTTGTGTGCATCTAAAATAGCTTTCTGGTTTCATGGTCTTATCAAAGTCGCCACAGAGGGTATGACTGCTTTCCATGGTGCGGTCCGTCTAAAGTTCTTTCCTAGACTTTGCCTAGTCCAAGAGCGGTGAGATTATGTGTTTCTGTACTGTTTGTTTCCTAAACAAGTTCATTAAAGTTAACCACACTATAAATATTGCAGCAACCTTTAAAAATAGTTTCCTATAATATACTAATTTGGTGTACCAACGGCCATCGTCACATTAACAATTGAACAGTATTTTGTACCCCCTTGGATTAAGGCTTCTTCGGTTTTGCTCAGAAACAGGAAACAATGTGGTGTGTGTATTCTTATGTGGTGAGAGGCCAAAAACAGCAAAGGTCACAAGGACAGGAGAAATCCAGCATCAGCATGACAAGGTGAAAAAACGGTTGCAGGACGTTTTCATTGGAGGAAGGTGGCCAGACTCCACTGTCTTCACATTTGACTGGAAAATGAGAAAGTGAGAAGTAGCTGAGGGAGGCAGGACAGAGATGGAAAAAACAGAAGATGTAATCAAGTGTTCCCTGTAGGCTTGGTTTAAGTTGGCTGATTAAGGAGGCTCTGGATCTGGAGCCTCCTCTCAGAGCCCTGCAGACATCATTACAGTCACAGTCTGTGGGGACACCTGCTCTCCTCTCGCCCGACTCGAGAGGCAGAAGAGCGGAGGGGGAGAGACTCATACAGTACTGTTCAAAAATTTGGAAAGAGACGGTCAAAAATAATGACAGTACATTGCTTACTTCAATGAGTTCCTAAAATACTTCCTTATTATTTCATATTAATATAAGAATTAACATCTTAGTGTCAGCCTAATGAAATTTCAAGCCAGTGCGCTGTTGGGATTGATAATTTTTATATAAAAACAACAACTAATATGATCATATATATGTATATATTTTGTTAATATATAATATTAACATTTACTATTGTTAACTTATTAATAAATAAAAAAAAATATTAAGGCTCGTTTATTTACTCTAACTAATTATGACTTGCTTCAACACTTAAATTTAAATCATTGTGATTATTGAACTTTATTAATTATATCTGAGCAGTATTGAAGGTGAATTAAATATGAGCAGTACTGCATGTAAACATATATACAGTCTGTGCTACAGCTGCTATAGTGCTTACAGGGAAAGGTATTAAATGGCACAGATGTATTTCTCTCTTTTGTTCGTGGCCTCAGTCCTGTTTTTTTTGTGCTACCAGATGCAACACAGGTGCGTTTGAATTCCCCTCTGCAAGTCAAGGAAGCAAATTACATTTGGAGAAAAATCATTACACCAGCAATGTTCCTCGGTACATGTTGACACATATTTAAGCATTGATTTAATGTGCTGGTTCCAGGCTATTAAAGTTCAAACAGTCAGCGACAGACTTAATCTAGCTCACATTACACATCCCAACACGTATCAAAACAGCAGTGAGGCCTCTGGGCCTCCTTTGCCTTGTGCTAAAAGTCAGAAGGCAAATGTTACTCATGGTCTGAGTATGGCAAGCCATTTGTCATCCAGGATGTACATTCTTAGCCCAGTTAAATGGGGCCAGTTCTGAGAGTTTTTTCTGACACAATGGAAGATGTTATTTTAGATCTTTATTCACGTAACAGTGCATAACAGTGGATGCTGCAAGTTAGCCTAGGCCCGTCTCGTTATATTTTCAAGAAAAAAATATTTCGGGGTGGGAGGTATATAATTAATGTTTTCACATAACAGAACGGTTTCCAGGATGTATCGTGGGTATCAGTACTTCTAGACAGTGCATGTCATAGCCCACCCCCCACCCCCACCCCACCCCATCCCCAAACAACAACAAAAAATTCATGCATCTGCCCTTGTAAGTTACTTACTTACCTACCCTTAAATATACTAAGACACTTATACTTGGCAGGGCCATCTATGGCATGGAGATTAAAACTCTTTTTTGCATGTGTGAAGCAAATCTATCCAGGGTTTATAAAAATGCTTAGAAAATGCACTGACAGTGAGAGATTTTAACTACTGTAATGGTATATCATTGCTTAATAATAATCCATTGCTTTAGCACAAATTTAAACAGTTTATATAACATTAATTATCAACCGTGTGTAAAATTTAATTAGTATTCTCAACCTCATTTCTTTGTCAAAATCCGATTACTTTTTCTTCATCACCATTACCCGATTTCATCACCCTGTCGCACAAAGTTTAAGTTATGTTTTTGTCATATCCCCCCTTGTTGAAGGATTTTATCTTTTGCCCTTGAACCAGATCAATTTAAAAGATGCATGTCCCATTAAGACCCAACTTATTACAAAACTGGAAATTAGATGTCATAATGTCTGTGTAAGAATTGATTAGACATCCTAAGGTCCGGGTGTGAAGGTTGGCGTCTTTCAGGACTGAGCCTTCCAATCATGTCTGCTTTCTAAATATAGACCAAAGATACACGTGGACAGAAATGTTTCTACTAATTCTTTGATTGAGGAAATGGGGAGTTTGAGCAAGTGAAGGTGGCTTTCGCTGAAATAAATCTCAGTGACATTGAGGCGCTTATCTGCCTCACCAGCTCTCAATTTGGCAGGTCATACAACTGGTCTTGTCAAATGCCAACCCTGTCTTATGCTAAATATGATGAAGTTCTGTTGTGTCAGTGTGATTGAGTCATTCTGTTGGAACAAAGAACCAGCAGTCACATAATATAAATGAGTTGGACGGTCCCCGAAGCCTGACTGACGTCTCCATTACTTTGACGACTATGTATATCATTTCTACAAATCTTGCTTGTTCATGAAGCTTAGTAGTTAGACCAGTTGTCTGTTACCTTTATTAATTTTCACAGACCATAAGAGACCCAAGAGACATGAAATTGCCTCATCTGAAGTTCCGAAAGTCACAGTTCCAAGTATGAATCGTGAGCTAAATCCCCCAGGATTGGCAAATATGTAAGACCATTTGTGTACTTGCACAGCCTAGCTGGAACTATTCTTTCTTCGAATGCCTTTGTGGTTGCACTTTCACTCTCTAAACTTTGATCTGATGAGACAGGAATGTTTGATAAGAGGCATCATAGGGATGTGGCCCTACTCCCTTAGGCAGTGAGAAAGAGAGGAGAAAGACTGATAGAGAATGAGGTTGGAGGAGGGAGAGTAACGATTCTGAAATCATTAAAGGGCCAGTCATGTCAGCGACCACAGCACAGCTCGTCATCACCTCTGCATGCTAAATTTAGACTGTCTTCTAATTGTCTCTCTCGTTTGCCACTGATGTTTTTCCTCTCCTCACCACGCAGTGCTCCGTCTGTGCGGCAGAAGTGCTGGGTGCAGGCTACAGCAGTCTGCCTTAATTAGCTCCGGCTGGTGTCTGTCTGGCCTGTGTGACAAGCTTAAAACCTCCAGTGATCCAGTGATGGAGTATGACAGTCAAACAAGAGATCCAGCAATCCATATATGTCAGTTGAGATTCAGTTACAATATGTGGATTAGGGTATCTGTATTAGGGCATTAAGGACTAATCCATCAAGATGGTCGAAGTCGAGTCAACTAGTCGTGATGACGTCACAAACACGCAGCGAATGAACTAGGGCTGCCCCCAAATATTCGACTAAACTTGGTCGAATACATTTTCATTATTTGGTTAGTCATGTGAAGTTACTCAATCAGGGGCAGTGCAGTCAGTGTATGACATCAAAGCAACGCGAGAACAACGCGATCTCGTGCCTCGAGGTATACCAAAGCGCACTCACT
>JBBMFX010000101.1:22012053-22022735 GCA_037832545.1 Rhabdalestes septentrionalis
TATATTAGGGATGCACCGTTTAGTTTTTTTTTCGTACTGAAACTGTGATGATGCAATCACGACGCAAATGATGCAACCACGGCCTCCACGTGTCAGATTGGTTTAGTTTCAGCATGTCTGCCATGTGGCGCATTTCTATATTTCTAAGAAAGATGCACGGAAAGACGTTTTTCTCAAATTTAAATTAATTTATACTAATTGCCATGCAGATTATGAAACATAGAAAAGCCCTTCGAGTCATTTGGCTCCGTAAGAAGCTGGTGGTCTAATGGTTAGTGCACTTGACTGTGATCAGAATGTCCGGAGTTCGAGTCCCACTTGGTTAGTGGTTCAAATAAAACAGCACTGCGATTGGTGGTGTGCTCACTTATGACAGAATGGTCTTGCAAAAACTACCATAAGAAATAAGTCTTTCATGATAGCAGAAAAGAGAAGTGTATTTATTGCATGTTCTCAAGGAAAAAATACCTTGAAAAGCAAACACTCAAGGACACACAAAAATTTCAAGAAAAAATTCACACAGACCAATTAGCCATAACATTAATACCTCCTGACAAACATTGGTTAGGTCTTGCCACCAGAATAACTCTGACCCGTTAAGGCATGAACTCATTGGCAGATCAGCTATCTGGCACTAAGATATTAGCAGCAGATACCTTTAATGTTAGTAATCTGCGAGGTGAGCCCCCTGTGAATGGATTAGCACATCCCACAGATGCTCAGACTGAGAAAGCCCAAGGCCAACTGTTTCTCATGTTACTAAGTCCACTCCTGTGCAATTGGCAGAATGCCTTATCATGCTGAAAGAGGCAATGCCGATGCCAAAATTGTTTGGGTGAGTGATACGTGTTAAAGTGGCACCCAGATGAATACCCACAGTTTCCCAGCAGATCATTACTCAGAGCATCACACTGCATCCATTAGTTTACTTTATTCCCATAGTGCATCCTTTTGCTGTCTCTTTCCCAGGTATCTGACACACAAACAGTTGTCCACATGATGTAAAAGAAAATGGAATTCATCATACTAGGCATCCTTTCTTCCAGTGTCCCATTGTAGATACTTTCAGTGGTGAATAATTGTCAATATGGGTACTCTGACTGGTCTGCAGCTATTCAGCTACATACACAAATACTCTATTATAGTCCTATTATAGTCAGTACTGAATTTTTAAGCAATTTTGCTACCATAGCTGTTCTCTAGAGTCAGACAAGAGGGGCTTGCTTTCGTTCACCACTCACATAATTGAGCCCTGGATGCCCAGGGCCCTGTGGCTAGTATTATTTTCTTGGATCATTTTGGTTGGTACTCGCGATTCCATATTGGTAAAAACCACCAAAGGCCTGGGTGTATGCTCAGACAGTGGTCTAGCCATTGCAACTTGGCCATTGTTAAAGTTGTTCCGATACCAAACCCATATTTCCCAGCTTCCACAACATCAGCTTCAAGGACTAACTGTTAGTGGTTTTAATGTTTTGGCTGATTGCCGCATCAATGAACTTTCAGCAACACTGACTTAGCAGAACATAAAATATATGTATATGAAACTCATTTGGATCAAAATCTGGAAAAAAGTGTTGCTTATATCTATATAGTGCTCCACTATTGGTCCTAAAGTACATGAGCAAATGTGGATACTGTTCGGAGTGTGTATGCAGGGTAATATGAGGTAAAGTTTATGCGGCTTATGATATGTCTGGGAGTTTACTAGGTCGGGCTGCATGTCTCTATTTAGACTTTATTTGGATGCTCCCAAGAGCAGCCTCTTGCAAAATTGATAAGAAGCAATTCTGTACGGCCTTTGAAATGGTCCCAGGGGGAATATGTGTTGAGGGAACTCATTTCAGAGTTCATGGGTCTAATGAGGACACTTGGTTTAATCTGTGATTAAAACAAGCCATTTATTTCTTCATGCCCTCTTTTTAAAATGATAATAATAATAAAATAATATATACATGTAATACATGCATTGACTATTCATTTTACTAACTGTTCATTGTTCGCCTTTCTCTGCCCTGACTTGTGTCTTGCAGCATAAAAGAGATGCCCAGAAGATCACAAAATACGTAGAGCTCATTATCGTGGCGGACAACAGGGAGGTAGGTTTGGCCAGGTTGGCGGTCATGCCCATGGGGCACCAGATGCCACTCGACGTTGCCAAGGTTCATGAGCCAATAACTGACATCTGTAAGGGACAGTCAGCAGGATTACAGACCATGACCCCGAGTGAAGTGAAGAGAAGTCAAGTAAAATCAGAAAAATCATTGCATCCATATTTGGCTTAGTAGAGTGTTGCTGTTTTGCCCCTCTCCAAAATCAGGTCAACCTACGGGAAGGACAAAGTGAAAGTTGATCACTCTTCCAGATGGCCAGACATAAAAAAAACAGGAAAACTTGTGAAAAATGACCAACAGCTTTAAAGGAAACCTTAGTGGCTGCCAGCTGACTTACCATTGTCTGCAATTGTTTTTGTGATTTGTTAGGGCAAAATATCTTTGTAGGACAAAAAGGCAAAACCAGGGCTAATCTAAATGATCCTTACTTTCGAAAAAAGGACCGAAAAATAAAATGTGTCTCTCGTAATTGTTCAGTTACAACTTAACAATACGTAGGAATGTAGCTGCTAGTAGCATTGGTAACTTTTAGTTACGGATGGATTATAGCAGTACAGCTGGTGTACATACACATGTTTTAATCTAAAGTAGTTACACAAATGTACCTTGATAGATGAAACAACATATTTTCTTTTGTGTAACAGAATAGGCGTAGTTACAGCCAGAAAAGTCTCTGGCCTCTGCTTTAGAAAATAATGTAACTATTTTCATTTTAAAACCATGTACTACTGCAGTTCATCTATAACAGTCCTTGATACTTGTAGTAACATTATTAACACATGAGTTGTTAATGTGTGACTACACTATTATTACTGACACTATAATATATCACCAGTGTGTTTGTTTGCTGAGGTTAAGGTTAAAGCATTGCACTCAGAAAACTCTCTTTGCTTTGTAGACACTTGCAGTACATGTGAGGTATAGACAGAAAATGTACATAAATACATTTTATAAGGTGCTGGCCTTCACCGCACCTTGGCGGTATCTCTTGAATTCTACTGGAGGGATGAACTCCAAAAAATATTCCCTGTTTGAAGATGGTAATGGACACATCAGTACAAAATCTCCCATAGGTGTTCAGTTGGAGTGAAGTCTGCGAGGGTTGCATGGCATCATTTTTATACTATCAGACCATTAAGTGACCCCTGGAACCCAGTGGATGGGACACTGTCATCCTAGAAGAGCTCTTTCCTGTCAGGACAGAAATCTTATCATAGGATAAAGGCAGTCAGCCAGAATAACTTTGTACTGATTTGCAGTGATCCTTCACTCCAAGAGGACAAGACATGTTTATCCAGAAACCGCTGCCTGTCACTATAACAATTTATTACATGGTCACTCGACCCATCGCTGTATAGGTCAAACACTGAAGCCTGTATTTTTCTCTTGGTTTATGCCTCATATTGCATGTGGCCACTTGTAGAGAACATGATTAAAGATGCCTCATCTGACCCTATCGTTATACTAGAGATCACCAAACACCAATGTGCTTTGTTTTTGAGGTGAGGGAGTTATGCACTGCACTCCTACTATTTTATCCCTTTCTATGTTGTTTTGAAGGTCTGTTCTTGCTCAGACTGTCTGATCATGTCCTGCATTGAAATTTTCAGTCACCCGAGAAAGTATTGCTTAATTGTTTTATCATGTAGTACAGCTGTCATTAAACAAATATGTGTGTATGTGTGTGTGCGTGTGTTTGTGTGTGTGCGCACACGTGTGTGTGTGTGTGTGGAGAAGCTCAAATTGCAGAGTGCCTCTACTTTAGTAGAATTCAATTTACAGCATTTATAAACAGTAACTGAAAGATAGTCGCACGCCAATGTGCTGTGATGGCAGTCCAATTCTATGCCTGAAAATAGGATTATTTGATTGCCACTATTCCAATGATGAGTAACTGTGACTTTTTCTTTCAAGTCCTCCACAAGATTAGCCCTATTCATCTTTACCAGGAAACTTTCATTTGTCTTTGAGGAAACATAAACACGCGCACACACATACTGAGGGAAGTGTGATGGCAGTGGGAGGCTGTCAGTCTTTGACTTTGACCCCTGCACACCTTACCCTGTGTATGTCATTGTGTGTGCCAGTGCATGCCGTACATCTCCGATCGGCGGTTTGAAGACCATCTGGCTCCCAATGTGACGCACTTTTCAGCCCACACAAGTAAAACTTATGGCAGAGGTTTTTTCATTTTGATGTCCATTTGATGCGGAAAGTGGGGTTGCTGAGGGGGCAGCAGCTCCCTCAGATCTGAAAGTTGAATCTCGATGTATGCTTGTGGACATGAAATAATTGTTGACGGAGTCACAAATCAACAATTTGATTGGTTGCCGCTCAGCTCATTTGCATGGGCTTCATCATCTAGAATTGAGAGCAGGGCATGTATCAGCAGTCTGATGTGTCGTCTGTATGCACATATTGTTGCCTCTCACCGCATTATAGGCAGTTTAACAAAACTGATGTGACTCAGGCAGACCTACAACTAGACCTTAAAAGCAAAAAACAAAGGGGTTTCACAGACACGAGAAGCATTAGTACCCCTACAAGACTTTAAGTCGACAAGTCTTTATAACGTCTGACTCAAATCACCAAATGAGGACTAGCTGTCACATTCCAGTCTAGCTGATGTTTGTTTAGGCTCCTGCTGGAACATCCTAACTGCAGGGCACTGAGGAAACCTGTTCTTGAGATTATGAAGATGTGAAACTTTTTATACCCCAAATTATTGCAAATGTCACAGAAATCATTAGCTATTAACAGGTTATTTTTTGTGTTAAAATATTTGTTTGGTTAGAGTAACAATAAGTGAATCATTAGTTTGCAAGCTTGAAAAGTTAATTCATGACGAAAGCTGAAAAAACAAAAACAAAAACCTTGTATATTCACTGAAGAAAATGTGAAGCAAATGTAAAGAACAATGTTCTAATTTTTTTATATTTCAACATTATTTGAACACATAATCTACCCTATCCATTGTTTGAAACATGAATTGACCATTACAAATGATACAAAATGATGTAAATCATCCAAAAAATCTAATTTAAAAAAAGGCTAATCATTTTGTATTATATTATGTATGTGATATAGTTAAGAGTCTAGCCTGCATCCGCCATCACAATTTCAGCCTGCGTCGACGATTACATTAAACCATGAACGTCCCACCAGTGGAATAAAAACACCTCTGGATAAATCCGCTAGCAGGCCTGGCGTTGAAGAATTGCAGGTGTTTCTGACAAATGCTATTTTCATTTTTACATTGAGAAACTTTATTCTACAGAGAACACAGTTTTAACTACCAAAAACATTTGGTCTAAATGGTCTGAAATTGAACTGTAAGTTTATGCTTATAAGAGAGAAAGAAAAAGCATAAATGACCTATTCATGCGACACACTACGGATGATGATGAACACTGTATGGATGATGGTGAATGGTGATTGAAAACAATGTTTGTTTCTTTCACTTTTTGTGGTGCAGGAATTTTAACATTGTGAGCAATAGATAAACCATGAAAATACCAACCATGTGGAACTCACAGGTCATAGAGGGACAAAAGGTGAAAGAACTTTTCCCTAACAGCATTGGTGCCAGAAGCATTTTTAATGTGAGGGGACACATTAAAGTAATGTTGTTCTCTAAGTCTCAACTGTTTTAAAAGTGTGGGGTAAAACAATGAATGATTTTGAAAAGTTCTATAATGATTCTGGTGTCCATGCCGCACAGATTTAACACACAATTCGAAAATATATCATCACAATTAATACACAGAACCCAACAGAAGCAAAAAGGAAACAACAGAAGCAAAAAGGAAAATATGTGCTGGATGCAAACACTATCTATAACCACAGTATAAATAACACCCTATCCAAAGTCTAAATTATTGTTCAGGATGTTGAATTTGATTGCACATACTGGAACCCCAGGTTGCTCAACCACTGGGCTGGGGACCACTGATGGGCCGCGAAGGTTTTTGATTGGGTGGAAAATCTAAATTTGAGACAGGCCATTGTTCTGCAATTGGTTATTTAAGATTATCTAATGTGGCCAAATGGGCCTTGGGTACATGCTGTGATAGATATGTGGGCCTTAATGTTGAAAAGTTTGAGAACCACTGCTTTAACCAACATTCTGCAATCATTCTAGTTCAGCTTATTATTTATAACTGTTTTCATTTATTGTTAAATTTTTGGGTTTTGTTTTATAGCCCAGCAATACATGAATTTTGTTGACTTTTCAGCTAAGAATTTTAAGTTCAGGCATCGTTAATGCTGTTTTACGCTAAGTATGTTTTGGGGGGGTGTACAGTCAGTCATTTTTCTCTAATATATTACCCTTCTGTTTATATGTAGAAACTTAAATGTTTGTTAGGGTTTCTGATTAATTATAGTAAAGTGATTTTCAAAGAGTAATTTGAAATCCCCACCTTGGGTTTGTTTATACAATAAAATTTCTGCTCTGTTCATGCATAACTGGATGAGCAATGGATGCAATCAATTGTGCACATTTTTTAAATGTGTTTTAAACTGAGGACATACAAAATCATTCAAATGACTCCCTCGTTCTCTCTCTCTCTCTCTCTCTCTCTCTCTCTCTCTCTCTCTCTCTCTCTCTTTCTCTCTCTCTCACTCACCCTCTTTTCAGTTTCATAAACAAGGCAAAGATGTGGAGAAGGTCAAGCAGAGGCTGGCTGAGATCGCCAATTATGTGGACAAGGTATAGCGCCCGGTCCCCTCTCGTTTAATGAACAGGGAGGAGTGATTGTGTATGAAAATAGAAAACTGATTGACAGAGATGGATGTAGCCCTGCCAGAATGAATGAGTTCCCTGCTGAAAGGCCAGGTATGAGTCCTTAGTATTTTTAGATGGCAAATGAACTGCAGGCTGGCTTTAACAGATGGATGGATGAGGCTGAGTCCTTATCTCTGAACCTGCAGCCTTATCGTTCAATTATTCATCTTTAAATGTATTCAGTCACCACATGGGGCAGAATACCTAGTTAGCAATAGAAGAATCAGTTAGAGTCTCTAATGAGTGGCAGAAGCTTCTGCTGGAGTCTGTGGGAGTACTGGTCTGGTTAGCGGGTGGGCAACAGAGGTTCATGGGGGTAGAACTGTTCTGGAGGACAGGTGGGTAAGAGAATCTGATGAGGGTCAGTCAGGTCTATAATACAGCTGAGCAGCAAATCTGAGAATGGTAGATTCTAGATGAGCGGGAGGGCAGACATTTCTCTCCGAAAAGACACAAACTGTCTACCAGAGAGGCTCTCAGAAAAGATAAAAGAAAAAGCAAGGTATTCAGGATACAAAATATAGATGTCGATTTCAAAAAGTGACTAGGCAAGGCAAGGCAAGGCAAGTTTATTTATATAGCACATTTCATACACAAAGGTAATTCAAAGTGCTTTATATAAAAAGAATAAACATGAAAAAGAAAGTAAAACAATCATAAAAACAATGATCACAATAAAACAAAAATGTGAACTGTAATGATTTAAAATTGATTTAAAATTTGATTAAAAATAATTTTAAGACAGATAAAAGAGAATGCAATCAGTTCGGACGTAGCACAGTGCTCATTCAGTGAATGCACAGCTAAACAGATTAGTTTTGAGTCTAGATTTAAATGTAGCTAATGTTTTGGCACATTTGATCTCTTCTGGGAGCTAATTCCAACTGCGGGCAGCATAATAGCTAATAGCGGATTCCCCTTGTTTTGTGTGAAGCCTTGGTATTTCTAACTGATTTGATCCTGATGATCTGAGTGGTCTGTTAGGTTTATATTCAGTGAGCATCCCTGCAATGTATTTAGGTCCCAGGCCATTGAGTGATTTATAAATAAGTAAAAGTACTTTCAAATCGATCCTAAAAACAACTGGAAACCAGTGTAGGGACCTGAGGACTGGTGTGATTTGCTCAGATTTTCTGGTTCTAGTCAGAATCCTGGCAGCAGCGTTCTGGAAAAGCTGCAGCTGTCTAATGGTCATGCACCCCCCCTGCTTGGCCATTGGCGTTCCAGAACGTTCAGGTTCCCTCGTTGAGTTCGATTTTTGATTGTGGCGGCTGAGGATCCAAAAGATTTACCACTAGAGAACAAACAACAAAAAACATAAACAAAAATGAGGGATGTGTTTATGTACGACAAACAGACACGTTACACAAATGGAAATTACAATAACAGCAAGCTTTACAAAGAGCAGCGTAACGAGAGGTCTTACCCAGAATTCACCGACTGAGACACCGGGGAATTTACACTAACTAAGGGAAATCTCTGGGGTAACTAGACACAGGTGAACAGGATAACAAGTGGGTGGGGCTGAAGGAGCTGATACATATTCATACGAAATAAAGGGGGCGGGGCATGCAGCCCAGTCTCACTAGTTTGCGTGAAGTCATTACGAGATATCTTTTCAAAAACATACTGCGATTAAGCTAGGGCTGGGATTCACTACCCTGTATTTTAACGCGCAGCACTGTTGACTGAGGGACAGTTTTCGTCGTCTTTACCTCCAGTTCATGCAAAGTTGTCTTCTGTTGTAGCCTATGAATAAATGCGTGTGTACAATATTGTGAAAATATCCTACACATTTCCAATTAAAGCTGTATTAATAATGAATTTATCGATTTTGTTTGCAAGCAGTTGAAACAGGCTCAAAAGCCATGAGAAAAGTCCCTAACCTTAAACAAACCTTAGCTGTAAACCTCATCCTAACACTAACACCGACACTAACACTAAATTTAACAGCAACAACAACATTAACACTAACGCTAAACTTAACCTCACGGGCAGATACTGGCGGTGTTTCGCAGTGCGCTTTAAAATACAGGGTAGTGAAGCCCTGTCCTTGTCCAGATCGCAGTACGTTGAATAGATTGTGTATCGTGATCGCAATGCATTTTTGAATAGATTGTATATCGTGATTGTGGTACGTTTTTGAATAGATTGTATACCGTAATCACAATACGTTTTTTAATAGAATGTATATCGTGATCACGGTTAGTTTTTGAATACATTGTGTATCGTGATTGCAGTACTTTTTTTTATTAGATTGTATATCATGATTGCAATGCATTTTTTAATAGATCGTAGATCATGATCCCAGTACATTTTTAGTAGATTCTATATCGTGATCACAGTACGTTTTTGAATAAATTGTATGTCGTGATTGCAATACAGTTTTTAATAGAATGTATATCATGATCGCGGTTCATTTTTGAAATGTGTTTTTTAATAGATTGTATATTGTGATCGCAGTATGTTTTTGAATAGATTTTATATTTATATATGATTGCGGGACATTTCATTTCATCACCTTTGACTCATCAACCTTCACTGTTTTATTGACAACTAATGGGCAAATAATGGTTTGGTGTAAGAAGGGGGCAGATATGGTTGATTATACATGCAGGTTTAGGTGTTTTTTTGTTGGTGGAAATCCATTGCTGAAATGAATGGAGAGCGCGGCTGATGGTTGCTTAGCGACGACAGACACTTCCGGAGCGCAAGCGCCCGAGCGCTTTTAGAAAGAAGGAGAAAGCGAAGTGCCTCACGTTTTCCACGCATTTTTAGGTGCGATATGTGAACGCCCCCTAATAAAATTTGACTGCTCACGTTTTCAAACGTATGTAGATTCGTTAACCCTATTTGGAGAAGCTCGCGAGCGACGTGTTGGAGACATTTTTGAATAGATTGTGTATCATGATCGCAGTACGAAATGTCCCGATATTGGGTTGCATAATTCAAAAGGTTTAACAGAAAAAAACAATGAAAACTATGGAACTCAAATGGAACAGACAAATAACAACGATGTGTGGAGAATGCAGACAGCCCCACAGACAGGAATGCAGGGGACAGACTGAACATTGCAAAAAGGCAAAATCTAGGGAGAGGACAGGGAAAAGGTTGCGCTGGGTTTGGCCACGCCCCCTGCCTGGCGGACTGCATTGCACACAGCTTGCTAATAAGGTACGGAAGGTTCTTCTGTAAGTGTGACTGGACTCTTGTTCTCAGTTTTGGCAAGAATATCAGAAAACACAGCTCTCAGCAAACTTCTCCAATTCAGAAATGACTCATATGATGCCCGGCATTGAACTGCATCCCGCCGTTCACTGTGTTTCTGTGCAGAAGGCGCCAAGTCAGTGTGTATGACAGCACACAGCTCTCATTTGTTCTTGGGGGATGTAAATGGAGTCCCAGGCTCATCTTCTTTATACCCTGGACATCAGAGTAAACTCCACTGCCATCAGTGTAAATAATGAGGAAGGGGACCTTCATCCCTCTGTTGCAATTAGTCTGATCGTCTCGCACTCTAATTTGGCAAAGCACGGGTGGAGGGAGAGACGCTTTAATAAAGGTCAGGCCGGTTCTGTCCCCAGATACGGCACAAACGAAATCCCTTTAATGAAAAAGGCCAAGGCTGGATCTGATGCTCACCGCCTCCGAGGCCTTAACGCAAACTTCGGTTCTGCAAGTTGGAAAGATTCTGCTTAACCCTTAGAACTCAGATTGTATTAGTAAACTCTGATTTCAGTAAATATAACCGGTGTAAAACAGTCTAGAACCGGTGTTTACTC
>JBBMFX010000101.1:22079938-22090437 GCA_037832545.1 Rhabdalestes septentrionalis
AGAGAGAGAGAGAGTGTGAGAGTGAGTGTTGAACCGGGAGACGTGCGAGCGTCAAATATTCCCCTTCAGCTTCAGAATCGGCAAAAAAACTTCACAAGGCATTATTTATTGGCCATTTTGGCGTTTTTTTCTTCCAAATCTCACTGAACTGAACTGCGCTCTCTGGCTGCTCACAGTAGTGATCCGTGACTCGGATCTCCTGCTGTTACTCAAAACTTTGAACGAGAAGATGACGTGATGCGTTAACTGCGTTAAAAATATTAATACGTTATTTTTTTCTGTGATCTAATTAACGTGTTCAATTCCCAGCCCTAATATATATAATAAATATACTTTCAAATTTTGTTTGATACATGAAAGCCTAAATGTGACATAATTTTTTTTCCCCTCCTTCGATTACTTCGTCCTAATAACCCAACGTTCAACAGCAGAGTATTGAAATATGAAAAATTTAACTACTTAAATAAAATTGCTTAAATGTGACCAACACATGAGGATAGTAATGAGTCATCTAGGAACAGTTCACTTCATTCTTAAAAGTTCTTTGTTTCTGTGTTGTGGCTTTTGTATTTGTGTTGACCTTTCTGGGCCACCATACTGTTGTTGACATGTTGTTTTCATAAACTGTACTAATCCAGCCATCCGTGGACCGTCGGTGGTGGGGTTGCTGGAGCCTGTCCAAACATTCGCAGTGCGGAAGGTGGGCACCCTGGACAGGTCGCCAGTCCGAGCTATTTTTAAAACTACAGCACTGTGTAGGTGTCTGTGCATGTATAATATAATAATATCAAATTTCGGACTAAAACAGGAGCTGAGAACCAGCGAGGAGATCTGCAGCCCTTCCAAATGGCTGTGAAAGGATGGAATATTGCCCTCATTCGAGTGTTTGAGTAAATGGGTATAATAGTGCTACGCAGGTTTCGTTCCACTGGTAGTGCTAATTATATGAACGATTTTAAATAAGCATAATTAGCTGATTTGCCAAAACTGGTTACTTGGTTTTGGATTTTTTATTTCAAAACTGTACCAAAAATTTCCCCCTGCAGCTCGGGTTCAATAATCTATTTCAGACTTGTCCAGCCAGAAGGGAATTTTTGGGGTTCCCCGATCTGTCCCTCTACAGAGGCCACCAAAAGCTTTAAACTCTATCACAGGTTAATACACTCAAATCCAGTGTGATGATTTCTTATTGGTTAAGAGCTTCATTAAAATGTGTTGGCTTTAGTGACACTTCCTCGCCTTATTAATGTATTTATTTATTTTTAGTTCTGGTCACCAAATATGGGCCTAATTAAAATTAAAGCTCTTAACGTTCCTCTAAACGTAAATAAGAAGATGTCGGACGACCACGCCCCTCCTCTGAGGGAACGTGCTGTAAAGATCTCGAGGTCAAAAGGGTCACACCCTTGAATTTCCATTAATACATCAAGACACTTCATAAGAGGATAGATTAGATGAAATAACTCTTTATTAGGTCCACAGATGAGATATTGGCATTAATCCAGCAGAAAAGAACCTTGAAGGCACTTTTGTGAAGTTGCAGTTTAAAAACAAGTAAGAAAAGAAATATCAAGAATCTGACCTACATTAATTTTCGAGTCTTTGTCTGTTTTGAAGGGAGGAATCATGTTCTGTGACCTGCTTTTATTAAAGCATGTCATAATATTAAATATGCAACTTTAACAGGGGTTCCTAGGGTTGCAACAATTTGGACGTACAACGTTCCATACTGGACTGTTAAAACCTCCTACAAACTGTAGCAGTTAATATACAGGCAACAGACATTAACTTCTGCAGGTTTCCCACAAATCTTAAGGCAATAATCACTGTCTACAATATATGCATCTATTTACTATTTTATAGTGTCCTTTCGTTCATATATATATATATTAGGGCATTAACACAAAAGTCGACTAGTTGATTAGTCATCTATAAAGGCACCAGTCGACGGCCTCTGAGAGAAGTCGACTAGTCGTGCCTCTGATTGGCTGATGCGGTTTAACCAATTACTAGAGTCCCTTCATAAAAGGGGCGGAACCATTGGCACATAGAGTGGAGACAAACAACAAGACGGTGTCTCTGTTCTCTACAGACGCAGCAGAGAACAGAGACACACACACACGTGTGGAGATCCTTCACTCTAGAACACAAACAGCAGGAGACTTGCAGAACCTGCAAGTTGATGTGAAACCGTGCAGAACCGGCACATTTAGCTAACATGCTAATGCTAGCAATACTTTATCTATCCATCTGTTTCTGTTTCTCGTGTTTTTATGTTGTAACTGTGTTAAGATTGTTAAGTCTCGGCGGCTCAGGTGTGTTTCGATTTACAGGAAAATCCGGGTCACATCTCTGTTGCAGGAATGGATAAGTTTCGTAACTCGGCGTCACCACCCTGTGGTTTAGGATGATTTTTAACTCGCAGCGCTGCGGAGTTCGGCGCTGACCTCACCCTCACACTAGCTTCAGCCTGCGAAGGCCATGCTAATTGGCTGACAGGATTAATTGGATGTGTTAAATCAAACTAAGTGCCGTGCTCTGCAGTTCTGTGGTGCTGCAGGACGGAGTCGGGCAGCCCTGTGTTAGCGGGACAGCGGAGTCCGTGTAGACCTCACCCACGCTCAGGCCTCCGCGACGGCTCCATCCATCCTCAGAGCTGCTCCCCGGTATAACTTAGGCTGTCTGGGATGGAGTCCACTTTATTCCAGTAATGGCCAGTCAGTTAAGGGTCCTGGCCCGGGCAAACGTCTACAGTTACTCAGAGATTTAGGCTGGCATGATGGTTCAGGCCTGTGGGAGGGGTCCATGGGGACGAGGCGGCTACAAAACAGACACAAAACCAAGAATCTCCCATGATCGATTGGAATAACATCAGTATCATAACCAATCATTAGTGGCTTTACTAGTTTAGTAAATGCTTCCACAAATAAAGTATCATTTTTGCTAATGCCCATATAATAACTATTGATGAATATGTTTTGGCCCCTCCCCTTTTGCCTATTAGGCAGAATTCACATGCATGGAGAGTGCCTTAATTCTTAATGCATGTAAAATGTGAATAAAATTCAAATGCATGAGCTTTTTTTTGCAATTCTGAGGATAAATTTAGAAATGTATGCATCTTCATGCATCTAGAGAAGTTATTATTATGTGTTTAAGTTTTAAAATACGCGATAATAAACTCTCCTGCATGTATTATTTATAAAAGGGTTAGGTATTCAAACTTTTTGCATTGTGCTTCGAAGAAATCACATATAATTAGATAAATAATTATATGTGTGGAAAGATGCATAAGTTTTTAATGTATATGAAATCTACATAAAGGGAAAATTCATGAACTCTTGCAGTGCTGAGCACTAAAAGTACCTGGATGTTTTTGGTTTGTATCCTCCTGAGACCCGAAGTGAAAAAGTGTCTTACAAGTTATTTTTTTGCGTGATCTATTTGGGCCTAAAAATGACAATTAAAATTATTTTGAATATATTTTTATTGTAATTTCCCAGCATGTCCTCTGTAGAGGACAACAGGACAGTATTCATGTGAAAAAAGAACTAAATTTAGAAAATGAAATAAGTGCTTTTAACCCAAGAACACATTCAATTTGATCAAAAGAATACAATTCTGTATCACTCTTCTGTTGCTTGTTGCTTGCAACAATAAAACATGTATTTTAGTTCAACAATATCTAGAACCTCCTCTGGATATTTAGGTGAGATAGTCCTGGAGGCGTGGGTTCTTTTTGGTTCTGCAGAGGAACATTTTCCATTTTTTGTGAGTCTCGCCACTGCAGTCCTTGTTCCCAGCATGAGAACCCATCACAGGCCACAACAGTGGAGAACCCAGGATGTTCTCTACAGAACACAATAGGGCAGTGGTTCTCAAACTTTTTTTGCAGTGGGCCTCACTATGTCCAAGTTCAAGTCTCACGGGCCATCAACGCTCAATAACCAGATATAATGCATCTAAAATTATTACAATTGTATTATAATCATTAAAGAGTATAATTCTACCTTCCATTAATGGGACACCTGATGTTGTGGGGAGCCGACCAATTTGGTGAAATTCGGCTCAAAAGGTGTAACAGCACAGTGAAGTTGTGACGGTAAGCTGTAGTCTGTAAGACGCGCGCGGAAACGTGACTTGATGCGCGTAATTGCAGAAAATGTGCGTTCGCGAACGTATGTGGATCCAAATATGGAAATCACTTTTGAACTTAATCATCTGAGGTTTAGTCCAGAGACGTTTCACCACAACTGAGGACGACTGCAAATTGATTCTTCCATTCTTCAAGCTCAGACCTTCACTGCTGAGGCGACGACTCTTTTTGTGTGCATGTGTTCCTTCATTTGTATTTTCCTCACATCTTTTTTCTCCTCTAATAACAAATTTGTCCATTTTGATCATTAGTTGATGACTGTTTTAAATCTGTCAGAGCGCGCGTTTGTAATTGTGTGCATTAACTGTGTAACCTCTCTCATGCACGCACACATCATGAGAGAAATCTCGGACGCACACACAACAGGAGAGAACTCACACACATATAACAAAGGCAACATTGATTGTATTACTTTATCTGAAAAAAGTGAATGGTGATCAGGGAGCTACATATCAATTATATAAACTTGAAGCATCATAATCGGCATCGGTATCGGCCGATCACCTTGACAAAAAATCGGTACTTGGTATCGGTGGCCAAAATGCTGATCGGAGCATCACTAGGTGAATGTAATGTCCATTATAAAAGATGTAAGTGAATGGGCCAGGTCTCAGGATGATATAGGAAATGTATAAATGAAATACTTTTTAGCATCAAACCCAGCTATGCCTGGCCATGACTGACCGTGGTTGGTCCATGATTGGACCTACTTAATGTCAATAAACCTTATATAACTGCTTCCATGCCTGCCTGTCTTTCGACCCAAGGCTTAATTTGTGTTGGAACCAGATTCGGGTCCAGCACCTCCGAGACTGGATCCAGCACTTTTGTTAGAGATCTTTGTTTTTACCCAATTCTGTATATGTAACGTAAAATGCAGAAAAGTGAACTAAAAGTAATGAGCTGTATCACTTCGAGCCGCTCGACTTTTAAATCGTGACCGCAGTGACGGAAGCAATCATAAAATCTACACCAGCGCTGTTTATCAGTCACGCTGCTGCTCTGAGCGCTCATCCTTTACACGACTTTAATAACAGCACTGAGCTGGAGCCGCACTGGACCGGACCTTGACTTGCACTCCTGACAACCTACATAAACTCTGAGGCATCTGCTCTGCGTCGACCTCCGAGAAGGAGAAAAACACCCGAACTGAGAGTGTTTTATTCATATGCTTTCTATAGCACTTTTCATAGCTGACATGGTCCTAACACAGATTTACAGAATGAGGGTCCTGGTGGGAGAGTCAAGGTCAGCAAAACCTCCCAAAAGCTGGAGGAAACCTCGGGAGGAACTGAGATCCCTCCTCTGTTCCACAACAGATACACGAGTCTACTGATTTGCTATTCTGGCAGTATTGCCTTTAGATTTGAGGAGAAACAGTCAGAGTTAGTAGAAAGTGAGATGGTCTTCTCGGTTCGTCTCATGCTTCATAAGAGCCGTGTTCATGCTTGGTGTCCGTGTGTGGTGGTGACGTCTGTTTTTCTGTTCCAAGGTCGAAACACTCAGCCGCTGGTTGATGCCTTTCTGGCTTTGGGTTGAGTCCCATGTGTAATCTGGTTCACAGCAGGATTGGAGAACTCGAGTCTGGTCTCAAGAGGTTTCGTCTTCGTCTTGGGTTTTTCTTTGACCGGCTTGTATTTGGAATTTCAGAATTTCAGCCATTTGTTATTAAAATATTCTAGTTCGTCTTGACAAAGTTCAGCTGTCCCAGTGTTAATCGAGCTCCCTTAGTCTTGGACTAGCTAATGTTTGGACTAATTCTTATCTTTAGGGCTGGGTTCAAAAAATCTATTCACCGATTCTAATAAAAAAAATACAATATCAATCCAAATTTTGCGGATCGATCTTTTTTTGAATTGAATCAAATAGCTTGACTTAAAGTAGTGACCTCATTCGATTCTACAGTGATAGTCCACTGCAATCTGACTGGCCATTAAATGAAAATAAATCTTGAACTGGTCTTAAACCTCTCTCTCCTTTGGTCTCAGATGTGACTTTGTATTGACTTGAACCTCTTAAGACTTGACGTATTTGGTCTCTGGTTGAGAGTCTAATGAAATATTCTTTAATTTGCTCAGCTGGTTACTCTACCTGCCCAAATATAAATTGTGGCAAATCAGATTTATCTGCAACTTGTGAAAGTGGAGTGTCTACTCCGGAACGGGCCCTGGTGGTTTGCTAAATACAATTTTTTTTTTCAAGTATTTGTCCTTATAACGTTTTCGTAAAAAACACGTTATTTGTGCCTATCCGAATACCGGATTCAAATTCGGCCCCACCCCTAGTTTCCACAAACAAATATTAGTTAGATTCTAAAAAATCTGCTCTGCCTGTAGGACTGTTGAAGGGGGTTTCGGTGACACAAGCCCCGGTTACAGTAAATCTAAATGTCGATATTTACACAGGCAGAGTGATCCACCAACTACTAGGCAAAAGTTAAGAAGGTCTCCTCTGATCGTGGGAGGCGGCTGTCATTGAGACCGTTGTTCCAGAGAACCCTCTTTCTACAGTTTCACCGCAGGATGTCAATAACCTCCTGATTAATCTGCGGGGGAACACGGCATCACCGAAATGCCATGGAGCGTGGAATCGATATTCCATAACCTATCGCTTGCCAGAATCCGCGGCCACGGCCGAGCTGTGACAGCCTTTTGTCGCTTATCGAACTTCGCGCCGTATCTTCACATCACCGTGTTTGACAATTCCTCCTCCAACAGCTCCGGCCTCATCCCTGAACTTTGTCATTGTCCTCCCTTCCGGCGACACGGAGAAGACTAATCTTGCTGACATTGACCCTTTCCCTTATGCCGGGTGTCAAAAGTGGTCCGGGCGGGAGGGGGTGGGTGCCGGTAACCTTTACCGGAATTAGTCTCTCCGTGACCCAGGTAGGATGATGGACTCGGTCCCTTCACTGTGAAATACGAGCACTGTCTGTGGCATTATTCGGTTGAGTGACAGTCCCCCCCACCGCCCCCCCCGGGACGATGAGGCCCCGTCTGTGTTGACAGAACTAGTGGAAGCTCTGATGATATTACACAGCAAGGCGATGCCTGAGTTACAGCCTCAGCACTTTATGATTTGCTGTTCTCCTCCTACACATAGACATACACCTCCTTACCTCCCCCCAACACACACACACACACACATATGCTGCTGTTTTCCAGCATGCATCCTCACAGGATTTGATACTTGACCCGAGGCAATTCATTATTTGCTGTGCATTCTGCTATCACCTTGAATTACTCTTAAACCAGGAGCAGATAATGCAATCTGATAGCACATCATGCTGGGGAGCGATTGCAAAAACAAGCGTCTTCCACCTAAAAATAAAACAAAAAAAAGAACAAAGCCTGATGTTTATTCCTAATCTGATCTTTATCTGCTGTTTCACATTGTTGCCACGGTCTTGCCCCGTAACATTTCTCCACAATTTCCAGATGTCACAAAAAGTGATAGGGGGGGAGAGGGGGTGCTTTCAGCTGGGTGGATACATCATGTGCCGGGCCGGGATCTGTCGGGGAGGAAGGGGCCAGATACAACACGGTTGAACATTTTCAGGCGCTGTAATTTGAGCAGATGAATTATTCATGGGCACTTCAGTAATGAATGTAAAAAGAGTTTCCCTATCATTCATAATCTGGAGGGTAGAGGAAATACGAACCAGGGCTCCGGGGCACTTAGCGGTGCCTTTTTTCGACAGGACTGAGCGATTCTCAGCAGAGATAGAGTCCTCCTTCTGCAAGCCCTGTGAAGGCAACACCTCGGACACCGGTAATGGATAAGCAAGTGAGGGGCGGTCCCGAACCGACAGGATTGTGGATGGCGGCGGTGTCTCCCATCGACAGGGGCAATGAAACAAGGCCAAAGTTTTGTTTGTTTACTTAAGGATGCTTTTAATGGCCTGCCCACTAATCTGTCACCCTGGAGGATGGCGGGTGTGGGCGTGGCCTTGCGACGAGTGGAAATAACTCTGAGGAATACATGGCGCTAATTGTGCATCCAGAAGTCTTTCTAGTGACCTTTACAGCTACAAAAGCCCTGAAATACAGCAACCATTAGTATCCGGTATCATATGCTCTCCTGACACCATCTTTCAACACCCTCATCAGAGGTGGGGGGGATATAGATACGGGTGGTAATATGTTATTGATGGTGTTTATTGCATCCCAAAGGGTGGGAGACCCATTCCTAGTCGCGGGAAGACATGAGATATTGATTGGGAAGGGATTAAGTGTCGACCAATCAGGAGGTGGATTATGCACGGTTACCAGCTGTTTTGCGGTACATATAAATCATGTCAACTCAATAAAGCGCTTCCTATCCTTGCTGCTGTGCTCATTATGGAACTATATGCTATGCTTATTCAGGGAAAACAAGGTCTAGAACATTACCCCATCTGTCTGTGGAAACCTTCTGAGGGTTTCCGTGAACGGGCACCAACGTGGGCCTCCACAGCAGCATATGGCGCAGCCTCGTTTGGTTTGTAGCCCACTACCCCAAGGGGCTTGCGAACATGTTAGGTCAACTTAAACATCTTTTTAAAAGGTTATCGTGGCACCAGTCGTGACAAGAAATGAAGAAAAAAAAACGCTGTGACGAAACGCTTGCACGCATACCCCTCAGCCGACATTCGTTTCTCCACAACCAGAATCAATAAAGGCAATTAACTTCGTGGTTGCGGCCGACCTGGAGCGCTCCTCCTCTCCCGCAGAGAATTTTGAGAAAATGGGGGTCAGTGCAGGGGATAATATGCCGCTTCTTTATATCGCCACGTCTTCGCGTCCCTAAGAGCTTTGAAAACATTTTTTGAGGGCAATAGTACAAAACACCCCCCCCCCCCCCCAATCTCGTTTTGCCGATGCTTTTCCTCAGATCCACCCGTTTGCCTTTGTTTCCCCGTATTAATCACGGCGAGCGTGCGGCTAATGGTAAACGGGGCTCGCCGAGACTGTGGTGGAATTGCGAAGCAGCGTGGGCCCGTATGCAGAGTGCTCTTTTTTATTAGGCCACTGCAGTCGCCTCTCCCTGAAACCTGCAGGAGTGATCTGTCTTTCTGTGATAGCCCTGCTGGAGCCGAGAAACCGAATTACTATGAGTAAATGGCCTTGCCGGTTTTAGTGCAGGAATCCAGGTCGCATACAACGCGTGTAAACAATGGTTTGGAATTCAGTGCGCCAGCTTTTGTTTTTTTTCCCCCCAGATTTTTTTCCCGCCCATAAGGTAATGCACAGGAGCCGTTTGTTTATGAGATGATATTTTCTGGATGACCTTTTTTCGCATTCTATTCTGTACCACTCTGCAGGTTTGCCTGTGTCTTACAGAAGAGGAATAGGCTAAACAATGTGTTTGGTTATTGGAGATCTTGTACAGTGTCTGGGCTGCAAAAGGTAACAGGAGCAAAAGATGCTGACAGACAGAAATTTTTCGGGCAGGGGCCTGGCTGGACATCATTTTTAAGCACAAACTACTTTTTTAACGAAATGTCCTCAGAGTTCCACTGACTTCAGATCAGTCAAAAGACATATGTCGGAAATATACATTGCAACCCTCCTCCCTCTGAAGGCTTTTACTTGTTATGGAGGGCTCTATGTCATAAAAATACATTTACATTTACATTTATGGCATTTAGCTGACACTTTTATCCGGAATGACGTACATCAGTGCTCAAGAAGTCCGCATCTGTAACTTAGACCTGTAAAGCTGAACTTAAATAAAAATCCGCAATTCAACCAAGATAGTGCAGGTTTACACCTAAACAACACCTGTCAAAGAAAGTCAACAGTCAGTAGTAATAGTAATAGTTTTTATTTAAATAGCAGAAGAAAGCAAATGAATTGAGAGAGAGTATGATTTTATTATTATCATTGTAAAACTAATAACGATAATAAATATAAGAAAGTTCAGATCCCCATCCTGTGCATCCTGATTATTTCCACTTGGAAGTTCAATTTGGCAACTTTTGCATATACAGCTCTAGAAAATATAAGAGGGCGCTGCAATTCATTTAAAACAAGAGTAAATTGACCACTTTGTCATACGTGAAAACCAACACAGCATGAAATTCTTCCACTGCGTTTAACATATTTAACACATTCACCCAGTGAAGCAGCCAGGAACACAGTGTGGGCACTGTACCTTCCTCAAAGGAACCTCAGAGATGCTAAGCAGTCTAGGGAATCGAACCCACAACTTCCTGATCACAGAGCGAATGCCTTGACCACCAGGCCACCAGCTTTAAACCAGCGTCTCTCTGAGTGAGAACCGGTTCCAGGCCAGTGTGTGTTAAACTCCAGTCCAGTGTGTGTTAAACTCCAGTCCAGTGTGTGTTAAACTCCAGTCCAGT
>JBBMFX010000101.1:22149239-22160890 GCA_037832545.1 Rhabdalestes septentrionalis
ACCCGTGTTGGGGCCCCCCCCCCCCCCCCCCCCCCCAGAAAAACAGGCTGAACTGGAGCGGACTGCACTCTTTCATGGTTCTGCTGTAAGTAACATCCCTCCCGGATCTGTTTCCTGTGTTCCAGGCCTGAACTCCAGAGGCTACTTCAGTTCGGACGCCAGCGAGACGGTCCGCGTCCATGGAGCGGCGCTGCTGATGCTGGTGTGGCTGCTACTATAGAACTTTTGCCTTCAATTAGCACAGACTGCGAAACGAAAAACAAAAAAAACAAAAAGGGGGAAAGGGGAACAAAGGGGGGGAAACTTTGCGAGGGTGTGGTTTTGTTTAAGAGGTGTATACAGGTCATGGCAGTCATTTATTCATTTGTAGTTTCGCTCCAGAATGTCGACAGAGATGCATTTGCCTTACATTCGTGTACGTGTCTCTTTTTTTTTTATTTCAACCATTTTTTTTTCAGTTTAGATTTTATATATACAACAAAATAAGGGCAGGCTTTCCTCATGCTGTTGGTGTTTTTATTTATTTATTTATTTATTTATTTATTTTTCCGCTTAGGTTTCAGTTTTCCAGTTTCCGAGTTGAGAGAGAACTCGAGAATCACTCGACGCTTTTGATGTGTGGCGCGCGTTTCGGCCCGGAATGCCGCGTTTGAGTGAACGTCGGATCCTGGCGGAGAATTCCCCCGACTCTTCATTAGACTCGCGCTGTCTGACTGGCGAACTCGCTCTTTTCTCCTCGCCGCACGGAAGCGTACACCCGTCTACGGGAGCGTGTCTGAGGCTCACGCGCCGCCGTCCCTGAGCAGATTCAGAACGCCTGAGAAGAACCGTCAGGAAGAACCCGAACCCTCTCATACCCCTTTCCCACTGCGCTGGTTCCTGCAATTTTGGTTCCCAATTTCGGAACCAGTGCTGCGCTTTTCCACAGAAAAGTAATTGGTGCCGGTACCCTAAATCCTAAACTCCGCTGGTCTACCAGTGAGAACCCGTGACGTCACGAGCGGTGGGCGGAGTTATCGTTGTAATCGTTGTCTATGTCGATCTCTTTTAACGTTGATAACTCTGAATAAATTCTCTGGAAACTGAAATAAATCCTCAAGGTTTGGAGGATAACCAGCACGCTCCAACCGAAATCGGCCATGTCTGTTTCTGTTTAGTGGGCGTGACCTGTTATGGATTATCATGCGACTCCCGCTGAGCTCCTGTCAAGTGGAAATGGGGGCCAGTTCTCGGTTGTTTTGGTTGGTTCCCAGTTCAGCACCGGCCAGGCACCAGAACCGGCACCTGGCACCAGTGCAGTGGAAAATTAGATATGCCTCGTGCAGAACCCGCAACCCTTTCACTCGCCTGTAATAATCCCTTCTTCCATCTCGAGAGACTGTAACAGTCTAAGACCCTGTTTACCCTCTTAAAGTACATCCTGGATGGTTGGATCACAAGTGGATGGCACTGCATGCAGAGTATTTGGATTTGGCATTAATACAGATTGAAACTACTACAAATGTGAGGGGGACGTGTCCCCCCAAAATTTCATAATTATTCGTTTGGACCCACCACACACACACACACACACACACATTTAGCATAAAATATTAGTTCACCCAGTGCTGTTGTATTTTGAATCTTTCATGAAAGAATCCATTCCGCTTAATTGATAGGAGACTTTGTTCACACGCAGCAACCCACACATCCAGCCACACAAACCACGCCCCCAAACAACAAACCCTGCCCTATGCCTAAACCACACCCCACTCACAAACCCCGCCCCCTTGCGTAGGCCAATTCATCCCCCTCACATTACAATCGCTTCCAATGCCACCAAGCGCCCCTGTGATCGGAAAGTCGTGGGTTCAAATCCCAGGTCAGTCTTCCGCTGGACACTTTGGAGACCTATAAAAAGTCACAAGAGCATCCCAGCTGTCCACTTGTGGTCCGATTGTTCAGGAGAGATATTTAACTGAGTGTAAACAAGGCCCAAGATACCTCATGTGTCGCTTATGTGCCCATTTTCGCTCAGAATTGCTAGAGGTGTAGATGAAAGAGCTGATTGTCTATTCGAAACCAGAGGTGCCCTCACTGGAGATGCCCTGTTTGTATGAATTAAGCAAAACCAGAAAACCTTACAATACGCAAAAGAAGATGCAGAATATACGTTAACCTGTCTGAGATCCTGAGCTTATGGCTATCAGTTTCTGAGACCCTGGATTTGAGTTCACATTCATTTGACAGATCCGGTCTTAACGGTTCATGCCCTGCACACTGCAGTGTTTTACCAACACTCCAAATCCCACCCATCAGCTAGCTGGATTTCCAGGACTGGTTCAGGGAACCCAGCGGTGCGATCAGGACGGGGCTGCCTCTCCAGGTTTTTAACGTTTGTGTCTTGTTGGAGTGTTGGGAACATCTCTCTTTTTTCCTCATGCTGTCATCATTGATTTCTTACCGCTGTTCTCCGGTTTGTCGAATGATTTAATACTTTTGTATTAATGCCGTAACCCGTCTCTGTGAGACGGAACAGAGACTGAATAAAATTTCATATTGAAATTCTAAACCTGTCTGTGGCGTAATCAATTATCCGACCTGACGTCCGTCTGTTTTCCTTGCGGAACGACGGCTCTGTGTGGAGGGGGGGGGGGCGCTCTGTTCCACGCTCCGCTGGATGCAGTCAGAACGTAATGCGCACTTTCACGCTCTTGTATGTAAACTTGACTTAAATACGTACAGTTGCTTAGAAACCTCTGCCACAGGCACCGGTGGCGTGATTATTATCGGCGGGCTGCGGTGACAGAGGAGCGCTGGGAGAAAAGGATAAATGATAATATAATGCAGCGAATGATTTGGTTTAATTATTCTATCCATCACGCAGACAACTCAAAGACAGGCCATTGCTGTAGTTACAATAACAAGGAGGAGGAACTGAATCAAGCACACAAACACAGGATTAAACCTCACTGTACTAACCTACAAAGGTCTAATAGCGGATTTGATTTGATCAAACATAACATCAGTTAAATGCCATGCCCATTATTTCAGTGACTACTGACACGCATGGTTTATGATGGCATATATTTCATTTGAATTCATACACATGAAGCATGAAAGTGCAACCATAGGGAGATCCTGCTGAGGTAGGTTTTTCTCTAGTAATGGCTCCCCCTTGTGGAGAAAGTTGAGACTGCAAAGCATAGCTTTGTAATGGCAAAACCACATTTATTATTCAAATTGCAAAGTGCCTTTTTGGGGTTTATTTTTCCTTTCAGTTCTGTATTTTTAGGATCTGGGGATAGTGACAGCTCTAATGTTCATAAACCAGATGGTGACTGATAACACACACAGTCTATAGCGTCTGTTACAGTTTTTTAAATGTATCTTCAGGGACATATTTAAAGGAACATATTTTATATATTTTATCTAAATTTATCACATTGGTGCAGTTATTAAGTCATAATGAATTTCTATGTTTTCCCGCCTCTCTTTATCCGTCACGAAACACTCCTAGCCAAATGTTTTGGCACATTTGCATATTACCCAATATTTGCTAAAAACATACACAGAATTCTATGCTTATAAATGCACATTATGTTCAACATTTCAGTTCATTTATTAAACAGACAATAAGCCACTCAATAGAATTATAATGCACATATCCAGGCGAGTGTTGGATATTTAAGGAGCTATTCAGTGCTGAAAAGTAACAAGTGCGTTTAAAGTTAAAGGACAGTCTAGAATTTGACCCTGCTGCACCAACAGCAAGTTAAAAGGAGTTAGACCTACACTGGTCCAGATTCTCTCCTCTTAGAAAGGAAACGAAAGTCGACGAAAAGTCAAAATTTAAAAAAGAATAAAGATTTGAACATAATTTTTGATTGGCTGGCCTGAATTGTACCTCATGCTGAAACCAATCCTTTCCATGTTTATTAGCAGAAATGGGTGGAGCTAAAGGGCTGTAAGCTGAATAGGTTTGCATATGCAAATGCACTGATGACATCACAAAGAACTTAAAACAGGCAGCTAAATTTGCATATTGAAGCCATATAGAGGTAACGGTATGTCCCAACCAATAATTAATAGAAAACAAATGAATAGAGCAAGAAATAAAACAATCGTCACATTTTCCCTCTTCTTCAGACAGAGAGCAGACGTGGAGGCAGAAGTATGTAAATATTTTTTCTTTATTTTTCCAACCAAAACCAAAAAGAACGCAGCTTAACGCATTTTTTTTTTACTAAAAAGGAAAAACACAAACTGAACGTTTAACCCCCCCAAGATAAACTGAAACACCATGACTTAAATACCTGTACACCAAAACCGAACCCCCAATCACAAACCACACTTACTTCATATTAACAAGCACCGGCTGAAACTCATAAACCCACGTCCTCCTTCATAATAAAAGTCCAAAAACAAAACCCCAATTACAGCTAAAATAAGAGTGACCTCTAGTGGCCACCCACCATCATAGACCTCCGCCCTGACAGCAATAGAGCAGGGTTTCTGAGATGGGCCCTTTAATTCGGGGCTCCTGAGTACCTTGAACTTGGGGGTAGGCTGTGAAGTGAGTTTTGATTTATTTATTTCGTTATTTGAAACTGGGTCGACGTGGAGCTATGAAATGGAGTTTTGCAGAAAGAGGCTTGGTGGAGGCGAGAACAGAGAGGTGTGAGAGAACGTCTCCAGGTTCTCGGAGGAATAATCTCATCAGGCACGCTGACAGGTGAGCGTCTCTGCGAGGATGTAATCTCCCGAGAACCGTTCCGACTTATCGGGCTACCGGGGGATTTAACCGCAAGTCCAGCTCCTGAGGAGGCGCTCTGACGTCCTGCTTATTGTCCTTGCCCAATCCCCAACAGAGCTGATCCTGGTGCAATTTACCTGTAAATATGCCCCCCCACCCCCACCCCCACCCCCACACCCCGCCACCACCACCGAGCCTCTTAAATTACAGGCGTTCCGCCAATTCCACGTTTTCATGCAATCCGCAAAAATTCAGGCCTTCCTTTCACTTCCAACCACTTTTTTATTTTATTTTCTATATATTCTTGTATTGCTTCAGAAGTTATTAGCGTGATTGTGCCCGTGATCTCAGTATAGTTCTTCTTAAGTTTAATTACACAGGGCAGTAAAAAAAACCCTGTAATCATCAGAAAACCCAACACACTTTTCTAAACCATTTTTTAATACCGATTTCAGATCTGCTTTCAGGGTTTTTCAGTCTCAACAACTGTACAAATTATGAGTTTAAAAAAATCTGCAATAGACTGAAGTGTTTTTGTTATGAAACCGCAGGCACCGATCAAGTAAATGTTTCAATATTTTCACTGTGAAGTCAAACTGGCGCTCACTAATGATCAGTGTCAGTCAACCACCACTGTTTCTTCAAAAATACTTACAGTATGATTATTTCATGCTAATTATACCAACTATCATGCAATACATAACCGGCTTCATCACTTAAACTGTACATGCGGGAAAAACTAAACACAGATTTGAAATCAACATGAAAAACACGACAAAAGCCAGATAAACTAATCTCTGATGATTTTGGCCTGTTGATCTGTGTTATCATTTTTTTAGCTAAAAACAGATTGTTTTGGTTGAATTAAATGTTCGGCCGTCCTTAACACATTGTACAATGCCAAACCCTTAGTTCACCTCTGAAAAAAGCCTTTATTTGAATTAAGTTGCCACTAATTTGTGAAACCGACCCTTAATTTTACCTTAAAATTAGATTTAAGGCCCGAGAGTGAAACCCCTCATGTTTAATTTAAGGCATTATTTCAGGTTGTTCTATTATTTAAGGGGCAAATTTGAAAAAGCAAGAGGAGAATGCGGTATTTCTACCTCTAATCACTTTAATCTGGGCACTTTTTCCGTATAATTTCCTGTATGTGACCTCAAGGTCAGAATTAAGGTCATTTAAGCAGTAAAATGAAGGCGTTTGGTTTGGTATTTCTGGTACGAGACGGTGAGTTAATGCCCCTCTCGGTGGTACAGCTGTAAAATTTGAATCCACTGAAATGTTCATATTTTGTCCATAAAATCAATGTAGTGTGTCTCCAAACACGGGTTTCATAGCAAACACACAATCACACATCGCGTTTTCTCACAGAAAGGCACCAAGTCTTATATCCCTCTGTTTTATTCTTTATTCTGTTTCGCACCAACCGACCTTTGTGTGTGTGATAACATGCTATATCGATAAATTTGTCTCGACTTGTCTCTCCATTCCGAAGCCTCTGAGCGTGACGGGTTCCGTTTACACACATTGGCGTTTCTGCTCTTCGCCCTCCTGCCCGATCTTTATTTTATCCTCCTCTTACACGTTTAAGGGCGTCCATGTCAAGTCTGCGGCCCCATTGATGAATAACAGCCACTCCAGTTCTCAATATTTTCCTTGCGGACGGAGATCGGCTCGCCGCATTAAAAGCGTTCCGCCCGCCGGCGGTGTAATGGATCTTATGCAAAAATGAAAAGAGCGAATTCCGCCCCAGATTCCTTTCCGCAGATAGCGATGGCAGGACGGTGCGGGGAAGCACCTCGGACCCCATAAACGAAGTAATAAGCGCCAGAGAACCCCTGGCTATCGGAATTAATCATTTCCGTGATAGAATAGGGCTGTCATAGTTCATTTGTTGGTGGCGGGATGCCGCGAAGGACGGCGCGCTGAGATAATGAATGGTTTAGGAGTTATGCATATTAAGAGGGAGGGTCGGGGAGGCGAAGGGAAAGGGCGCGAGAGACCTGGCGGCCTAGTTAGGAGGCGCTGGAGCGGAAGTGGACCCGGCTCGCTCGGGACTTGGAGGGACTCCCAGCATATGTAGGTGAGTGGAGGACCTTCGGGAGCGAGGCTGCAGGCTTGACCGCTCTGACATGAAAGTAACGCTCAGACTCTGGTCCGTACTCACATAAAAGGTCACTGACATGAGAGCAGGTTTCATCAACAGCACCAGCAGGAAGTCCCGGAATATGCATTTTCCACTCCTCCTCTGTTTTCATAGATGCTCAGCCACATCACATCTTCCGACTTAAATGCCAGCGTTTGTGCACCACCAAGTATTTCTTAAGTCTTTAATATCTTATTACAGTAAACCTCCCACTTTTACTCACGAAAATCTAAGTCTACTATATATTTTTTGAAAACCCGAAACTGCAGATATTTCCCAATTTTTTCGGGGCGTCATCCGTCACGCCCCCTTGTCCTCATGCTGGAATTCTATACACCGCATCCAAAAATGAACCCAGTAAGAGGACGAGGGAGCATGAAGGATGAGGCCCCCGACGTCACAGCTTATTTTTCTGGCAATATATAATTTTTCAATATATACTTAGTATAGTAACCACTATTTTAATATTTCCATCGTTTTAATTGTAAATTCAGCTACCTTTCTATATAAAAAATAACTATAAATGTTTTGGTACCGTGGAGAGAAATACAAAGAAATGCGTCTTGGGATGGTGAAATACTGCTACGCTGAAATACTGAGACGGGAGGTTAGAAAGTAGCCAATCCGAGAATGTTATTTATTTCTCCTTGCTGCTGATTGGCTGCTGCCCTGTGACGCTTCAGTCCAGAATTTCCCCCGTGGAGCATCTCGAGTGTTCTCCTGTTTTTAGTTGTGTTCTTCTTAAAGCCTGTATTTTTATTACTGTAAATGAAATTCATTTTTAGTGTATTTACCTGCTTATACCAAAAAAGCACTGCATAAATTACAGTCCAGTCTTTACAGGGGGAACATCAGTATTTACATTCTAGCACTACAGTACGAATATAGGTTCACATTTTCTTTATGGGTTATGTGTTTAAAACAAAATTATTGTGTTTTGGGAGCATATTTAGGATTTACACTACTAAAATAGGAGGCATTTTTTACCACATCACTATAATGCAGTTTTTTATTATTTAAAAAAATTGAAATCTTGGGGCAGCTCTAGTTGCTCATTAATTAATTTATTTATTTTCTTAATTTATTTATCCCAAAGTGGTCCTCAGAATGCCTCACAGATGATCCCCATTTTGTTGGGTCCTCATGCATTTGGATGAGTCAGGCTGGGCTGAGGACCAACGTTTGAGGACCACCGCCCTACAGAGAACTCACTTATTCACATTCTAATGTGGAATCATTGTGTGTTTGGTGAATTTAACATCTTGCAGTGAAAATTTATGTGTCTGGTGCAAAAGCTATGGCACATTTTAGGCCTGAATCATAATATCTCACCATACAATGAACAAAATCACTTTTATTGATAACTTCATTAAGAAAACAGACCTGGGTAGAACACATTGTGTGCGGGTTCTTTATGTCTGAGAGTGTTTTATATGTTTTGTTCACTGACATGAATGCTATTTTACAATTTTAGGGAACCAAAATTCTATAGCATTTGTCATAAAGTCCTTTGTGGCACATTAAAAAAAGAAACGCGATGAATTTGCTTTATTTTTTTGGTCGATTTTGCAAAGCTCAGCTATGGGGTGTGACGATACTATCAAATCACAATTAGGTTAGATTCAGGTTTCAAGGTTTGATACAGTCACCATCAATTCAATTAGTAAAAACTGAAAAAACTTACATTTTTACAATTCTTTTTTTTTTTGTGTGTTGGTTTATTAGCAGTTTTCTCTTATTCTCCAGATTCTAGGAAAGACACGAGTAACACAAACCGCTCCCTGTTCCCTACATAGTGCAGTAAAATCCAGACTCCTACTCAAACTGTGTAGAACACGTCCAATCCAGAGACACTGGAGACTCAGACATGTGTGCCGAACTTACACAGCGCCCCCTAGAGGAAGTAAAGTGCTGTTTCAGGTTCAGACAGATGTGTTTAACAGCTTAGCTGTTGAAGGGGGGGAAAGATGGTATTGGCACTTGAAAAAGTGGTGGCAAGTCTCTTAGAATGTAGACTAGGTTTCAAACGAGCCCAGACTGACTGGCGACATCAAACGAGGCGGGAACATGTGACCTTTGGCTTCCTTCCCGGCTCAGCCGCTCCTACAGTTCCGCAGAGTTCGCGGCGAGCTCTCCAGGCAGCGTTTTATCACAGGCGGCTCTGAAGTCCCGCTTGTTTGTACTGAAAACATTTCCAGAAGCGAGGTGTGCAGCTCTTGACGTGCGGTTGTATATCCTCCGGCAGGTTATCACCCATCACGAGGAGCGGAGGCCACGGACATAAATCAAACGCCGGAGCTTCGCGTCCGAACTCCTCTCGGGCAGCCTGTACTGCCGAGTCGGCGTCGCACGCCGGAGGGAGGCGGCAGTTTCAGGTCCAGGGAAGATAAAGGCAGGGATGGAGCAGCACGGACACACAACTCCGAAAAATGAATCATGTCGTAGTTTATTTTTTAGGCATTTGCATCTATTTGACTTTATTCATTAAAATTCCTTAAAATCAGCATAAATCTGTTAAATGTGAACACAATGAAACTGAATCAGTTTAAACTGATTTAAATATGATGAGCTTTGGATCGAGTGAGATTCATTTAGTTAAAATGTATGAGATTGTTTACATCAGGTTTATTCGTTTATACAAATCACACGTCGGGTTTATGGGTATAATTACTTAAATCTCATTCTTAATTGTTTCATTTACATGTGACTGACAGATAGCGGCACATAAAGTTTACTGTCCTGTTTCTATAAGTAGTTCAAATGGAGGGAAATTTTATATGCAATTGAAATAAATACGTCCTTGGAAATGGGACAAATATTTGCAGCCCTAATCTGCAAAGCGGCATCTCGGGCTACTTGGCCTGCAGATTGGCCTGCAGATTGGCCTGCAGGGGCTCGGCTCCAGACTCGGGCGTAACCCTGCGGGGTGGGGGGGCGAGGTAACGCGATTATGAGTCAGAGAGGAAGGGCTTCACCTGTCAGACCCGACAGAGCTGGGAAGGTTTACAGGATTGCGGACGCGGCTCCTGATAGACGGAGCGTCCACCGAACGAGCTCATTTACATGATTCCGCACGTCCCCGAGTTCAGATACGCCGCCGAAGCCCCTGCAGAGACGTCTGCCACTAAGTGGAGTCTGTGTGTGTTAGTTAGTTTGTTTGTTTGTTTGTTTGTTTGTTTGTTTACAGTCTGAGTGAAGGGTTTGGAGACACGGCTCAGGATCCCCAGACACGCTTGATAGGTGCCACAGGTGCTCGCACGATGAGATGCTTCCAGACGCCGTCACGCCCATCAGCCGAAGGGGTTTAACACCTAATCCCAAAACGCTGTTGGGATAAACCCCTCCCCCGCTTCCCTCCCTGTTTTCTGAATAAAGTTCTTAGGGGTTTTGAGTCATTTCAAGTTTTTTAAGCCTCACAGATTTGATCCATTCTGATGTTTGAAGGCGTTTCATGTTTACATGTACAGCTTCGGAAAAAAAAAAGAGTTTATTTTCAAATCAGTGTCTCTATAAGTGTGAAACCTGTAGGGGAATTTAAACATTTGCTTTAAGTTAATCAGGTAGTGTATGGAATAAATGTGTCCTAAGGAGAAAATCAGTATATTCAGTGTATAAATATACATTTGATTGTCTATTTTCTGCTTTTTATTCCGAGTGTTCTCTATGTGAGGCTGGAAGATGGACTTGTATGAGGCCGAGACTTTTGTCAGATAAGAGAAACAAATACTTGTATTTGCACGTGAAGAGAAGATAAATGGTCATTAACGGTCGAGGCCGGTCTTGTATATGTAAAGATTTTCAAATCGGCCTCTCTCTGGGTCTGAAACCTGTAGGGGAAATTAAACATGTGGTTAAAGGTGTTCAGGTAATAAATGTACTTCATGTATCCGAAGGGAACAAATCTGTATATTCATTGTATGAGTATGTTTTAGATTGTCTATTTGATTGTTTGTTATTTTGAATATTTTCTATGTGAGGCTGGATGTCACATAAGACACATTTACGTTTACGGCATTTAGCAGACGCCTTCATCCAAAGCGACTTCCACTCCCTACCAGCAGGGGGCAGCCTCCCCGGAGCAACTTGGGGTTAAGGGTCTTGCTCAGGGACCCAGTGGTGGTGCTGGAGGTAGGATTTGAACCTAAGACCTCATGGTGCTCATGGTCCAGAGGCAAGTCTCCGACCCACTGAGCTACATCCACCACTCCATGTACACTTTTAATACTGCATGGGAAATTAAGATTTAATCAATAACGGTTGAGGCCGGTCTTGAAAGTTGTTAGAGCACGAGACTTGATTTAGGAACTTGTGTTTCTGCAAGTTTGTTGTGTTTTTAAATAAAATGTTCTGCATTCTGGGCTAGCAAGAGGTTGTGGGAATGGTCAAGGCACAGTTTTCATAGCCGTTACATCAGGGTCTCTCAGAGAATATGCAAGAACTGTCTAGTTAGTCTCTGGCGCCTGGATCCCTACGATGTACAACTCACAGAGGCTCCATGTTAGAAAATAATAATATAGTATCTCTGGCTTTGAAGGACGTGGGTGAGGAGAGGAGATCCGTAACTCCAGGACCGTCCCGGAGCGAAAGTTTTAACTCCGTTCGGACTTTTTGCAAAAGTTGAACTAAAGCCGTTGTTTCTGAGCGAAGATTTTTTTGTCAGCTTGCCGATTTTCTCACCGCCATTAAACCGGTTCCAGTCCAGTGTGTGTTAAACTCCAGTCCAGTGTGTGTTAAACTCCAGTCCAGTGTGTGTTAAACTCCAGTCCA
>JBBMFX010000101.1:22214738-22224777 GCA_037832545.1 Rhabdalestes septentrionalis
TAAACTCTACTCGAGGAATTCCTTAGTAAATATTACAATGAATTTCTGTGTGGAAATTGTAACCAAGCTTTTTTAAGTAAGAGAGAGAGAGAGAGAGAGAGAAAGAGAGAAAACATAGAGAAGATGGAATAGTGTCACAGCGTAAGCCACGGGGAAAGGATAGGATGAACTACTTTATTGGGGATGTCTTGCAAATTGATAAAATATCCACCTGTTGTCTGTTCCATTTGCACGTCAGCATGTGAAATAGATTTTCAGTCAGTGTTGATTTCTAAGTGGACTGTTTGATTTCACAGAAGTGTGATATTATATTTACAATTTATATGAAGCAGGGCTTTTGCTCAGGTGATCTTGATCTATTAATCATCGGTCCTTCTGAAACTCTGGAACGGGCCTCTGGAATAGGTTGCTAAAACAGTCCTGCAGGGAAACTGAGTGAGCGCACCTCACTCACTTGAAATCAGCTTAATTAAACTAGAACTTTGCATAATTTTACTTTATATACATACAATACAATACAAATGTATTTATATAGCACATTTAAAAACAACCATGTTGACCAAAGTGCTTTGCAAAAGCAAAAATAAAAAGACAATACACATACAAAATGAAATTTCAGTTAAGGAATATTGATCGCCTTAGAGAAAAGTTGAGCTTTCTGAGCAGATTTAAAGACTTGGAGCAGGTTTGAGCAGATCTGATATGAATCAGAAGGCTATTCCATAACCTAGGACCAATTACAGCACGATCACCTCTATTTTAAGTCTAGTTCTGGGAACACAGAGTAAACCAGAGATATTTGATCTGAGTAATCTAGACTGTGTGAATGGATGTAGTAAGTCGGCTAAATACCGTGGAGCCTGATTCTGTAGGGACTTAAAAATAAATAGCAAAACTTTAAAATCAATTCTATATTTGACTGGTAACCAATGCAGTGAAATCAAAACCAGTGTAATGTTTTCACACTTATGCTTCCCTTTAAGGAGCCGAGCTGCAGCATTTTGAACCAACTGCAATCGTGCGACACATGTCTGGGGGGCACCAATATACAAAGAGTTAATCTATAATCTAATCGTGACGTTACAAAAGCATGCATGACATTTTCAAAATTCTTAACAGACACAAAAGGCTTTCCATTAACTTTAAGAACTCCAAAAAGGCACCACCCTGAGAAAGGCAACTCTGAAAAGCTGTTAAGCTGTTGGTTTTGCCTTTGTTGGAGACCTTTTGTTAGAGTGGCCTTCATTAGAGTTGCTGTTGTACAAATCAAAGAGTACAGGCACAACCTGTTTGCCATCTCCACATTGCATGACTGTTCTGAAACATGTGTGTTTCTCAGAAAACCATTGAGATACATGCCAACCAGGAACCCTAGTGGCGTATCTCTCAAACACGTCAGAGTGAATAGAGCCTTCTATAATGTTAATCCATGAAGGACTGCTGGTCCATACAAGAAGAGCTGATGCATGTCTTAACAGCCAAGCAGCAGTGCCCACCTTTCTGCATCCTGTGTCTCAGTGATGATGTGTTTCGAACGGCTGATTTTGCAACACATTGAGACCTGTCTCCACATAAACATGGATAATTTAAATATACAACAAAAATGTCCAAAAAACTCCACCTCACATCGTTCCATCTGACAACCAGGGATGTCGTGTCAGACTCATATTTGGCAGCCATGCATCAAGAACCATCTCAATGAACCTAGATTCACCTCTGTGTCCTCCACACAATTAAACTATGAACCCCCCAGTAGGACTAGTCAGTCGTGGTCCTTTTCATGCTGCACATAGTGCTTCTTGTATTGAATAACCGTCATTTGGTTCATTGATAGTACACAATACTCTTTAAAAAAATGTTGCAATTTCCCTCCAAATTAGGCATTTCATAGTACACCATGCATATATAGCTGAATTGTGTATATGCACTGTGTGTATTTTATATGTGTTTTCAATTTACTTTTTCAGTTTATGTGCACTGTTGTTTTAGGAGGGGTGGAATTTGTCATTGTATGCAAGTGTATGATAAAATGACTCATGAATGGCTTTGCACAGCATTTTCTTGATCGGGCTGTCAGGAATCCCCAGACCGTCGACATGGCAATCTGTGGGTCCCTGGTACCTGAGGAACTAGTTTGGGGGCATAACGCCATGAAACTAGGGTGGAGACAAAATGAAAATGCCAGCACAGGGTGGATCCTGTATGTTTAAATACTGTGGTTCTGCAGTTGTATGCCCAGCTTCCAGGTGTGTGAACTTCAGTGGAGAGAACATTTCATCTAGACTCTGAAAATGTGTGCTGCTGCATCTGAAAAGGGTAAGCATATTTTACACATTGCAGCCTAACGTAATTAATGGTTGAATTAAGAGTCTGAAATGGGAAGACTTTTAATGAAGGACACCTAGAGGGATAAAATGAGTGTCTGACTAAGAAGAAAGATAAGGACATGAAAATAATTAAAAACTAGGAAGGATGTTATAAATAAATCATAGAACAAATACAAATATCAAATGTGAAGAAAGAGAGGCAAATGCAAAGAAACCAAATCCCACGGGTATAGTGAAATGCTGCACAAGGAGTTTGAGAGTTTGCACTGCTGAGGGTGGGGTGTTGTGAACAAATTTTTCTAAAACACTTGGAAACAACTTATTTTCTATGACATTTCTTGTATTTTACATTGTATTACTGAATCTGCAAACTTCTGTTCGTCATATTTTATTTTTAAATACAGGTGTAAATGAATACAGTGGACTTTCAAATGGTCTGTGAAAGTATAAAAATACATTTGCAGTCTTTAATCGATTTCTCTGGCATAAATACATTTTTCTAATTCTGATGAATATAAAAAATATATTTAGATCAAATAAAGAGACCTTCACATGTTTGCAGTACAAAGAGAGATAGTAAATGAGGAGTTTGAGGCAGACAAGCATAAAGGCAAAGCAAAATAGTGAGAAAATGCTGAAAGCTTTTACCTAACAGCCATATGTAAGGGGCAAAAATGAAAAGCTCAGTTCAGTTTTCTGAAAATTTAGTTTAAGTTGTTGGTTGAAAGCCATGTAATCTCTATTAAACATTCAACAAGGAGAGCAAACTTTTGTTTTAAAAGAATGATAAAGCTGGTTGTCAGAAGCCAATTTTAAAATATTACCTTGTATAGGTCAACAAGAAACAAGAATGACAGGGGACAATAGGGGACAATAACCATGTTCTCAACTGAATCAGCAAGGCAAGAAATCACTGTCTTGCTGAGATTCGGCTTGAGATTATGGGCCATCATTTAAGAGGCAGACTGTGAACCTTGCTATGCTACTTGGTACCTCCAGTCATGAGGTAGGACACGAACCAATGCCAGTCTGTGCCTGATATCCCAGGGTTGAAGACAGTTGCCAGGAGGATTTGATGGATAACCAGGTAAAAGCTTGCAGAAAGGTCAAGAACAGAGGACAGGTGGGCTAGCATTAAGTTCTTCAGAGACGGCTAGTAATGCAGTTTCAGAAGAATGTGCAGCCTTGGACTCAAACTGGTGAGGGTCCTGAGGCCTGTTTTGAGAAATGAAGGTCTTGAGTTGGTTGTTAACAGCATGCTCCGGAACTTTGGAAAGAAAGGAGAGAAAAGATACTGGTCTGTATTTTTTGATATCTGAGGAGTCCGGTATGGGTTTCTTCAGAATTGGTGAGACCACTGCAGATTTGCAAGCAGATGGGACATGATCCATCATTAAGGAGTCGTTGATGATGCAGATGATATGTGGGATCAGATTCAAGGATATCATCTGGAGCATAATCAATAGGATAGGTTCGAATAGCGATGTGGTGGGTTTGCTGGACATCAGAAGCAATGACACATCCTTGAGAAACAGAGAGGTGAGAAGCCAAGAAATTGAAAGGCACAGGCTGGTGTCTGGCTGTCAGGTGAGTTTCTAACTGGTGGGAAGGATCTAATAATGTCATCAATCATCTTGTCTCAGGAGAGAGCTGGCAAATAGGGAGAGATTTAGGAAGACATGAACATGTGACAAATACTATGTGATGCTTGGATGCTGGCTCTGCAAAAGTAAGAATTTAGATTAAAGAGGGCACTGAGAGATAAGGTCTCTCTTCGGTTACTTTTCAGGACCTCAGACAGATTATTGGTAGCTGAAATCCCATCAAAAGCTAGTACTACAAGAGACTGGGGAACACCTGGACAAAGATGAGATGTGGACCTTATAAATGGCCAGGTGTTGCTGTGCTGGTTACAGCTGAACCATGAGGTGTGGGGAAGAGACTCTTGCCTGAAACTACTCAATACCATCAGCACCACCAAAAGGAACATGGAATGGTCCTTTCTCCTAGAAGAACATTTTGGAGCTCAGTCTTTGTCTGTGAAGAAGCCAAGGTTGAGGAGTGATATGGTGAGACTGTGTAAAGCCTGAAGCATCAAGTGGATAACCGGAAAGTGGGTGCTTAATACAACAGTATGTTCATGGGCACCTTTGCACCTAACCACAAGGCCTCAGTCTAAATTCCCAAGCTAGCGCCCAAGCCACTTCCTACATTTTTGGCAGCCATGTCTCCTCAGCAGTACCTCAGCCACAATTCCAGTTCTTCAAGAATTTCCTTCTTTTTCACATGTACCTAGTCTTGTGTGTTCCCCTCTATATTATTTCCATTCCTGTCACTGACCATACCACAATGTGTGTGCCAAGCCCTGTCTTCTCTTTTGTTTTGGTTCTTGCCCCAGTAATTATTTTAGCTATTGTCCTTGTAAATGGTCTTTGTTTCAGACCAGTTTCTCTTCCAGTCATTAGTCCAGTCCATTGATCTGTCACTTGTAATGTACTGTATCCAGTCTTATGGTCTAGTCCAACGGTGTTAAATTAATAGCCACTGAGGTCCAGTTTTTAAATTTCATCCATGTAGAAGGTCTGAACTGAAGTCTATCTTGTGTCTTATGGCCTTCCCCTATGTCCGCATTTTCATTTGTTGTCCACAACATACACAGTTAATTTCCAATGCATGAAACTGAACTAAGTGCACAACATAAGGAGCTTTTAGACCGAACGTGGCATGCCCAGCGCATTATTTTCTATGGCTTGATCGGCGAGTCAAATTGAAATTTGTTCGGCTTGCCCCTTCAAAACACACACACACACACACACACACACACACACACACACACACAGCGTGTATGGAGATATAATGTGCATCAACAACAACAACTATTATTATTGTTATTATTAAAATGTGATGAAGCAGAAATACTTACGTTGCATTCTTCCTGTGAAGTGATTTTGACCAACTTAGTTGAGATAAAATTTATATCACACACAGTAGGAGGAACTTCCTTTAACTGTGAATGCCAAAGATAGTCTTCTTATTTAGACATTTATATGAGTAAATAAGTGGAAACTCTCATGCACCCACAGGCGATTCTTTCTTAGTGCTAACAGAGCTCGCGCCTGACTGAGGGCTGGGACAACAACAAAACAGGGGAGTTTAGAAAGCCACACCCATTTCTTACACTGAGCCCCGCTGCAAGTGTGGCACGTTGAGCACAACTCGCATTTTTTTTCAAAAGTATTGCAAGTCTTGGTTGGTCTGAGAGTGCCTTAAACTCTGAAAGTGGCTTTATGTTAAAATATGAGGCCACAAGAGTCGGCTTTCTGAAAAGAGACAAAACTTCATCACTAGTAAACTGGCGAGTGAAGATATTGGCATATTAACTGGAACAGAAGTGCTCCCTGTCTACAGACACCGTCCAAAATAACACTCCATGAAAATTACTTAATCTCGTGAATTTACCAGACTTTTAACGGGTCCGAACAGAACCAGCACTTGGTCCGGATCCGGGCCGTGGTCCGCCATTTGGTGATGCCTGGTCTAGTCTCATGTTCAGCCACGTGTCCAGCCCCATATTTAATCTTCAGGAGACTAGCTGGGCAGTTGGTGGTTAGGGCGTTCCCCCTGCGATCATAGATCATGGGTTCAAATCCCAAGACTGTTAGTTGAACCTCTATGGTGCAGTTTTATTGGCTGACCGCTGCTTTACTTCATGAATGGGTTGCACGCAGAGGAAGAATTTTATCATGTTCACACTCTAAATACCCAAACCCACAAACTAAGAATCAATCCCAATACAGACTATATTTCCCCCGATCACCCCAGCAGCTGTTTCTTCTCATTCTCTAATCAGAGGCTGGTGTGATCAAAGGGTAAAACTAAAGAAAAAATGAACTAAGGGTGACCCCTAGTGGTCACCCGATGTTACACCCGGTGGCAATTCAGCATCTGTTATTATACATTTCTGCCATGTGTTTATTGTCCATGCCAGGTTGTTTTGGTTCCATCAAACACTGCCTTCTTGTTATACTGTTCATCAGTGTCTTTATTTTGGTAGCCTTCTTTGTTCAGATTTTTCCTGTAAAATAAGTACCATGTCTGTGTTTCTGTCTGTGTCAGTGGCATCTCTGTGAGTAGCACCATGTTCTTGCTTTGTTTCATTGTTTAAATGTCTGTAAGCATGCTGTTTCTGTTTTTATCTTTCATTTATTGTTTTGTAAGAATTTGTTTAACAAACTTTCCAGTTCCCACAATCATCTGGGTAAGATTAAATAAATGAACAGCTTTATGTAAGGTGTTACCAATGTTTGAATATTTTTTGTTTATGATTGGATAATTTGAAAGATTTTGATGATCAATATCTGTGAAATGTTCAAAAACAAACTCTCTGTAGTGTCTGATTATAAAATTGGGTTTTAAAAGTTATGGTGTACTTGTTCTTTAACAGTGTATGGATAAATAATGAGGTACTGAGGATTGTGCTGGTGGTAGGGCACGTACTCTTCACAGGTAGGGCTCAACCTGTGAAGAGCATGTGCCCTTTTTGTAATTACACTCGGAAGAGCCCTTTTTTGGGGGAGTTTCTTTTTTTTTAAAAATAAATCAGTGCTATTGGTAAACATTGACATCTGTTTGTCTTTTTAACAAATATTTAACCAATTAAAGGCATTAAAAAGCATTTCTCTTAAATTCAGCACCTCAGTCAGAGCCAGAGCAGAAGCAGATGAACGTCTTCGTCTTGTAACAGTAGTATATCTTGTTGTTTGAATAAGCGCAATGTTATCTTTATGAAATAAACATTAGGATGTCTATAAAAGTTCATATGATACATTACCACACCAGAGTGATGTTGACATAATGTGATGTCGTCATTTTAATGATGGACAATTTGCACACATTCGCTGGGCAAAAACACGTGGTGTATAAACCCGCTGTGTTAAAACCTGCGGTGTAACTGCATTTGAGTTTGACACAAAGCAATCGAGTGATCCTTGACAGCTATGTAAAATAGATTAAAAGAAACACACAGCATAGTAGGTTAAAGTTTATGATTCTATTGTATAATTTTTTAAAAATCTAGTATTGTATACTCCCCGCTCATCTTCACATGTATAAACATAGAAAAACATGGTTTATTACTGTAGTAATGTTGTATTAAATAAACATTTTACACAAAGCAAATGAGAATCATGAGGTCACTGTGCATTCTATATATGTCATCATGAAGAAGGTATGATCTTACACAACTAAATCAGAGAGAGTGCACAACCAATTCACAAACACAGGACAAATAGAACACAGACAACGATGCAGGAGGCAAATTGGTAGAGCTAATTTTACTAGAAGGCCAGGTGTATTTGCACTGCATAATGCCAAGCTATCTTAAAATATAATTTAGAAATGTAATGGCCTTTAAATGCCTTTGTCCTGTATAACATGGAGACCTATAGTTCAATCAACATTGCATTGCTGCCCTTTAGTGACTTCTACATATGAATTATGACAATTTAAAAGACAAAAACTGTTTTTTTACTGATGCAAATTTTGGACGGGTTCCTGGAGGGGTGGGGGTTTGCCCTTATTATAGTTTCAGCACATGCCCCTCAAAATCTCTGTGCACGGCCCTGCTGGTGGGAAAGACTGGAGTGGGAAAGAGTGACACAGGAAAAACAATTGTTGAAATGGGAGAATTTATATTTATAAGTATCTTCCACATCTGTGAACACAGACTGTGAAAAAGCCACAGAAACAGTCAACGGCAGGAAGATTGTTGTGATCGACATACTGGGCTTATTTTGCTCCAGGTGTAAAGAAGAAGAAGAGGAGATTAAGCAGTGCATATCATTGTCTGCACCAGATCCTCATGTGTTCTTGCTGGTTTTCCTTTTGGAGAGATTCACTAAAGAAGAGAATGAAACAGTGAAGATCATCCACTGGGTTTTGGTGAAGTTTTCACAAAATACACCATTGCCCTCTTTACCCGTGGAGACTGAAAAAACATTGAATATTGTTAACGACAATCCAGAGCTAAAAAAATTAATTGAAACCATCGAAGAATGATATCATGTATTGAACAATAATGATGAAGCTACAACCCAGGTGAAAGAGCTGTTTAAGAAGATACATCAGGTGATCAGAGAGAAAGGAGAACGGCCCTAGGCAAAGTAAATGCTGCTAGATGCTGAGAGAGCAATTCAAAAGGAACAATCAAGACTTCAAACAACAAATCCAACTGATGCCCTGGAGACAATATAGAAAGCAGTAAGATACAATCCATTCTTTAACAAAACAGTTATAGGCGTAGCTGGTGTACTTGGTGCTGTATCTGCTGGTCTCATTTTTCAAAATAAATGCACAATACAGTAATTCATGAGTAGATACAAGGTTTACTGAAGTGTACATTTTTTCACACTTTCTACAACTAGAAAACATTGTATATGTCTGACTCTAAATTATTCATGTGCCAACCTATGGTCTATAAATGGTCTTAGAGGCAGAACTTTGTTTTTATTTAAATGTGTACTTCAAATATATTTCAATAAAATGTAAAACTAGCTATGTTTTATTATTTTGTTCTGATGTGATTTTCTTTATTTAACATAAGCAAGCCTTTTAAACCAACCTATCTAGAACAAATGAGCTATTCAGAACTTCTTTCCAGGGTCTAAGGAGAACCTGCGTCTGGTGCTGGTGGGTCTTCAGGGTGTGGGGAAGAGTGCTGCAGGAAACACCATCCTGGGTAAAGAGGAGTTCCAGTCTGATATCAGCGCCACCAGCCTGACGTGGAAGAGTGAGATGCATAAAGGTCAGGTGTGTGGGAGGCAGGTGACCGTGGTGGACACGCCCGGCCTGTGCTGCAGTGAGCTCTCAGAGGCTGAGATGAAGAAACAGATGGAGAGAGCTTTAAACTTCTGTGCTCCAGGACCTCACATGTTCCTCATCATCGTCCAGCTGGGACGTTTCACTCAGCAAGATAGGACTGTGATGGACAAACTGGCTGAAATGTTGGACTCAGGTGTGAATTCGTACTCCATGGTGCTCTTCACGTATGGAGACAGGCTCAAGAACAAGACAATAGATCAGTTTGTCAGAGAAGACAATAATTTGAAGAGACTGATTTACAAATGTGGTGGACGGTACCATGTGTTTAATAACAATGATGCAGAAAATAATGAGCAGGTCAGTGAGCTTCTGGACAAAATCAGCACTGAAGTGATGAAGAGAGAAAACACATTTTATGCAAAAAGTCTGGTTAAGAATCTGGTGCAGAATCTTCAGAAATCAGTCCGCAACAATGCTGTACTTATTGGGGTGATCGTGACTATTGTAGGAATCAGTTTTGTTCTTTATAAGAAGATTTTTTCACATTTCACTAATGAGGTGACTAAGAAGACAGAGTCAGTTCTTCAGCAACCTCAGAGGGCTTTTGCGTCAGTTCTTCCACGGTCTGAGAAAGTTTTAGGGTCAGGTCTTCAACAGTCTGAGGAGGTTTTAGGGTCAGTTCTTCCACAGTCTGAGAAGGTTTTAGAGTCAGTTCTTCCACAGTCTGAGAAAGTTTTAGAGTCAGTTCTTCAGCAGCCTGAGAAGGTTTTAGAGTCAATTCTTGATCAGCCTGAGAAGGTTATCGAGTCAGTTCTGGATCAGCCTGAGAAGGTTATCGAGTCAGTTCTGGATCAGCCTGAGAAGGTTATCGAGTCAGTTCTGGATCAGCCTGA
>JBBMFX010000101.1:22224877-22236152 GCA_037832545.1 Rhabdalestes septentrionalis
GAAAGGTATTGAGTCAGTTCTTGAGCAGCCTGAGCAGGCAGTTCTTGAGGGACCTGATGTGGGAATAAATGCAGTGCTGTTAAAAATACTAGCAGGTGCAGCAAACAAAAAGACAGAACTGTTTTTCACAGTGGCAGGACTTGGAGCAGGGCTGTGGATTCTGAAAAAAATGATGAAAAAGTAGTTCCTGGAAAAGACCTTCAGTAATATGATAAAATGAAGTACTAGAAAGCCACAGTAAATTGTTTTCCATAGCAATGCATGTGTCTTGAGTTAAGACATTTAATACTTACATTTTTATCCATTCTGCATGGTACCTTAATTCTTATTACATGAAAATGAAGTTAAAATGAAGTATTTTCTGTTATTCCATTTTAACATTTTTCTTTTACATTTCATTTGTGTAAAAAAGTTATTTGGACTGTCTAGAGTAAAATAAAAACATCCTTGTTTAAAATATATTTTATTTGACTTTTTACCAAATAAAAAATGTAGGTTATTTTTTGGGATGAGTGTGAATTTCTTTCAAGGTGACTCAAAACTTGATTGATCTATGCCAAACTTTAAGATGTAAAGTACATTCCTTGAGAACAAATGATCCTTTTTTGCAGTGTGTCAGTATAGTTACATTTTTCCAGTCCATACAGCTCACAAAATGGCAGAACCATGATGAATTTGTAGTTGCTTTTACCTCCATCCAGTTATTCAGTCTACAGCACTTTAGCTCCACCCATTCACAATGAAGTTATATATAATATTTCAGCCCATACTGCTTTAGCATCAAAGGCATGAAAATAGAAAACCATTCATCATTTCACATCATGAAATCTGGAATTTTGCCCTAAATTTGTAAAATGCACATCGGTAAAATTGTGATGATAAATCCTCTGTTTTCTCTAACCAGTGCATAGTCGACAGAATCCATGTGGAAAACTGCGGATAGTTCTTTTGGGAAAGACTGGAGTTGGGAAAAGTGCCACTGGAAACATCATTCTGGGAGAGGAGGCCTTCAAAAGTGATCTTTCAGCTTCATCCGTGACACAGGTCTGCTGTAAGTTCACCAGGGAAGTAAATGGGAGGGATGTCACTGTGATTGACACACCAGGTCTGTTCGACCCAAACTTCACCCTAGAGGAGACAGTCAACAGACTCAAGCTTTGCATCCCTCTCTCTGCTCCTGGTCCTCACGCCTTCCTGGTGGTGCTGGAGCCAGGCAGGTTCACTGAGGAAGACAAGAAGACAGTGGAGATCTTTCTGAAGATCTTTGGAGAAGATGCTAGCAGACACACTTTCATTCTCTTCACCTACGGAGACAAGCTTGGGAAGAGGAGAATTGAAGAGTTTATTTGTAACAGCCCAGATCTGCTGAGAGTTTTCAACAAGTTTAAGGGGCGACACCATGTCTTCAACAATGAGGTTAATGATCCCACTCAGGTGGAGCAGCTCCTGGAGAAGATTGATGAGATGGTTTCTGAGAATGGACGAGGCAGTTACACCAATGAAATGCTCCAGATTGCAGAGCGAGCGATAGAGGAAGAGAAAGAGCGGATCCTGAAGGAGCAGGAAGAGCAAAACCGCAAACTGAAGGAGGAACTGAAACAGGAATCTGTGAAAGAAGATAAAGAGCAGTGGGAGAGGAGGCAGAAAGAGGCAAGAGAGAAAGCAGAAAGGAACAACAGATATCTGAGCACAGTTTTGCAGTTTTTGGTGAATATCTTTGAGAAATACATCACCAAAAAATTAGAACATTAATTCTGAGCGGATGCATTTTCCTCAGTCTTATGTAATGAAGTATTGTAGAATACCCCCCCCCCCTCATTTTTTCCTCTTGTGTTTATATGTGTGTTTACATGGATTAAGCAATTTTGTAGCATTTGTAGCATTTTTACCATAAATGTCACATCAAGTTATTTGGACCCTCAGTAGCAAAGATCCTCAATCCAGTGATGGATTCAAGTTTTATATTGTGCATCTTCATTTCGAGGATTTCTTCTTCAAATTCTCACTTTATGTGTGGTAGCATTTTAGTCTGTAAAACATTAGTTTGTGTTTAAAATGTATTTAATTCTTACCAACAAAAGAAAATGGATTTTAAACAGTTCCCTGGAAAACCTCACCACATGCAGTGTACTCCACACCAATTAGAATCCTTTAAAAGTATTAGTAAAAAAAAAAAACTTTAGTGAAGGTGAAAATCCATCCTTTACCCTTCTTTTTTTAAATATAAAAAAAACATTAAATACTAAGACACTTTAAATTATAATTTGACTTCCTTTGTCAGGTAAATGAAAAGGGGTTAACATTTGACCTCCCAGCAGGACAAATCAACACAAAAGGGTTAGATGACCATAGTATTAAGCTTTTGCCATGGTCACTCCTTAATATGAACCCTATTGAAAACCTCTGAGGTGAAATAAAGAGGAGTGGTTGAGGAATAAGGGAGTCTAGGACCCTGGATGATCTGAAGAGATTATAAGAGTACGCCTTACCCCTCATGACCTCAGCATTCAAAGCCACTGCATTAGGCTTCCATCTTTATCAAATTTTACATGTGCAGTGGCTACATTCACATAAATATTCTGGAAGGCAATTAAACAAAGATGGCTTTCATCAACCCCTAATGTATTACCAATACCTCATAATGCCCTTGGGCTTGACGAACGCACCAGAAGACTTTCAAAGATTCTTCAATGATGTCTTGAGGGAGGCCTTGGACCATGATGTCTTCATCAACATAGATGATATTTTGATACACCCCAACACTATGACATCAGATGCATCAGTTAAACTGGCTCTCAATAAGTTGGTGCACTAGCTTGTTGAGTTAAACACCAGTTATTGGTCTGTACAGACTACTAGAGCATAACATGTATTGAAACGGCCCCATAAAATAAGCAGACTCCTACTGCAGTAGGTAGTCTGGGTCCATGGGACCCCTCACTATATTGTGTCGGATCAAGTCTGCAATTTCATGTTTGTCAAATACTAGGAGTAGCAGTCAGCCTCTTATCTGGCTTTCACCCCAAACCAACTGGCAGACCAAGTGCACCAACCTCTACTGCCTGGCTTTCACGGGGGACTGTGTTGTGGGGCTGAAAATATCAGTTGTCATTCCTGGATTGGACTTTCCACTACTTCCCCTCTGACCAACAGAGGGTAACACAAAGACAATGGCTTAGATTAGAGCAAGGAGGTTATGCCCTGTAATATTCTACACAGTGTGTATGGGCTTGTGTAGTTTAGTTTTTTATTTTGGTGTATTTTTTATTTAATGTCTAATTCCCCTAACAATAAAGATTCTACTTACAATTGATTGTGTCCTCAAGGGAATCATTTATCAAATGTCATAAAAATGATCAATGTCTGCCCCACGTCTCACCACTGGTGTTCCCCAGGGTTCAGTATTCGGCTCCCTTCTCTTTTACTTGCTCTCCTATAATTGCTATGCTGATGGCTCAGATATTGTATGTCTAAACCATATTTTCTCCTGGATGACAGTGTAACATCTGATAAATCCTAGCAAATAGAGCTCCTGGACATGTAAGGGGATGTATCCCCAAGACATGCCCTGGTCATGCTGTTCACTCCCACATCAAAAACATAACATCTAGTATTGTTTTGAAGAGCTTTCATTTGCACCTCACCAAACAGAGTGAGAGAGAGATATCCTTCTATACAACATCAAGAAAATTCATCAATTTTTCACTCCTGGCACCTTTCCAGTACTTGTCCATTCAGTTGTCATCTCAAGACTGGACAACTGCTACTCAGTCCTGGCTGATCCAGAATTCAATGTGCATATTTAGGTATGTTTATCTTAAGGAACATAATTATTTGGGGGTTTTGTTCAAAACGAAACTTTAAAATGAAAAAATGTTTTTTGTGGTAACAATTCACCTACAAATAAAATATGTGAGTTGTGAATACCTACTAATATTGAAATATTGTGGAAACCTTCTAATTAGAATTTACAAATAAGAAACTATTTTGGAAACGCCTCAGAAGGTGTGGTACTGCAGGTTGTGCAGCAGATGGCGGTAATGAGTTAATTGAACTGGCACAAACAGTCAGTCCTGCAATGCAGTGGGTTTCCACACCAGCTGCCCAGTTCCAGTTGTTCTCCTCTCTACCCACATCTGATGAGACCATCAAGTGACTATCCAGTCCTTCAGTAGCTGGATCTATTTTGTTTTAGGTAGAAAATTCCTGACACTGTGCAGAGCCAAAATAACTTTCATAAATGCAGCTTTTGAATGTTTAGGAACTAAAGAGCCATTAACTAAAATAAGACATTTTAAAAATTAAACTCCTCTGAAAAGCCAAAACTGAGAAAATGAGTTCCATGATTACAAGCATTCCACATATATAGGGATGCACCAAAATGATTTTTGGACCAAAACCAAAAACGAGGAAACACTCCAAAACTGAAATATATGAAATAATATTTATTATTAAATTATTAAAAGGATAAATTTGTTACAAAACTATGAAACTATTTATTTAGCATTCAAACAAGTAAGTAAGTAAAAGTTTATTTAAATAGCTCTTTTCCAAGCCAACAGCTACAAAATGCTTTACAAAAGAAATAACATAAAACACATAACTTAAAAACACACATCAGTAACAACATAGCAATCAACATACAACACTATGCCCTGTGTTTCACTGATTAGTAAAAGCTAAAGAGTAAAAATAAGTCTTTAATCGACTTTTAAACAACGCAAGTGAATCAGCCTGCCTAATATTCAAAGGAAGCTTGTTCCATAAAGTCAGGGCACAGTCCCCTTTCCATTTAAGATTTGTTCTCGGAACCACTGGCAGCCCTTGATCTGATGACCTTAAGAGACCTAGAACTTCTATAAACAATCAGCAAATCACACAGATAATCTGGGGCTTCACCATGAAGAGCTTGTTAAGTTAACATTTGTATCTTAAAATCTACTCTAAACTTTATCGGAAGCCAATGTAAGTTGGCCAGCACTGAAGTAATATGATCACAGTGCCTAGACCTTGTGAGAAGTCGAGCCACTGCATTCTGAACCATCTGAAGACGTGCCAATGTTTTTTGACTGAGGCACGTGTATCAAGGATTGCAGTAATCCAAACGAGAAGACACAAATGCATGAATAATAATTTCTGTGTCCTGGAAAGACAACACATGCTGGATTTTTGCAATATTTCTCAACTGGAAAAAATACGACTGTACCAACTTCTTTACATGCATTTACACATTTAACTGTGAATCTAATATAACACCTAAATTCCTCGCACATGGGTTCACCTCAAGTACCAGCGTACTAAGTGCTAACTGAACATTTTCTGAAATGCTCTCAGGCCCAACGATCAAGGTCTCGTTTTTATCCTCATTTAATTAAAAAAAGTTACATGCCATCCAGTCTTTAATTGATGCTATACATTCTGTTAAATTTGCTATACTACTGATTTCATCTTGTTTAATGGAGAGGTATAACTGCGTATCATCTGCATAAAAATGAAAACCAATTTCAAAATGACAGATTAAAAAACCTAAGGGAAGCATATACAACGAAAATAAAATGTGACCAAGAATAGACCCTTGTGGTACACCACTGATAAGATCATAGACTCCTGAACAATTTCCTTCACTTGACACAAAACATTTTCGATTTGATAAATAGGATATAGGATATATATACATATATATACATATATATGTGTGTGTGTGTGTGTGTGTGTGTGTGTGTGTGTGTGCGCACACTGCTCTTAACAACAGTTTTAATTGCTGCAACTGTTGTGTAGTTTAACATTTCCGAGGAATAATAAACTAGTATTCCTAAACTTTGCCGTTGCTTCCAGTGAAGATCAGTCCTAATGTTCAGCAAACCAAGACATTTTGGAAAACGCCATGCTCTCCAGTCTGGAGATGAACCTTTTCAATGTAAATAAATTAAAAAAATAGTGGGTTATGAGCCCTTTAAGTCCACATCAGTAGCTCTCTTCCTCAAACACCTCCACCATCATATTAGGCTGAAGGCGATGTCCACTGCACTTCACATGAACTTCACCAAGGCTCCAAAATGCATTTTCTTATAAGACTGAAGTGCCGCAGGAACTCCCTGGCAATTTGATTGAAGTACAGTCAGAGGTTGAGACAAGACAAGAGTAGGTCTGACACTTGAAACAGACCATTCAGCTTCCCTGACTGCAGTGTTTCTGTGTATTCTGGTTCTTCAGCTTACAAAGTCAACACATCGCTACGTTCAGAGCGGCTGCTATATTTGCTCCTAAATATTTTCAGTATCTGAAATGTAAGACAAACCCAGATGGCCGTTGTGTGTTTCTGTATCTGTGTGCTGTGTGTCCTCACTGTTTATTCTGAGTGAAGGTCCTGGATTTGATTCCAAGGGTCTGGTCTGTGTGGAGTTTACATGTTCGTCTTTGTGGGTTTCTGCCTGGATTTCCGGTTTCCTCCCATAGTCCATATACATGAATATCAGAGTGGTTTCAGGAGGCTAAATCGCTTTGTGTGTGGTTGTGTGTGTGTATGTGTTTGTTTGTTTGTTTGTTTGTTTGTGTGTGTGTGTGTGTTTGTGTGTATATGTGTGTGTCCAGTCTGGTCCTCCACCCCCACCATTCTGGTTTGGATAAAAAGCTCAGAGAATGGATGAATGAATGGTTTTAGCTACGATTAAAACATGTTTTTTAGCTTATTTGTTGTGACCAGCAGTTTCAGAACTCGTCAGATGCTGTGCTATTTTTTAATCCTCAACTGGAATCCAGAAATTGAGTATTTTTCACAGCTTTATCACAGTGTGTAGATAAAGAATGTATTGTGTTTTAGTGATGAACAATGGAACAAAACCTTCCACTGTAAAGGGCAAAAATTACACCTGTATGTATTAATGGTTATATGATTTTATATATGAAAAAGAACCCTGAGGGTATTTGTCCCATTTATGCATAACTTGTTCTTTTCTAATATTTTATGCCTTAAATGATCTGTAATTTACAAATGTCATTCTTTTTTAACTAAAGTTAGCCAAAAGGACAGTATTATTTTTGTCAATTGACCAGTTTTGGCGCAACTGATCCACAAAATATCTTAAAAGCTTTCCATTTTGCTTATTATATATAAACATATTTTTAAATTACACACATTCGTATTATAATGTAAAAAATCTCATGTTTTACAAATGTTTACAATCAAAAAGTAAGTATTGTAAGGTATTGTATTCCTGGAATTAATTTGTCTACAGTTCCTATATGTACCACTTAACATAACTGTCGACCATAAAGCACACACTCACCTTCAGACATAGCGTATACATGCTTTTTAATAAATACTTTTATATTTTTATGACATTATTTTTAAAGTTCCAAACAATGTGAAGATTTTTTTTTTAATTCTGAGGTCTCTGAATGAATTAGAATCAGGAAACTTTATTGATCCTGAAGGAAATTGCTTGTAATCTTTGTTTGATGATGAAACAAAGCTTCCAAAGACGCCTGAAAATCCACTGTCCACCCGGAGACTAAACTGCTAAATAAGGACGTGAATTTGTATAAGACAATGTTTTGACAGCACTTCTGAAGTGCCAGTCCATCTTTCAGGCTCTTTACATATTAAAGCCATTACAATTCACACGATACAACAAAGATGGTGAAGGTTAGTATATCCTTTACCCAAAATTCTCTTCCTTGGACTGAGAAGCTCAACATGCTTGCAGGAGAACACTAAGCACTAACGGTTCATTCTGTTGCAACTCTCAGAAGCCCTCAGTGTGAGAACTAATTACACATATATGTTAATTGTTTTACTTCTGGATTGTTGTGTGTATTCCTTAGTTCAGCACCCCCCCACACCCCAACACTAGAACACCCCCCAGATAGAATTTTGCACCCCTGAGAGAGTGCAGTAAATTTTTGGTCTCTGTGTTAACTGCAGTAAGTGTCCGCGGCCGGTCCTCGTCCCCCCTTATCTATCTTAAGAAATAGAAAATAACTTTTCAAAACTGTAAGAATTCATTCGCCGTTCCTATTCCCACAAGGCAGACCTTAAACATTCAAAAGCACAAAAAAGAGAAATGCTGGTAAAACTCATAATAAGCTGAGCATCATTTTTTAATTCCCCACCCATGCATGGCGAGGCGGTCTACGTGAGATTTTTTTGGAATGGAATGAAAATAATACGGAGTGCCGTGTGGAAATGAGACGAAACTTTGGAGAACAAACCACCAAGCCGCAGACTCTCGTCCTTGGCAGCGCTCGCTTTGTGTTTGAAGAATGACGCATTATATTCATCGCTCGTGCTCCGCGAGTTTGTTTTTCCCTCGATCTTTGATGGCGTTCGCTCCGAAACGCTGGAAAGAGGAAATTTCTCAGACGCGAGCGCATTTCCAAAAGCTATAATGATGCTGGGCTTATTCCTAGTGATGGTGTATACAGTATTCTTACCTTGACTTGCTTATGGCTTTTCAGAGGGGGGGGATAAATCTGCACTTCACTCTCAGGGACTGTATGCAGAGCTCAATAAGCTTTGGAGTGTATAGCCATAAATGCAGCACTTGTCTCGACTAGCCACCTCCATCAACCCGAAGCATGATTTTGTTGAGTGATGGCCATAGAGGAGCGTAAGTGCCACCTAATTATCTATAATCAGGGCTGATTGTACACCTTTGGTATTTGTTGTCCACAACAGTCTCCCTCGTCCCTCGGGGACCCACTTGTTATCTCAACTGTAACCTCAGCGTAACGCAGCAATGACAAAAAGAAGATTGCAGCCTGATGGGGACGCTTGACCTTGCATGACTTTGATCTTCCATATTAGCCCCTGGTGCCTGGCTTTGTGCGAGGCACTCGAATCCCTGCAAGAAAAAGAGGCTTTACATTATTCAGCTGCTTGTAGCGTCGGTGGAAGGAGATGAATGAAGTGGAGGAAAGCAGCGTGGAAGACTCTTTCAAAGGCCTTTAAACTCTGGCTTTGTAGAGGCGGGGCTTTTCCCGTCCCGCCGCCAGCCTTGGCTTGCTGCATCCCGCCCTTTGGCCGTAATTCATGCCGGCGCCTCTCCAGTGCATGTGTGACTGGCGGATTGAGATGTGTCCAAGCTGCCACTGAGCCGTGAGCCGCGAGCCGCATTAATTCGCAGCGTGTAAACACGGCATGGCCTGCCACCGTTGACCTTTCTCTTTAACGTGATTACTATGTAATTTCACTACCAGGGTGCCAGGAGAAGCCGGTGGCTGTTTGCCCCAGAGAGAGAGCCGTGGGATCTGAAGGCACTCCGCTCCTCTCATCTCGCCTCTGATAGGCCCCGGCGAGCGGCGGAGGGTCACCCAGCCCGCCCTGCCCTCACAGTCTAATGACAGTCCATAACAAGGTATTATACTGATGGCTATCAGTCAGATTATGCCAGGAAGGGCAGGCGGAAGGGTCGGCTTTATGCGGCACGGGGTTATCCACACAATCTGCCACAAATGATGATGGAGTGCAGTAATGAGGCCAGTTTTCTGCCCCCCTCCACCACCGTCCACGCCTCTGTCCCCACGCCGGGCCCTCTGGGTCACTCAGACACGGACCGGTTCATCTTACACCAACAGCTTTGCCTGAATCCCCACCTCGGCGCTCGGCTCTATTAGGTATCTACTCTAGTGTGTTTGTCCTCCTTCCCAAACACCCCTGTGTTGTTCCACCTCTGACAACAAAGGAGATATTAATAGCCATTTGTCTGCTAGGAGATGTGTTTTTTTTCTCTCTCCCTTGTTCACTCCTGTCTCATAAAAGCTCTGGTCTATGAAGTTGCTGCTTTCAGTGCAGGAAATGTACTCTGATACCCGACCCCAGCCTGATAGGAGCTGGCAGGGACTGGTTTCAGGCGGCGGAGGGGTTAGGGTGGGCTTTCTAATTAGAAAAGCGTCTTTAATACAGCTTACTCTCCTTGATTACTCTCCTTGATGGTAACCTATAGGTGTATTTTAGTCAGATCAAGTCAAAGCAAGTAGGTTTATTGCCATTCCAGCCATACACAGTACACAGTGAGATGAAACAATGTTCTTCTAGGATAACAATGTCCCTCTAAGACCACAGCATTACTCCAGGATTGTGCAACCCAATAACAAAAACAGAAACACCACAAGACGACAGAAGTGCAGAATGTAAAGAGTGAGAGCAAGAAAGACACAAGAGCAACAAAAAGACAGGACATCACATTTAGTGCAGTCAATATTTGAATGAATGCAGTATTATGACGGACACTGTGTTCTGTTTTCTAACATCCTAGTCTGCTAGGAAATAGACTCCTCTGCTGATAGATGCATGCCTTAAGTTTAAAAGACAATTTAATCAAAAACATCAAATGTATGCAGTTTTCCACTTTCCTCAGATGTCAGCTGATCGACAGAGACAAGCTTTGTTTAGATCTGAACAGTTGCTACAAGTCAATAGGCACCCAAATCACATGATAGGGAAACATCAACCTCGACCTTCCTACCAACACAACACACTCCTCTCATCATCCATGGTTTCAATGCGGTGCTCGTTCACCGACTCCTCAGACTTCGGAGGTATTCCCAACACGACTAGCGCTTCCAGAGAAATGGAGGATGCAACAGACGATGCAGGCAAGCGAGAGAGTACAGGCAAAAAGAGGGAGAGAGAGACAGAGAGACAGAGAGAGACAACACAATCCCAAGCCTGATGTTGTGTGGGAAATAATGGCATTGATAATTTGCCGGGCCTCGTCAAGCTCAGGTGGGGTTCGGGGTCTCTGAAAGCAACAATAATGACCAGAACGAGTTTAAGCAGATCAGGGGTGGGTGGAACTCATTTAGAAAACACCCACATGAACCAGAGCCATCGCTGGAACAGTAGCTGTGGTTTAGTCCCCAATAAATTAGACCTCAGACGTTTGGTGAATGTGTCCAAATTAGATTTGGCCCCTTTCTTCCATCAGGGGAGCAAATAAGGGTGGTGCTTCCTTCCCAAGGTTTCTTTATTAAACCTTTTATTGGATTCTGTGACCAGCTTCAGACAATCTGCTTCTCTGTCCTATGGGCATATTCACAACTTCAGGTTCGTCACAAGTGGTACTATGTTGTGAGCAGGGGTGTCAGAAGCATTTTTAATGTGAGGGGGACACGTGGGGGCGGGGTTTGGGAGTGGGGCCGGAATTTGGGTGGGAGTTGGGTTGCTGCATTAGTGCAAATTCTCGTCCTTTTAGGGTGTGAGGGTGTTTGGAAACCCCTGTTGAATCTTGAATCTTTGGTGAAAGAATCCACTCCACTTAATGGATAGAAGAAC
>JBBMFX010000101.1:22356624-22370906 GCA_037832545.1 Rhabdalestes septentrionalis
TCACTGATCAGTCCCTCATAAAGCAGAATGAGGAGCTTGTGGAGGAGTTTAACACACACTGGACTGGAATGGGTTCAGCATAGAGCTATTGATTTAAAAATAAATTGCTGTGGGCTCTTATTTTTTCCCAGAGCTGTATGTTAAACTGAGCTAAACAGACATAAGGTAACTACAAAAAAATATATGTTTTAACATAGAGGGTAAAAATGAAAGCAAATGTGGTTTGTACAAATTAGGGCTGGGCGATTTGGCCTAAAATCTAAATCTCGATAAATTGAACTTTTTAACTCAATTACGATTAATTAGCGATTATTTTATTTCTTTATATTTGCTTCATAGTTCTCTGACAAGTTTTGTACAGTAAATATGTGAGAGATTTTCGAATGAAGGGGGCATTACTTGATTAAAAAATAATTGAAGGAAACAAACTATCCACCATCTATGATTATTTATTGAACATCAGTGTCGAACAACTGAAATTAAAGCACACAATGAACAGTCACTTTGTTCTTATAAAAAAAGTAAAAATAAATTCGCACTTTCGGAAACAAAAGACATTATTTTCGGTGTTTTTCTTATTAAAAATAGCGACTCCACACACAGTAGTGTTTTTAAAGTTAAAGTAGTTGAAATAATCGTCCTGGAAATTTTTGATCGATTATAGGTTCTGAATGTCGATTTTGATTACTTTCCGATTAATTGCCCAGCCCTAGTACAAATTAAATACCATATTAAAGTATTTAATTTTTACCAGTGTATGTTTTGTTATTTATATGTTTTCATAAATCATGAAAATATAGAAATGTAGTTATTTATAGCGTAGTTATTTATAGTTATAAATGATATAAAACATTGTTACGTTTATTCTCTGTAGAAATATATTATAAATATTTCATAAAATCAAGGGTGTTTAAACTTTTGCACACAACTTTACTCAGTGTAATGTCAGTGCCCTAATACTCCTCTGGAAAATAAGCTGTTGTGTTTGTTATAGCTTTTCGACATAAACGTGTCCGTGTGCTCGAAGGTTCATCGGCAAACTAGAATCGGACTTTATGCTGCGCCCCCTAGAGGCCAAACAATGGCATGGATAAACAACACAACTTGAGCTCCGACGAACAAACCAGTCAGAACAAACTTGACCTCAACTTCAGCTTTAACACTGATTAAGTCATTCCTGAAGCTTCTGCTCCACAGGAGCTTCTCAGTCATTCATAAAAACGAAACGAGAACACACAGGCGCTGGGACCATAAAACACCTTTATATGATTAAAGCTTCTGCACTTCAGGGTCCATTTGTACTGAATGATGTTTCTGTGACTGTAGAACTCAAGTTTATAAGGATTCAATACAACAAATAACAAATGGAAGGAATTTGACATTTTCCCTGTTATGCAAGAACAGACGAAACGAGTTGCAGGATGAGAGAGTTCCATCCGCCAGTTTTAGTGACCACGTCTTTGTCCCTTGCGTTTGTGTGTGTGTGTGTGTGTGTGTGTTGGCATGCATTTTGGAGGCATCTGCCTCTCTGGCATTCACGATCAGACAGTCCCTGAAGGATTGCATAAGACTGGAATTTTTGCAACTGTCCTTGAATGTACGGAAGGACACTCGCACTTGCGTCCTCATGAATATGCGGCAGACTGTCCGAAAAGGTCACGTATTGCGGTCTGCGTGTAAAACGCGGAAACATTTGCTTTGATAAGCACTTTATTTTAGATCCACGTTCACGGCACAAACATCTGCAAGGCCGGGAGTAGAGCTCGCCCGCTTCCGGGCACGGCGCTCCACAAAATCTGCAAAAAAACCTCAAATTTATGCAAATAAACACAGCTGCCATTTTGCATTCAGCCAATCAAGCAAGAGCCGTCTGTTCTCTGCCACAAATAGCAAACATTAAACTTTCCCCCGAAGGTACAGAGAAGGAATGGCGGCGGCTTTTCTCTTCTTGGAACCCAGTTTCATGTAAAACTAAGCGGGATGTCCTAATGTCACTGTGGGTGGCGCTGTCACCTCACAGTAAGAGGGACGTGTGTTCAATTCCCAGCCAGTTCCCTCGCTTTAAAAGAAAATTCGAAAGAAAAGCTGAGTTTTGAGAATTATATCTTGTCATACATGTAGTTCAGATATAGACTATGGAATTAGAGTGAAAGCTATATTTTAAATATCCATGATATCATTTCCATGTCCAAATATGAAAATATGATCCAGGCCAAGTGTAAACGTACCCACATCCATTCATACTGACTCATATTGATACCCACATCCATTCATATTGATCATTTTGATTAAGGCCAACACTCTTATTATCTCATTTTTCTAATAGAAATGTACATAAACAATGTGCCTGGAGATCTTTTACATACGAACCCCGTCTGATATTGTTTCCCTCTGTCCCTCTTCCCAGTTTACACCTACTTCTACAAAGGAAAGGACTACTGGAAGTTCGACAACCAGAAGCTGACGGTGGAGCCGGGCTACCCCAAGTCCATCCTCAAGGACTGGATGGGTTGCGACCAGTCAGAGGTGGAGAAGAACAAGGACAGGCACCTCCCCCACGACGACGTGGACATCATGGTGGCCATCAACGACGTGCCAAGCACGGTGAACGCCATCGCCGTGGTCATCCCGTGCATTCTGTCCCTCTGCATCCTGGTCCTGGTGTACACCATCTTCCAGTTCAAGAACAAAGCGGTCCCGCAAAACGTGACCTACTACAAACACCCGGTGCAGGAGTGGGTATGACAGGGCGCCTGAGACCAAACTGAGTGGAGGACCGCTAGCGAGGGCTACTAAGAAAACATTCGGGAAGCACCTTCATGACCAGTGCCTGTTTACCGCCTCGTGTCCGGGGGAGGAGAGAGGGGACAGAGCCGCGCCCTTCCATCTGTGACTCAACAAAAATCGCAAAATTGTCTCTTTTTTATAGCATGAGCCGAGAACACACAGGACCGCTTGGCTTCTACCGAGTGTTGGGCCGCACGAACGGGGGCCAGCCATCACTTTCGGCCTCGTGCTCCCAAGCCTTCCCTCCCACACACTCCAGTCTGGCCGAGGCCGTTGAACAGTCCGAGGACCACCACACTGAATCCCGACCATCGGGGTCCCTGAGGAACGGTAGCCAGACGCCAGCAAACCTCCGTCCTGCTTTTAACACAAACCTGTACAGGAACTGTCCAACAAAAACGACTTGAATAACAATGTAGGTAGAAAGGCCATAGAAAAGAAAACCAACGTTTGTTGATCGTTTAAAGCCTTTTTTTTAAGACTCTCTAAGGCACTCTTTAAAGATTTTTTCGGACTGCAAAGAAAAGAACTGTGTCCTGCTCCTGATTTCCTCCAACCTCTCAAGACTTGTCGAGGAGATCAGGTGCCCTAACGTGGTCCGACATCATGGTTTCTTTAGAGCTTTTTGTTCCTTTCCTGAGTTGCTCCCCACCTAACAGGCAGACGCCGTCGAGGCGTCCATACTTCTCAGTACGAAAGCGAATAAGCGATGCTGCGATTCTTGTGGATTAGAGACATTTATGCTACATTAGGAGGATGGAAGTGGTTTTCTGGGAGGGATAATATCCTGAAGTTTTTTCTGGGTTTGATATATTGAATTGGTTAGGGAGGGGGTGGGGTGGTGTTGGGGGGGTCATCCCGAAACCCAGACTGTTTATCGGAGGTTTCTTCAAACCATTTGCCTCTTTCTACTTAGAGCTCCCTTCTGTCCCGTCTTGCTGTTATGATGTTAACTACCTAAATTTTCATCAAGTGTCATTTTTTTTACAAGCACAGAATTGCCTAAAAGAGAAACCAAGGTGGGAATGTGTTTTTGTAAAACGATCACATTTGAGAGTGTCATTTAGGGTTCTGTCTGTTGGGCATTTCAGTGGGCGGATCAAACATCCATGTTACTGGGAAAATGACCAGTTGTTCATCTTTAAACCATTTCGGTCTCTGTTCTTACAGCCGAATGCAGTACCGTCCAAAGCTTTGGAGGGGATCTTAATTTTAACAGGTGTGACTTTCTTATGCAAGGCCGTGTTCGTTAGCGTCACATATCAGGCTACCGCTAGTGCGCCTCCCTCTACGAATATGCAAGCATTTGCAAATAGTGGCTACAGCGACAAACAAGCAGATGATCACTCTGAATCTTTGCACTATCGTACCGTTTCTAAATAACGCACTGTGCAAAGTGTGGGGTTCGGGGATCGTGTTCGTCTCATCAGATCGCCTCTTCGCACATCCTATGCTTAAGTGCGCGGTTCATTTACGCACCTTTCTTTAAAATGTCAGAGTAAATAAAGCCGTGTATTTCCATGTTCAGCCGATGATGCAGTGACTCATGTGCAGTAGTTCGTCCCAGAGATTGAAGAACAGTTTCCCAGACCCACAAAAAGCCAGTTTAAGACATTTTAGTCAAGAACCAGGCTTTAAAATTCCACCATCTTTGCAGAATTTCTCCATAATTCAGTGTAAACAAAGTCGTTCAGAGTGAATTTATTGAAATGGCTCTTTTCTTTACAGTGTTGGTGAATGGAACCAGACGTCTTCAACTCAAATCCAGTCATTTTATTCTCTGTTCCCCCCAGTGAAGCTCCACGTGTCTCTGAGTGTTTATATGGATGTTGATGATGTAAAATAGTGAATCTGAACTTAATCTCTTTTATTTGGGGACTATTTTACCTCACGATGCGCTGGGTTTAGTTTTAGGACCAAAATCTTCTCAGAAATCTGGTAGAACTGCGTTTTTAAAGAAAGACTTCTGGTTTCATTTCACCACCATTGTGAACCATTCTGATTTGGTAACTTTAGAATGGAGAATTTTACACCAAACCCATTTTGAATGACTGTACATACCTTAACTATTAAAATATGGTGAAATCAATCTATCTGGGAAACTGGAGTTCATAGGCTCATAGATTTTCTATTATTAGTTCCATTAAAGTGCATCAGTACATTTCAGACTGAAGTCTAGCTTTGTAGGAATAGCTAACTCTTATTCAGAGAGTTGCTTTGAGTCGGACTAAAATGGTTTAAAGGTGAAAATATGGTGAACAGCTTCTACATCACTCTGTCACTCTCTTAAATTTCTCATTGTCTGTTAAGTGCTTTTATTGGTCGGTTGGTGTTTCTGTAAAACACCTGTAGAGGAATTCGCACTCACTTTCACTCACTTTCCTCCTGAAAAAGACATCAAAACTCAGACTGTTTGCCGTTAAAGGAGTAGAGCCTAAATGTGTTCTGTATTTTGGGACATAAAACGTCAGGTTAGTTTTGAGGCGGTGTTTATTTATAAGAGACGTCAACATTTTCGGAAAATCTTCGTTTTTGTAGATCAGCCTTTTCAAACGTGAAATAGCGTATTATTTATGGAGAGAGCTGACGTTATTATTGATTAACTTGCCCTGGCTTTAGTGTACGGCGGGTGCTTTTTTTTGTTTTGTTTTTTTACGAAAAAATGCAAAAGCACCATTATCTCAGTACAATAGTGGCTCTGTTTATCCCGCAGAGGATAATTAGTGTACTGTACGCACTGCGCTCGCAGTTCAATGAGGCTTGAGTCTGCAGTGGGTAGAATTTGGCTTCTCTTCTCCTCTGTTCTCTCTGTGTGAGCACTTCATCCCCGCTTCCATCTCCCACTCAAGCTCTGCCATGTTTATGCTCTGCCGTGAATAGTGTTACGTCTTAAACACGTTTTACCACATGCAGCTCAAATCCAGGCAATTTGGACGCGAGTACGTTGATTCTGCTGAATGGTCCCGCGAAAAAAATGAATGTTTTCCCAAAACGTTGTTAATGGTTTCGAGGTTTTGGGGGCGGTCTGGTGCCATTAGAGGCGTCTGAATGAGAAAAACTCGTTTCTATCTGTTCTCCTGGCTCTCGTCTTCCAAACGCCTCGTTTTCGCACGATTTCCTTCATATGTTTGTGTGTGTCTGCCTTAAAACAGCTTCTGGGCCTTCGTTAAGACATTGTGCCTTGTGTCTTAAATCTTGCTATGGCCGGCTTTAGGCGCTTTTCCACAGATCTGCAGGAACCGTTCTGTTTCTAAACTGTACTGTGCTGGTACTGAAGTTGTATCAGGTTCTAAACTGTACTGTGGTACAGTTATATTGGTGTTCCAGTGTATCTAGTCTGGTGCTGGAGTTTCTGACTCGGTTCTCTCCACAGTTTCTGGCCGTTCGTCCCAAAACCTCGTCCATGGTTTGGAAGCGGCGGAGAGTTTTTCTGTCAGAGCCGCTTTCGTTATCAAGTTCTTTTATTATTTCTAGTCCTGTTTGAGTGTTGAAGGTTCTCTCTGCGTTCTTTATCCGTGTGATGAGAACCGAACCCAGAGAACTTGTTAGTGAGGTCCTGTATCTCCTTCACGTCTCTCCCAGAGTTAAATAGAAAACAAACACTGCAATTTTTACCTTCATCTTCACTCAGTAGAGCTGGACCTTCATCACTTCCCAACTGGTAGTTTGTGTCTCCACCATTGTTTTTTTGTGCAGACAGTAAATAAACACAGTCCTCTTTCCATGTTGTGATGAAACATTTCGACCAATCAGAAAGCAGTGATGCAGTCAGCTCAGTTATCGCCCACTTTTAGCCCTGCCGTCCTGCGGCTAGGGTTCGGCTCGCTGTATTTGTGATTAAACACATTAGTTCACGGTACAGCACGGTTCCTTGTGTCAGTGGAAAAGCGCCGTTAGTGTGTGTCGTCGAGTTTTTCTAAGTTCGCTTTTATTTTGAAGGGGAGGCTTTACATTGGGAGCTCCATCCCAAAACAGAAATCTGGGTAAAGCAGATCAAATGTGCTTATTTTATGGATTAAAGCGAGAATGCGGAACCCTTATTCGTTCTCCATACAGTCACATGTGAGCAAAGAGATGGGCTCTGATAGGTGGGAGGGCAAGGTGAAATATTTGGCCCCACCCACTGGTGCTGGGTGAGGTCATCAAATAAGTTTTAGAGGCGGGGCTAAAGTCACTACATTCACATTGAACATTTTACATTATACACAGGGGTGGAAAATAGTACAAAGTGTACTAAAGTGCTCAAGCTCGAGTTCTTTGTTAGAATATATTAAATATAGAGATGGAAATAAAAAAATATTCTAGTCAAGGTTACCAGTTAATATTTAAACACACTCAGGTACACTCCAATGAAGCAGTAATTTAACTTAAAAGAATGTGTCTGCTTAATAAAACTTAATATATTGAACTAAACAGTGAGATCATGAACAATACTATAATATTAATTAAAATAATTACATACAATTATGTTACCATGTGCACATTTTAAAGTTTTAAGGCTGTTTTGTATATAAAACTAAAACGTCAATGTTTTAATGGATAAAGTAGTTTTCTTTCACAACTTCTAAATGTGAGATAAAATTAAAATACTATAATAAAAGAAAATATGTTACAGTGAGGATTTTAAACTTCACAACGAGTGCTTAGAAAGTCTACATGAAAGTATAAGGACTAAAAAGTATATTGTGTGTCTAGTAAATGTAATTGAGTAAAAGTACTCAGTGCTTGAATACAACAAATATTTTAGTACAGTATCAAAGTACACTGAAGCGTTTTCCACCTCTGTTGACGGGATCTGATGGATCAGAATGGCCGAGTTTAGAGAGGAAGGGGTCCGTCCCTCTGTCTCGCTGACTTTCTCCTGATCCTTCATCAGGAGCAGCTTGGCTGTGGGCAGAGAGATGGCACAGAAAACCCACCACTTCTACACTGGTGCGCCTGTTAAGGCACATTTCTCATGTAATGTCTCTCGAAGAAACGTCTGATTCAGGCACCTGCCTTTGCCAGTTGCTCTGTGGCGACGGAGGCGTTTGTATCTTGGGTACATAAAGAACTGGGTGGGATGTTTAAAATGGAACACACTGTGCTTCACTGATCATGGTGATGGACTGGAATTGGGTTCTGTAGGTTCAGCTTTGTCTTAAGAGTAAAACGTATTCCACGTTTTATTGTTTTTCATAATGTTGTGTGGTGTCTCAAGCTATTGACAACCAGACATTGGGCTAAATTAGTTTAGGTCTCCAAAGGTATTGACCAATAGAATCGGCTCTAGATCAGCCAGTCATGAGCCATGTGCAATGCCAAGTGTCGACTTGAGGGGTGTAAAAACACCAGCTTTGAGGTGCACATTCTCTGGAGTGGCGGAGCTTGATCCAGTAATTTTAGGATGAACTGGAGTGGAGTTTGTGATCCAGAACTATTCATCCATCATCAGTGGCCTCAATCAGATCCTCACAGCAATGTTCCAGGATCTAGTGTAGTCCTCTCAGAGGAGTAGATGCTGTTACTGCATCACCCTCTTTTAATTAAACAGGCTGGTGTAAAATATACACACTCTTAAAGTGTCCAAAAGTAACTTTTATTCCGCAAACATCCCATGTTGAATCCACTGCTTTTGTGATGTCACATACACACATCTGTCTGTTCAGGCCACAGCAGTTTAGCCACGCCCATTCACAATAAGGTTAAATGGAGTCTTGCAATCTTGAGTCTTTTCTGAATGAGTTGCAGCCAGTAGGAGCAGAGCTCATTTACATATATCAGTCTTAAATGCACAGTAGCAAGAACAGTTTAAAGACACAGCGCAAAATTATCATAGAGAAATGAAGAACTGTTTTTTTTTGTAATAAAACCGTGTCATGGGTGGGGGATAAAATGCCTGGAGAATGATATTGGCCTTTTAAGACCCACGATTTCAGACAAAAAGCTGGAAATAACAGGAGGCCAATCCCACAGTTGTGTCATTTCCATGTTCTAGTGATCACAGCCACATTACTCTCTAGTTTTTGGAGTTTTTATGCTAATGACTTGCCCTTTTCACCACTGTTTTGAAAACCAGAGCAGACCGAGGGAGATTAAACAGACTCTGCGGCCGTCAGAGCGACAGCCAGGACTGTGGTGATGTTCATGGATGTATCTGACCTACATCAGACGCAATTTCCTCCAGGATCGATAGGATTTTCTGATTCTGACGCTGATACGGGAGGAAACAGGGGCCTCATTTATAAAACACTTGCACTGGTGGGATCTCAGATCGTCCTGATTCTCCTTCTGGAGATGGGTCATTGGCCGTTGGGTCTCAATTTAGCCCCGCCCACTGGTGCGTGGTGACATCACGGGGGGGGCGGGGTGGAAGTCATTCCATTCTAATGGAAGATTAGAGGAGTTTTCTTGCATAATGTGGCCACAAGGTCAAAGAGATTGACCTTTTGTTTCACGTGTAAAGGAAGAGTTGGGCCCTGTAATGAATGGCCAGGCGCCTCTTTGATGAGAATTATTGAACTGTTCCTTTAAGTGAAGCTTCCTGAAGCGCGAGCCTGGGTTTCAGACCTGATGTACAGAGCGGCACTGCGGTGTTGTTGTGATCTGTGTGTTTTTCTGAAGGTAAATGTGACTGTAGGATGAAAATTAGAGGAGGTTTTATAATGAGGCCTCTGGGTAACCGGACAGTTCACTGTCCAACTGTTGTTGTATTGAAGAAAAACGGATTCATGGGAGGGGTCGATGTCTGTAGATGTTGGAGGAGGGGACCTGCAGTAGTGTGCAAAAGTCTTTGGGGAACCCGAGAAAGGCATTTATCCGGAGGAACACTGAATAAATACAAATAAACAGGTGTGAGTGCGAGCTCCAGCGATTCATGGTCACCATCCAGTCCTTCCTTTAATAAAACCAGGAGCCGGGAACCAAGCCTGTTACTGCATTTATGTCTGTTTGCATTAAATCTGGTGTTATATAGTGTTTGTATTGGGGAAACGCACTCACCCAGATACACAAACTGGGCCTTTTACACACTACGGTACATTATGGGTGGTGTGATTTCACTTGGTATTTACAGTATGTACCATTTTACAGCTATAAAGACGATTTCTACTGGTTAATTTACAGTCAGGCTGAAGCCATGCCAATACTTGGGGCTGGAAAGTGAAGGGGATCTGTACAGGAAGACCGGATTGGGGATCCTCTGCCTCTTTTTTTAATGGTTGTGACCGTGGCTTTGGACGACAGCCACTCTTAACCTATACCTGCTGTTGCCTTTGGTTTCTATAGTCCTTTTACGAGACTAACAAGGAAGACAAAAAAAAAAGACATATCAGAGGTAGATCAGACTTTTACAGGAACTCGTTTATGTTCTTTGCCTACAGACGATCGATTCCAGGTGAGATTTTATCTGAAATAGCTTTAAAGTTACTTTTAGTTGTTTGATTCAGACGTATTTCTGTACATAAATGCCTTTTTCCTTTGGTTCCTTCGAGCGAAACTGCGTCTTACTTCGGTCACTCGAGCCACCCAAAGCCGGGTTGTGTCTGCGTGGCTTTTTAATATCGTCTGATCTCCAGGTGGAACGTCGCTGTCAGCTCAGCCGCGCCCGCGGGTCGTGTAAATACGGTGATTTGACTAAAAAGTTGAACCTTTTTTTGTATTTTTTCTTTCACTATGTAAGACTCGCTTCTGGTCTCACGCATCAGTGTGCAACGCTGTCGTCCTTAAGAACGACCTTAAATTTTAAACGGTCTCGGGTTTAACAATAAGAGATGTTTCATCTTTATTTGGAAAAAGGAGACGATTTTTTTTTTTAATTCCATTAAGATTAAACTGATGTTTTATCTTGAGTTTTGAGTCAGCAGTTCTACACTGTGTACCTAATAATATCACCATGTTCTATTAACAAAGAAATGTCAATAAAAGAAGGAAAAAAAAAATCAGTCTGATGTGGTGATTTTTTTTTTGTGATGCCTTTATCCAAAGCGACTTCCATTCCCTACCTACAGGGGGCAGTATCCCTGGAGAAACTTGGGGTTAAGGGTCTTGCTCAGGGACCCAGTGGTGGTGCTGGGGGTAGGATTTGAACCCAAGACCTCATGGTCCAGAGGCAAGTGTCCTACCCACTGAGCTACCTCCACCCCAGGCATCTAAATTTAAAAACATTAGATGCCCTTTACCTTGTGTGAAGAGCTTTGTCCAAAAGATCTCGTCTCAAAGGACACATGAAATGTATATTTTTACATTAACTTCTATCATGATCTGAGAAGGATTTTAGAGATGAGGTTTTGTTAAACAGGCCTTGAGGCTTTGATATCAACTCGCATTGCAGGTTTGCAAACATCCTGCCTGTGAGTACAGCAACTGCTCAGCACCGCCCCAAACATAAACAACCAGCAAGAGGAAGAGGGCGCGTGGCGCACAAGGCCCAGATGTCCCAGTCAGCTGTACCCAGTAGAGGTCCACTGATGTTGAATTTTACCGATACCGATAGCTTGGTTGGTCTGTACTTGCCGATAACCGATTAATTAACCTGATTAATTAAATGGATACTGGATAATAATAAAAAAAAACGAAATAAAAACACACCACTCCATGTAAAATATTACTGAACTTTATTACACAAAAAAAGTACTGAATCATGAAAATGTGCTATATGAAATAAGTATGAATATATTAATAAATATTGAAACTGCTTTCAAACTGAAACAAAAAGTAACCCGGAAAAACTATCGGCAAGTATATTGCCGATAACCGATAGTTCTGGGAATCAACTATCGGTGCCGATTCATGGGCAAAACCGATATATCGGTCGACCTCTAGTACCCAGAGGTGGGAGGTTTAAAAGTAGCCAACCCGAGAATGTTATTTATTTCTCCTTGCTGCTGATTGGCTGCTGCCCTGTGATACTGCTGTCCAATTTCCCCCATGGAGTGTCTCGAGTGTTCTCCTGTTTTTCATTTTGTTCTTCTGTATTTTTATTCATATTTAAAACAAACAAAATGATGAATGAACCCATGCAATAATGCAGTAAACAAAAAGACTTCAACAAACCAGAATCTGTTCTGTAATCAGGTAAGGTTGGACAGTTTTTGTTGTTTAGTTTTTCTTGCCATAATGTGCAGTAGAACCATAGTGGAACCGGATCACTAAGTGTATCGACCCGACAGTCACAACTGATGATCCCAAACACATTAAGTAGGAAGAAACTCCACTAATGAACTCTTGAGGAAGAAACTCCTTTTAATTAAACAACATTCCGGGTTAAAACGTCATGAATCTGAAAATGCCAAGTGTGCAAAACAGTCATCAGAGCAATAGGTGATTTTTTCAGGATTAATCTACAATGTAGCAAGTAATAAAAACAAAGGAAATCAGTGAATGAGAAGGTGTGTCCAAACTGTGGGAGGAGCCCGGAGATCCCAGTAGAGCCCCACACAGACATGTGAAAAGTCAGCACTGAAAGGACCCACAGCTGCCCATTTAACAAAACATATTTTTAATTTTGAACAATACTAAAATTAATATTAAATATTAATAAGTAGGGAAAACTCGCCGTAACTGACCCAGCTGGCTAGTTATGTTTACACTTTCAGAGCAAGTCAATACGATGTTTGTGTGTATGTTCAAATTGAATTTTTATCAACAGCCATAAACTTTTTTTGTTTGTGTTTGGATCCTCAAGCGAAACTCAAGAGACTGCACTGATCACTGCTTTATATCTATTTATATCTATTTTAAGCGATAAATTCATTAAAATCCCATGAACTGTAAAGTTGGGATTCCCTGAAATAAGCAGCAGAAAATATTACTACACATAAACATGTGGGTGTAACTGTCTTAAAGCAATACGAACAATATCACAATTCGCTTTGTGTTTCTTTATTACAGGCATGCTTATCTGTTATGATACGGTTGCCATTGTTACAGATTACATGTGAATAAATCCAGAGATTACACTAATACACGGTAATACTGCAACTTCCTATTTATGGCACACAGTTAAACGGTGACTGTGAATCAGAGTATATATTGCACAAGTTCACATTTGCTTATATGGCCAAAAGTATCTGGACAGGCCTTCTAGTGACTTCAGCTACTTTAAGGTGCCCCAATTACTCATGCAGGTGGCCATTCAGCTTCTATAATCTCCGTAGCAAAACAATAGAATAGGCCGAACATGACCCTAAGGTCATCAAGCCCCCCAGCACTGATGAAGGAGCTCCATCCAGAACATTTGGGATGAGCTGGAGTGGATTTTGTGATCCAGAACTCATCATCCAACATACTGGTCCTCACTGATGCTCTTGTGGCTGCAGTCAGCTCCTCACAGCAATGTTCCAACATCTAGGGCCTTCCCAGAAGTGTAGAGTAAGTTACTGTGGTGAAAGTGGAACAAATTCCCCCATTAAAAGCCCCGATTTCAGAAGAAGCGCTGGACAACATCGTGGAACACGGAGACCCATTTTGCAGGTGTCATGCGGAATCTGGAGCTCATTACTGGTCCACAGGGAACCTCTAGTACCAGTTTGTGCACGTTATCATGAAGCTCATGTCGTCCACCTTCTTGCCGCCTATCTCGCGCTGGGGAAGCTCAGAAGCTGCATCCAGCGCGAGGTCTTCATGGTGGGGGGGTTCTAGACTCGCATGCGGCCCGTTCTCCTGGACTTCTGGACCTTCCTGGTTCCTCGGATTCAGATCTTCAGGAGAATCGGCACTCTGACCTCCACCCATGACTACAGGAAAGAGAGTGTTATATATATATATGAGTATTATATTCTGTATAAGCTATATTTATATTATCTGTCCTTCTATTCATATACATACATTTGGGAGACCACTGCACACACCCACACACACACACACACACACACACACAAACACACACACACACACACAAATAAGAGATCATCTTCTATAACTGCAAGTATTGAAGTAAACCGCTTTGCCTCATTTTTTAAGAACTGCTCACAATATTTTTCCTAATTTGTAATACTTTACCCAATGCCGTGTTGGAGCTTCACTGGGGGTTTGGGAGAAAAGTAAATGACTATATTTGTGTTGATTCTGAGTTTAAGATCCAGTTTTTTTCTGGAGTGAACGGTTTACCATCAGGCCTCCTGAATCACGCAGAAATGAAGAGAACTGTTCTCCTAAAAATAAGCTGTGTCTCAGTGGCGCCGCCGTGTGGACAAAACTAAAACATTCTTACACATAAAGTAAAATAACAGTACTTGTCTTGTTTACTCACTGAAAAGGATGAATGTAATACAAACTCAAATACGTCATTCAGGTTTCCTGTAATGAATTAATGAAATCTGCAGCTTTGAAACACTAAATCGGTAGATTTAGCAGTAATTAAATTATGATGTAGTTTAGGGTATTTACAATGAAAAGGCGACATTCACAATAAATGTGACCTATACTGAACAACATATGTGTGTGTGTGTGTGTGTGTGTGTGTGTGTGTGTGTGTGTGTGTGTGTGTGTGTGTGTGTGTGTGCCTCTATCACATC
>JBBMFX010000101.1:22375939-22386251 GCA_037832545.1 Rhabdalestes septentrionalis
TTAATTAGTTTGCCTGATGTTCAATGTTTCAAAATGTTCTATATGTTTCCTAAAATAAAATATACTGTGTTCAGTTGTTTTTTTACCCAGACATTTAAATACAACATTGTAGAGCAGTAATTACAATACCGTGATACGGTGAAACCGTGATATTTTTATCCAAGGTTACCATATCGTCAGAATCTTATACCGGCCCATGCCTAGTGTAGATGTGTGATGCTGTATATAAGGGTGTGTAGATGAAAGTGTATGTTGGTCTGTAGATGTGTCATGGTGATGCCTAGTGACCCATAAGCTACTAATACTAACACTATTTGTAAGTTGGTGCTGCACTAAAAGATCCAGATGACTTGCGCTTTGCTGATTGTTTCCCAATGTGTGCAGGGAAAAATTAGAAGAGGTGGCGCGCTGGTGTTCTGCGTACTGGTGTTCCCTCATTTCTCCTCCATGCTGTGTAGATTTTGATGATTGTCACTTCATGCTGCATTTTGATTGACTTGTCAGTAGAAGTAGGTCGTAGAAGTGCACACTGTGTCATCCTAAATTTCAGAGATTATTAGAAAAATAATCGCAGTCTGTCTTTGGTCGCTGTGAAGATAGCTGTCTTGGATTCTTCCTCACAATACGACGTAGAACCACAGTTTAGGAGAAAAGATTTGTAACTTTCAAGATTTTCATTTATCGTCTGGGAACAGATTAAATTTGTGCCATGTAGTCTTGGCATGTTTGGGTAGTTTCCTATTAATATACTGTTTTTCCAAAACATGTTATTCAAATTTCGAAGTATAATTTGCTTAGACCCACACCAGGTCTTTTCCTGTGACCTGTACCTGGATGACATTTTTCAACTTTTATCCACGTGCTGAGACTCAAATGTGTCTCTGGTCAGACTGAAACCTGATCACTCTGTGACAAATCTGCAAATCTGCTGTGCTGCTTTTCATTTTTCAGTTTGAAAGAAAAGCTACAGTGTTTATAGGGAGAAGCTGTTTAGAATAATGATATCCTGCATCATTGCTTCACTGATCCCCGTTTGTTAAAATACATTGTACCTAGTGCTGGGCAATGAGACATCAAAGATAATTATCGCAAAATAACTTTTCCTCGATAGAACCAATGCATAGTTGATAGAAAGTCACTAATAGATTTTGTTCCATCTTGCTATCGACTAGAAGCCAACTATAAAGAGAACAGTGCCGTGCCAGACCAATCTTGTGAAAGCGTAACAGAGCGTAGCTGCTCAAGCTGTGGGCTAACCGGGAAACAGAGAAAATGCTTAGTACTTGAGTTACTAATTTTGTAAGATAAATATGAATGTAAATTCAGCTACATATTAATGTAAAATATAACCGTATGAATGTTTTTTTGTGCTGTGGTGAGAACATGCTTTTGGGAGGTTAAATACGTTGTAATCATGGGCGGACTGGGATTAAAACACAGCCCGGACTTTCCTCACCAGCTGGCAGAGGTTCTGCGTCTTGGCCGAGCAAGACAGGCTGATACTGCTGAGCACCGCACAGTAGTGATGCTCCGATCGATCGGCCGATAATCACAATTTATGACTCAATCGGTACTCGTTAAACTCGCCGATCTTAGGAACAGATCACAATTGATGACGTCAGTGCTTGAGGACTAGAGACGGGTACCGAACCCGGTACTTTATCACCTAATTGAAAAGGCCGCAGTATGAATAAACTCCCATGCATGCACACACACACACACACACACAACAGGAGAGAACTTGCGTGGACAAACGCACAACAGGAGGGAACATTTATAGTATTACTTTATCTGAAAAGAGTGAATGGTGTTCAAGGAGCTTACAAATCAGTTATATAAACTTGAAGGATCAGAATCGGCATCGGTATCAGCCGATCACCTTGACAAAAAAATCGGTACTTGGTATCGGTGGCAAAAATCCTGATCAGAGCATCCCTACCGCACAGACGTCCTTTTCCAGAATGCAGAAATTGCCAGTCCGCACCTCTTGTTTATCTTTTTGTAATGTTCTTAAAGCCCTGTAGTTCTATTACTGTAAATTAAGTTATAAGAGGCTGTTGAGCTGAGTTATCAACTAGCGTCTGCTTTAACCGGCGGGTCTCTGCAATACAGTCCTCCTGAAACGCCCGAAAAAGACACACGGCTGAACTGTAAATTACTGATGTAAAAAAATATCGGTGATACCCATACATTAACTGTAGTTTTATTACCAAAAATTACACTAATTTATTACTGTATTTACCAATTTACACCAAAGAAAACGACAGTGCATGCCAAAGTAAATGCCTGTGCATGAATTACAGTACTGTCTGTATGGGCTTACCTTTACGTTTTTGTTAAGTGTAACGTATTAAACTGAGTTTAAAATGAAATGTAAGTGTTTTGAAAGCATATGTGTGGCATATTTAGGGTTTTACCTATAAAAATACACTATAAAACTACACACAATCACATTGTCTTAAATTTAATTTAAAAATATAGTGTATTGTGCACTTTTAACTACTGCTGTATGAGCCAAGTGCAATAACATTTGGTTTGCAAACACTTTTAAGGAGCTTTTTAACAGCAGTGTTCCCTTTAACACAGTTACAGTAAAATATTTCAGTAAATTTCAACTCATGTGATTGTTCTGACCTTTCTGTCTTTTGCAGGGCCTTCTGGAGAAGTACCTCATACCCAACGCTTCCCAGGCAGAGAGCAAAGTCTTCTACCTGAAAATGAAGGGAGATTATTACAGATATTTATCTGAGGTGGCATCTGGGGATTCAAAGAAAAGTGAGTAGAATGTGTTGGCTTTTCTCATTTTAATGCAGGAGAGAAGACTTTGGAATAAATTACCATTTAACAGCAGAACATCAAACACTGAAGACAGACTTCCTATAGAGCTTATTTTAGAACCGTCAGTATCGTGGCTTATAGATGGGCAGTCATGAATTAATATTGAACATTGCCTCTGATTCTTATCATGGCTTTTAAAAAGGTGGAATTGTTTTTTTTTTTTCATATATTGGAGATTGAAAATCATAGCAAAGCTAATGAAAATGCTACAATTGCATCCAGTTACAGGCATAAAATTTGGGTGTTTCCAGTATTGGCATATTTTAATGGATAAGAGAAAGACTAAGAGTTCCCGCCTTGTTCAAACCGATTGTCTCAGTGTGGGAATGCAAAATGTTTGTGTGACTTTTAGAATCTTTGAAAACAATAAAACAGTACTGTGACTACTGCACTGTTATAACTGACTAAAAGTGAAACAGTGTTAGGTATGATTTTGGTCTCAATCATTAAACTGCTTAAAGAATGAAACTGCATCCTTAATGTATTCCAGAATAGTCCACCATCCAAAAATATCAAGAGTGGTTCAAGACTTTAGTAATATATGTTCTGCATTAGAAATGTTGGATTTTTCTCTGTCGACATCCTGAACATATTAAAAAGCACAGAATTTGGGCATTTGAAGGCTGATTTAAAGCTCGTGTAATGTAGCATTGGATGTAATGTCCTCCTTTGTCTTTGTATTTCAGCTATTATGGCTCAAAGATGAAAAGCTTCACTCTTGGCTGAAGCTCTGTAGATGTGAACCTGAAGCAGTTTGGGAGCTCTGCTTCACTTCGGAGCTCCGAGCTTTAATAGGATTGACCAGGCCATGGGCAACCATGAGCTCTGCAAGTGAAAAACAGCTTTAGTGCTAAAGTGTGCTTGGGAATTGAAAGGCTTTGGGCTTGGTGGGCCCCCACTGATGCAAAACGAAGCTGCACTGGGAAAAAAAATCTACAGTAAAAGCACTTGTAGTTCAAAATAATGTAAAAAAAATTAAATGCAGAACAAGGATCAAGGCTGTGAAGCAGGTCCGGAAACGATGAGTGCTTTCACCCCGACCCCCAGGGGAAAAAAATAAATACATTCCATAATGACTGAGAAAGCTGTAGAACTGAGCATGAAGGGCATCTAGAATGATTTGTAGTTGAAACAGCGTTAATAAAACCTTGATGTTGAAATACTGAGACACTAAAATGCCTTCCATCCATCAATAATGCCTCGAATTTAAGTTTTCACTGACTGTGTATGCACCCCGCAGTACGCCCACACACCAAATCCACACAATGGTTACATGATGCCTCCATTTGAGGCATGGATTTTGAAATACTGTACTATAGAGTAGCCCTGTATCAAAAATGTAGTCAAAGCAAATTTGAAACTGCCATTAAGAGCCTTGTTTCTCTTGTAATGACTCGTTTTTCCCCCCCTCATTGTTCTTTGTCTCACAGCCACTGTGGAGAGCTCTCAGAAGGCTTACCAGGAGGCGTTCGAGATTAGCAAGAAGGAGATGCAGCCAACGCACCCCATCAGGTTGGGTCTAGCCCTCAACTTCTCCGTTTTCTACTACGAAATCCTGAACACCCCAGAGCAGGCCTGCAGTTTGGCAAAGACGGTGAGTAAAATGCAAAAATGAGCTCAAAATGCAAACATACCGAACACTTCTGAGGTGCATTTTTATGAGACACACATTGATTTGCTTTAGTTTGCATTTCTATAAATAAACTCATCTGAAAATTCAAAGAAGGCGTCCTGTGGAGACTGAAGACCTGAGCTTTGTGTGTTGTAGGCCTTTGACGAAGCGATTGCCGAACTTGACACTTTGAACGAGGACTCTTACAAAGACAGCACTCTGATCATGCAGCTACTAAGGGACAACCTCACTGTAAGTATCTCCGCACAGTTTTATTATCTTAGATTGAGCTTCATTCTCAGATTAATGCAAAATACACTTCAGCTCAAGTTAAAGTCAAACATGCAACGGGAAACTGACAGATTCTGTATGGGCCTGCAGAAATTTAGTATTTAATAATTAGTGAGATTTTTATTTTACATACACAATCTGCAATTAAAGCAGGTCTGTCATTAAAAAGTTAAGGTTATTTTATTTACACTGCGCTGTGCTGTCCTCACATTAATAACATTTGTATTAATGTATGTATTCAAGTCATTGGAAAAAAAAAAAAGAAAAAAAAAAAATATATATATCTATATATATATATTTTTTTTTTTTTAAGATTTAGATTTTTTGTTTATTGTATAGTTTAACTGGGATTTAAACTTTCATGTGTTTCTCTGGAACGCCTAACTTTACATAACACTATATATTAATGATTAAATGTACAAAATGTTTGAAAAACGAGTGGGATTCTCGATTAGGGGTTTGTCGCCCTCTTCTGGTGCCGATGAATACTGTCCTAGATATAATAAATATCGCTGCTCTTGAAACGATACGAGTCTTTCAATGCAAGGCAAGAGTTATCTTTAAATGGAATGTTAAACGAAAAATTATCGTTTGAAGCATTTAAGTTTTATTTTGACAGCAAGACTATGAACACAGAGGTTAATATCAATAATTTTGCCTCGAATGATTTTCAGAATTGCATATAACTTCATTTCTGTTTCTACAGCTGTGGACATCAGAAAACCAGGGTGACGAAGGGGACGCTGGCGAGGGAGAGAACTAAAGTCGCTGCACTTCACTGTTGAATCCACCTACACTCTTTATCTTACACATACAGCCCATAGTACCCTGCTCCATCCACTTCACCACGACTCCCCTTTCTGTATGACGAGCAGCGCAAATTGTACCTGACCTACAAGTCTTTGCCCCCCTGAAATCATGCAACAGGGTAACGTTCAGTGGTTCGGAGGCTGAGAGAGAGATAGAGGTGTGTGTGTGTGTGTGTGTGTGTCTGCCTGTGTGTGGGGGAAACCTAAAAAAAGAAAGAAGGACCTGATTGAGTAGTGAGGCCATTCTTCTTTTTCTTGTCCCTTCTTTATCCCCTGAATATTTTTTTAAAAGATACTTGTTCTCAATCAGGTTATGCATTATAGTGCCCCCTTCCTCTTCTCTTCTGTAGTGCACTGGCGAATGCTGGTTTTATTGAAAAAGGTTATTAAAATGTCCATTTAATTTAACAAACACTGTGACGCTTATTTTTCCCTCACGTCTCCACAGACAGACAGTCAGTCGGAGGACGGGCTTGGGCCGGCCGTACAATTCAGTTGCGACCTCATACAGAAAGGAAGAAAACAGGCTGTATTGTGACACTGACTAACATGCATTACTGTCGTTGCCGTGTAATGTTCGCCATTTTTTTATTATTATTGTTTTTGCATGAGTCTAAGAATGAAATAAAAAGGGACCCTAGGTTTTGTCATTCCACTGCTACTGAGTTCTAACGAAGAGCTAAAAACATTCCATCAGTTCGTGAGCGGAAAGGTCGCAGATCAAACTGGAGAATTTCGCCCGGCGTGCCGGTCGGAAGGGCGGACGGCGTGAAGGTGCTGTTTTAACATCAAATTCTAGATCCTTCTCCCTTTTTAAATTTTTTTGGGTTTTATTTTTTTCTTCGTAATAACTCACTGTTTAGTTTAACACGAGACTGTAAAAGTTGTAAACATAAGGTAAATATAATTGTCTTAAATGGAGATGTAAACCTGCTTAAACACAAAAACCGTTACCTTAATGGATGTAGTTTTATTTAGTTTTGTGTTTTTCTTGGCCTTCGAGTTTCCTTCCTCTTCCGAAATCCCAGTGCTGGCAGCTCGGCTGTCGATGATTGATTTAAAAAAATATATATATATTTTATTTTTTCTTTTTCACCCCCTCTTCCAATTGATCAGTAAAATAGAAATCCATCTTCTGGCCCACATGAGTCCATTGGAGCTTCACTATGTTGTGTTTGGTGGGAGTCCATCTCCTGGCCTCAGGTTAAACCTGGTTTTGGAGTAAAGTGATGGTTCTCCAAGCCAGATCTTCTGTTCTGATGTAGGACCAGGGATGGTCTGTGGCTGGGAGGGGACTCGGGGAGGGGACGTGCCTCAGGAGGCTTTGTGAGAAGATCTGCGGAGATACACGGTGGTCCAGATGAGCTCAGCTCGTCTCAGAAGCGGGTCCCAGGCCGGAGGGGGCGGGGCCCTACGAGACGTCGCTTCGGAGAGGCCGAGAGAATCGAAAGGGGTTTGGCTTAGCTGTTCTCATTCAGTGTCACAATACCATGTCCCATCGCCATGACATTCCACTTAGGTGTAGAACTCATCCGTCTCCGGCCGAAGACAGCGTTCATGCACTGAAGAAAAGAAAAAAAAAAGTCTCTCCCCTTAGCTGAACAAATGGCAGTTTATTCTACGCTTGAGATTAAAAAAAAATAATAATACAGTAGTGAATGTGGAGCCGAGCCTGTCTGTATATTTGGTATCTCCAATTGCTTTGTTTTTACTGACCAGTATTCTGCCTACAGTTAGCTTCTGTGACGGTTTTATCGCTTTAGCGCGCACGTGGTTGTGAAAACTTAGACTAGCTTAAGAGAAAAAAAAAATTAGAAAAAAAAAGACCAAAAAAATAATAAATAAAAAAAAAAACATCCTACTACAACCTGGTTATTGACGTAATACTAGATTTGTGTATGTCTTTTAAACAGTTCTAGTTTCACCTTACATGTTATAATCAGGAAAGTGTAAAAGACAATTTAAGTGAAATAAAAGTTTTATCAGTTCCAAATTTCCTTGGATTTTTTTTTTTCCTGACTGTGCTCTTTGCGTATTCAAAGGAGAATTCCATCCGTTATTCAGCCTCTGCATTATTGTCACTGAGTGGGTTTGGTATGGACGACTTAATTTCTGTGGCGGCGAATGGAACTAGAGGTCTTGGTGTCCATGACTGGAATTCATAGTCATTTTATTAACCATCCAAATCCCAACAGTGAACATTTTAATGTAACACGGACGATAAGAGGTTGGAACATTCAACACACTGCAGACCAAAGTCTTACAACAGTAATATCGTGTTTGAACAGAAGATTTGTTATCTGACTTCATAAGTGGAGCTGAGTGGAACCAGACATCTCCAACACGAATCCAGCTGGTCTGTGCACTCTTGTGTTTATATGGATGTAAATGATGTAAAATAGTGAGTCTGAACTAAAACACATTAGGGACTATTTTGCCTCACAACACCCTGCATGTATCCCTCCACCATGGACGGGTTTGAAAGATTTTAAGCCAAAACCTACTATTACAAGTCTTGATCATTAACAGACAGACATCTGGTTCCATTCAGTTTCATACAAAATCCACTCTGTCCACAAGATTATTTAAAACATTTGGTGAAATTCTAATCCTAGTCTTGTTCATGTCCACATACGCATCTCGAATTATTCTTTAATGATCAAACATTATTACACTTCACTCAAGCAACATTTCCAGCCTCCACATTTCTGATGTTTTAAAAACAAACAACAAAACTGAGAATTGAATCTCAAAAGAGTACAAGTTTCTTTATTGTCAACTGAGCACTCAAGTATTTCCAATGATACATGAACATGTAGAACACAGTGACGCTAAAATGACATTTAACTATAAGAAAAGTGACTTAGTTCTTCCTTACATAACGACTCGTTCAGTGGTTCTCATGCGTTTGGTAGAAGCTTACAATGTACAAGCCAGGAGCACCTGCACTTTCCTCCTATTCAGTTGGTCATTTGGTATTATTTGGTATTGTAACCTAATTTGCAACCTATTTTTTAAAGCGTGCTTATAAATAGTACAACAGACCGTGGTGTTATTGCCATGACTACCTGCAAACAAGAACGTTAAGCTTTATTACATGCATACCTAAAGATAAGCAAGATTTTTTAATTAGTTTTACTAACGAGGACCTGTAATTTGCAGGAACACTGAGGCATGTCAGATTAACTCCTGCTCCTGATGCGAATCGTCTTGTACTGAGCAAGAACTAGCTTTCTAAACAAATGACATTTACCTTATACCCTGATAAAAGTACAAAAGGTACAAACCAGTGCAGTGTAATTAGAGAGAAACAGTACATTAACTGCATAACATGACCCAGAACAATGGAACAAGGGTACGAATTAAACCAGACAGAACTGAGGCTTCATTTCTTCACAGCGTACGCGGGACGCGTCGCCCCAGTTATGACACCATCTTGGGGTCGGTGCATCTATTAAATGCACCCATTACTGATGAAGAGTAGGGATCTCTAAACATTTGGCCATGTTACAAAGTCAGTTTCCAAACAATACCATCCACCTCAATGCAACAACAGAAATGTGACAAGAGGTGGAGCAGTTCTGGGAGGCAGATGAATTTGAGGCACTCGAGGGATTGCATTCCTCATGTCTGTGGGAGCTTTACCAAAAACAAACAAAACAGAAAAAAAAACCAAGGTTATTTCATCTTCTGGACGTCCTGTAGCAGCTTCTGTGCGGCTGTGTTCTTTGGCTCGATTTCCAGCAAGCTGTTGAGATCCTGCATGCAAGCTTTCTTGTCCTGAGGGGAGATTAAGGACCATTAATTACGATGGCTTTTGTACCTTCAGTGTTACTGAACAGCACAGTTATTAATCTAGAACGTTCCGTACACTGTCGGAGTACTTGTGTATGTTTCGTATCGCAGTAGCTGTGAAAGCTGTGTTTATGTGGGGGTCTGTTTATCAAGTTCTGGTTTATTGTAGCTCTGGTTAACTCGGGGGCGTCAGAAGCATTAAAAATGTGAGGGGGACACTTGGGGGTGGGGTTTGAACAAGTGGGCGTGGTTTGGTGTGGGGGCGGGGTTTGGCTGCTCCATGTCAAACTCACCGCATGCAAGTGCAGAGTCCTATCATTTTAGTCGAGTGGATACTTTCGGGAAAGATTCAAGATTCAACAGCACTGGGTGAACTAATTATTTATGTTAAATGTGGGGGGGTCCAAACCAATAATTACCTCCCCCTCTGGTTGAATGGCGACGACACCCATGGGTTTACTCACAGACAACCTGGTGTTTTTTTTTACCTGGAGAGATGACTGCACTGAGCGATCAATGGTCTGCACTAGAGATGCACAGTGAGGACAAAATATCAAATATGTGATTTTTTTACTGCTACATATTGTGATGTGATATCCTTTAAGAATAGGAAGGTTCCCATGTCATCATATGTTTGGATATAAACAGGCATAAAGTCTGTAAATATTGTTTCAAATGGTACATCAACGTCCCTCATCCATACAGTCCATATATTAAAGATAAGCTACAAAAAAAACGTCCATTTTTATACCCGTTTTTGTGATGTCACAAAACGAACATTTAAATGTATCGCCTTATTCTGGCTGCAGCTCTTTAGCTCCGCCCATTCATGCACCGATTCTCCAGCACATTTAATGGTTAAAATTTAGATTTTGTTGGATCACATGAAGACCTCGATTCATCAGAACACCCAGTAACTCACCTGGAGCTGTGATTGTTTACACCTTCAGAAACACTGTGGTTGGTT
>JBBMFX010000101.1:22405844-22416253 GCA_037832545.1 Rhabdalestes septentrionalis
GAACCAGAAAACTTCATTTATCCTGGAGGAAACAAAGACATAGTGTAATACAAAGTATATAATATAATTTTAAAAACCTGTAAATAAGTAAAAGCTCAATATCAATACACTATGGTATGTGTATAAATACTATATATTTAACACGGATGAGTGCAACAATACAGACACAGACTGTAGTTTGGAGTAAGTTATTGCACTTATTAGAGAATCAGTGGTAATATTAAGTAAGAAAAACTTAATATTGACTGAAGTAGTCATATTGCACATGACGACTATTGCAAATAAAGGAATGCAAGTAATAAAGTTACTTTAACCATTATAGACCCTGATTGACTGAGGAGTTTGGTGGGGGTTTTTTTTGGGGTTTTTTTTTTGTGTGGGTTTGTAAATTGGTAATTGTTCATATTTCATCTGCCAACATCTGTATATTCCTTGGAATTAAACAGGCTATTTATGTTACTGTGCCTTTAAGACAGATGGTGGTAAATGATCTTATTTCTGATTGGCTGATCTGTACTGCAGCAACACGGAACTGAAACTCCCGTTAGAACTTCAGCGTGAGTGGGTGGGGCTAAGATGCTGTAGGCTGAATAAGGAAATAAATGCTGGTTTTCTGTTTTGAAGATTAACAATATTTATACACTTTTTAATTTCGGAAAGTGATGACTTGGGGCCTTTATGTAAGGGACTGCAGTCTCAATCTGTCACAATCTGCAGCCACGAGGGCATTAGTGAGTCTGGGTAGTTGTATGACTAGCTTTGGATCTCAAGCTCCTTCGGAAGTGCAGTATTGCTAAAGCATGATTACAGAAAAGTAGCTTCTTACCCGGGAGCTCCGTGTCTTCGGACCTACAGGAGAGTTTCAGACACCACAGGATCTTAGTTTTGAGATCATATGTCGTGTAGAATCAGATTTCAAGCTTTAAAAAATATTACAGATTGGATGATGATTAAAAAAATGTGTAGTTAAAAGCTAAAATCACTAAATATTTTTTAATATTTGATCTGAAAATAAAAGCTCAACCACGGAACGCATTCTGAAACATATTTGTGCATCACAAACTGTCAGAACAAGGAAAAGGAAGGAAAATGTAGAAAATGAGCTTTTTGAGGGCACCCAGGTCCTTCAGTGTGAGGATTGGCCAAAATGATGAGACTAAATTATGAGAAGTATTGGACTACTAATAGATAATTTATAATGATCTAAATTATTTAACTGTTTTGCTCTTATAATTTATACTGTAACAACTAATAATAGAATAATTGTTGTTTTTGTTCTGCATTTACCATCTTTTTCATTTTTTTCCTGAATATTTGTGTGGGTTTGTGAGTTTGTAATTCATTCTTTCATAACCATCTTACTCTTTGTTGGTCTCTGTGACTAATGATAGACTAAGTATATAATGATTCATTATAACAAATAATAATATAATAGACTAATAACTTAAATACAGATCTAAATAATTAGATAATTATTAATGATCAAAATAATGTTGGATTAGATGAAGACCTCGATTAATCAGAACCCCCATTAACTCACCTGGAGCTGTGATTGGTTGTCCTGGCAGAAACGCTAGAGGCTCATTTGCATTAGGGATGTCACTTTTTGGCAAAAAAAAAATGTATCGAGGAGAACTATTCAAATTTTTTTGAAAATCGTCACATCCCTAATCCCAAGCGTATATTGAATATTCGAGTATTCGAAAATCATGTCTCATCCCTAATTTGCATATTGCAGCCGTTTCCGATATCAGTACTGCAGAGCTGGATATTGCGATAACGATTAACAGACGATAAATCGGGCCGCCCGTGTCTGTGCTTTTTTAGGGTGAAGTTTCTTTACAGCCAGTTCAGGGGCGATTCAAGGTATCGGAATTAGGTTACCCTGCCCTGCCAGCCTGCATCACCTGTTCCTTTGAGCTTTACATCTGGGATGCCAGATCTAGATTCATGGCCATTTTTCTCCCTCACAGCGTTCGGAATCCGCACTCTTTAGGCCGAGAGAACGTCCAGGCAGCTGTTTGCAACCAAATTCCCTCTGCTGCCAGAGAGAGAGACGTGGATCTGGAGAGATCTCTGCCTTTAATGCCTCTCCAGATCTCCAGTCTGTCATTATTTGTAGCTTTGGGAACAATGGGTAGAAAGAGAAGCAGCTAAATATCTCAGATGAGAATAAAAATGGTTTTTAATTGAAGTAAATGTAGTCTAAAAAAAAACTAATTTAGTCTAAGGCCTCTCAGCTTTAGTGAGCCCATTAACCTGCCTGTTGCAAAATGTAGGGTGCTGATTGGTCGTTACAATTTTGTGCTACAAGCCTGAGCCAGTGTTTAGTAACACATACGTTGCCTCCGAAGACACAGACTTTCTTGTATTTTAATGTGGACTTGAGGAACGGTTCTCCAGTCTTCCTGGAGGACTTTCAGAGGACAGTCCAGTCCCTGAACCTGAACAGTTTCGGGTTATTTCACTAAACGTAGGTCAAACACTGTTATTTGAATTAAGTGGCCTTTAATATTTTGACCTATCCCTTAATTTTGGATTGAATGTATGAGTGTGAAACTCCCTTATTCCGAATTGTAAGCCATTGTTTCAGGAGGTTTGTTTATTTAAGGGACAATTTTTTAAATCAGCCTTAATCTGTGCACTTTACCCTTAATTGTCCGTAATTTACTGGAAATGAAGGTAAAATGGTAAAATTTAAGGGGTAAAATGGAATGGGTTTGGTTTTATGATGTATTTGTATGTGTTTGTATGTCAAATGCCTTTTTAAAAATAGTATTACCCCTCCTCCCCCAAAAAATTAAATTAAAAATGTGATGTGACTGGGGATGTTTTCTTAACACAGACTTGGAAACCCATCACATCACATCACTGGGGCACAAAAGGGATGAACACACACACACACACACACACACGCCGATCAGAGGTTTGACTGGAATGTGATGGTCTGAGCGGTCGTTATCGTTATCATCATTATTGTGATAAATGATATCCCAGCGTGTGTCTGAGCTTTTCTGAGTGTGTTGTGGTTATGATCAATACTTCCAGAGCCCCGAGCACCTGCTTCATTACAGCCAGAGCAAAACACGGCACTAATATCCTGGTAGCTCTTCTTTCTTCCTTTTTCCAACCTATCAGAATAAATGTAATAGTAAAACACGTCACCCATCAGGAGGAAGCTAAATTGGTCTGGATAGGAATCGAATCCCCCCTGTGCAGTGTGACTCAGTTTCACTCTCCTGACATCATTATATATTTCAGTTATACTGGCTTTGCTGTAAAGATGTGTATTTTAGCCAGAAACGCTATAATTAAAATAACAATAAAATCATCCTCAGTCTTTTATTGGATGGCGGTTTGTGTGGCTTTAGCAGTTTGTTCTGTCCGAATGACAGAAAAAGGACATTATTTTTTTAAACATTTATTTGTTTATTTATGTATTTTTATCACTAGGAACGGTAGTTTGCCAGCGGTTTTGTCCCGAAGTTGTCCGTGTGTGTATCTCGGTGTGTGTAGGAAAGGTGATGGGGTGTTTTCAGGGAGAACTGGAGCTTGGCATTGACCAAACTGCAGCTGTCGCATTTGGGTGTTTGGAGCTGGTATTGATTCATAGAGAATTTGATTGGGGTGTGTGTGTGTGTGTTTGAATGTCTGTGTATATGTGTGTGTGTGTGTGTGTATGTGTGTGAATTTCAGTTTGTTTGTGTATGTGTGTTTGTGTGTGTGTGTATGTGTGTTTGTGTTGGCGGATTTGCCTGGCAAGCGTGCATACTGCAGCATGTCAGAGGAATAATGAGCTGTGTTTGCACATGCTTGTGTGTGTGTGCGTGTGCGCGGATGTGTATGCGAGACATAATGCCTGGGACAGTCCCTGCAGTGTGGCGAGTCCCCTGAGCTCATGAGAGCCGGTCTGAGTGCGGAGGTGAGGGAACGTCCACCAATTCAGTTCCGCCGCACAAGTCCGGGAGTGAAGCGTCTTTTCTTTTTCATTATTCTCTCACAGTTTAACCGGAATATTCGCAGGTTATTGTTGTTCCCCGCCGGGTCGGTTCTGTTCTCCGCCGGGTCGGTTCTGTTTCCCGCGGGTTCGGCCGGAAGAGAGACTCGCCCCGTCCTCCCTGACCACGCTTTGCGACTCGCCGTGGTAACGAAAGGGTTACCGGGGAGACGGCGTGTTTACGTTGCCGCTTCCTGCAGCTTGGTCCCAAGCCTGTTGCCGTGACGACGGCCCTGATTCCAGCCCGCGTTGGAAAGTGTGTGATTCACGACATTATCCCCATACCTGTGTGTGTGTGTGTGTGTGTGTGTGTGTATTGTGTGTGTGGGTGTGTGTGTCTTGTGTGTGTGTGGCTTGTGTGTATGTGTGTGTATAGGTCTGTGAGAGTGTGTGTGTGTGAATAGGTGTGTGTGTATGAGTGTGTGTGCGCGCAGGCCTCCACATGTGTGCTGCAGAGGCGGATAAAAATAAAACGCCGCTGATGAATGAGAGATCCTCGGCTAAATGCGGCTCAGAAACGTAAAGTTCACAGAACAGAGCGTCCTCCCTTAAAAACAGGCCTGATGTTTTTGTGGCCGTTAAACAAAAACGTTCGGAAGTAGGTCAGCGTACGGCCATAGAAACCTGTAAAAAAAAAAAGAAAGAAAAAAGGCCAGTGTCTGGGTCTGTGTTGTTTTACATTCATGGATCAATTTCATGAAAATGAGAGAAAAAGGTGATTATAATAACGGACCGCGCTACATTACGTGAGACTTCATGGCTCGAGTCTTAGTTATTATCATTTAGTCTCGTTTGTAGCTATAAACCCTATAAAACACCAGGCGGACTGAAACAAGAAGCCCTTCAGTGGAGAAAACCTTCCCAATTGGGGAAAATCTCTTAAAGTTTAGCTAGTCTCTAGGTTAGGCTAGTTCCATCATATGCTCTAAAACTTTGGAGGAATTCGCTACTGTTAGAGAGCATATTAGTTTACTACAACTTTTTGTTTTGCCTCATCTCTGTGAGCGCTGACTGTGTGTGGTGCTGCGTTCTGAAGTGTCCTCTTTAGTGAAAGTCTGATTGTTTGAAGCCATATGAACGTCGAGTATAGCAGAAATGTCTGAGAACGACTAGTACAATTGATCATCACACATGTCTGACGGAAAACATTTATTTCAGCTAAAACGAATACAAAAGAATAAAAAATTAGTGTTATAAATCATGCAGTGGGATCCAAGCCACCATCTTGGATTCAGAGATCCATATTTTCAAAGTAGAATGATAAATAAACAAACCACTAAACACAGCTTTTCTTTTTCTGCCTCAATAGTCACGAAGCGTATTTTGAATTTGCCGCGAGACCCGGCTGACCGGCAAGCTCTTTTGAAGTGTAATAGCCAGTGGAAACCGGCTAGCCAGATAGCGTCTGCACAAAAAGCCACAAAACTCGACAAATCTCACTCAAAACTTGAACAAACATCTCAAAACCAACTCGAATGCATGTTTATTTCAATCAGCCATTCAAATTAATATAGGGTATATTTTTTGTAACAACAGCTCTAAATATGAAATAAAATTAAAACTTATCTGCTTGAATTCTTTCATTAAATCTGGATGACGGTCCACGAACCCGCGTCGCGGTGTGAGGAGGGTGAATCGCGACACAGACACACCCCTTCCAACTCGTTCCCATATACAGTAATAGGAGGGTTTTCATGTCAATTTCTTTTCTTTAACCAATAGCTTAGGGTCTAAGGGTTTCAAAGAGCCCGCCCACATGTTTACAAACACAAGCACGGACGGACCCTTTGTTTGCTGAACTGATTCACTGTGAGTACATGTAAGTTATGACACTTGGCTTAAAAGTGTGTATAAGCTGGCTGGGTTGTGATAAAACTGCGCTGGAGTCTCTGTGTGATTGTTTTTATTGTGTTTTGAGTGAGTTTTGTGGCTCCGGGCAGCTGGGCGGAGTTTCTTTTGTTTGAACGGAGCGGTGAATCGAGAGAGGCGAGTCGACTCCTCCAACTCGACTTCCCGTGCGGTTCACCGAAGCCTCGTCCTCAGTATGAATGGAAAGGAAGCGGTATTCAAGTGAATATTGGTTTATAATTTTGTGGTAAAGGTAAGGCGTCTCCAAACAAAATGGCGCCTCAAAACTTTTCCTCTCCTCCACCACAAATGAATCGTGATACGAACCGAATCGTGAGTCAAAAATCGTGAAATGAACCGAATCGTGGGTTTGGTGTGTCGTTACAGCTCTAATGATTCGGTATGATATGATTGTGTCCTGATTTGATCCATTGTGTGATTTAAGCCTGATTGAAAATGCTTTCCAATAAATCACAACCCCTAGAACTTAAAAATACTTCAAGAAAAAAAACAGCAGTTTGGGTATGTATACCTTCACCCCTGCTCTGATTGGTTGCACCCACATGGCTCGTTTTGGTCAGTATCACTGTTTTCCACCTGGAGAGGTGACCAAGAGTCCATCAGAAGCGGTAGATTTTTTTCAGGCCAGCAAATAGACTCTTCAAAGCTACTGTTGTGGTTGTGCCTACATGGTGTCAACAAATGAGTGGGGCCATGGCGCAGAATCAATTTGAAAATGTTTTCAATGCATTTATGTTTCAGGTTTGATTGATTTGCAATCTGCATTTAGTGCCTTTTTACATTCGAAAATAGATTGAGAATTTCACTTCGGCCAAAAGGAGAGCGCACACCACGAATGCCCGCATGCCTTTCCACGACACTCGGCCAGTTTGACGACTGGGGAAACACTGTGGAAAGAGTGAGGGGAATATCCGTCTTTCTGTTTCACATCTCTGTTGACTGATAACCCAACCCTCCTCCTTCCAACCTGCATCTAACATGCTGACCCCTCCCCCTCATCTAACGCTTCAGCCAATCAGGGACTTCTGAGGAAGTTCATAAGCCAGAACAGGTGGAACCAGATTTCTCAGTGGGAGCTCTAGGACCAGGGTTGCTGCCACACACTAGTTCAGATGTGATTTTCTGGCACTTTACTGCAACACTGACATGTGATGAAATCAAAATGTGCTTGTTTTGTTGCTGTATGTCCACCAAGTTGATTTTATCTGGCCAGGACGGTTGGCCTTTTTAATGTTAGGGGAAACACTGTGGAGCAAGTGTGGGGCAAATCGGCTATTCGGTCTCAAACCCTTCTGCTGGAGATCCACCTTCCTCCCAACCTGCCCCAACATGTATTCAACCTGCTGGACCCCCCCCACCCTTTACTTAATGCTCCAGCCAATCAGGGACCTCTCAAGATGTTTATTAGCCAAAACAGGTGGAACCAGACTTCTCAGGAGGGTAGATCTCCAGGAGCAGAGTTGGTGACCAGATGTGTCTCTCTGGCACTGTACTGCAACACTGGCATATATGTCAATGAAAATGTGGTTTTGATTGTTTGTTTGTTTGTTTTTTTTACAGATGTCTGCCACGCACATTTTAAAGCACACCCAAGCCGCTGCAGCAACTACTGCCTCCGACCAAAATGCACAAACTACATTTCCCATCGGTCGTTTGGGCAAGGAACAGATCCGCATCATCGGTGGGCCAGCCAATCACTGCATGGCTCACACCTGCAGCCCTAGTCCCCAGTCGTCCTCCCCGGTCAACAGCGAGGAGGACGATGGAGGGGGCGGAGCTAGGGTGAGGAAGAAACGGAAGAAAAAAGACAAGAAAGACTCGAGGGACTGGGAGCAGGTGGACAGGGAGAGCAGCATCAGACCAAAGAAAAAGAAGGAGCAGAAAGAAGGGAAGGACCTGCTTCAGAAGAAGCCCAGGGCACCCAAGGAGGAGAAGGAGCTCAAGAAGAAAGAAGGGAAGCCCCTGAAAGAGGCGAAAAAGGTCAAGAAAGATCAAGAGGTCAAGTCAAAGCCACAGGCCAAGGGTACGACCTCACCACCAAGACAACGAGGGAGGAAACCAAAGTGAGTTGAGTCTACAAATAAGGGGGGGGGGATTCCACTAATAAAAAATACATCAGCCACTTCAGACTGGGTTTGGAGTTCAGGGTAGAAAAACTCCCTGACTTGAGTTCTTTTACAGTGGTGGTGAGTGGAGCCAGAGAGGTCTTCACCTCAAAGCAGATAAAAGCTCATTCATAACCATTTCATGGAATGACGAGGCTGTAGAGGCAGACGTCTGGTTCTACTCGCCTCCACTGGTGACTCCACCACAGAATCTTATTTTTAAACAATCAATACTCCGCCCCTCGATCACAGATCGGACTACCTGCACTACAGTATTTTGGCATTTAATCAAATATTTTAAAAAACCTGCTTGAAATCTGTAGGAGAAGAAGTGTAAAATTCGAGCTATTATATTAATGTTAAATAATAATAATAAAGCTTAACAAGATCCACCCATAAAAAGGTGGCTTTCTCTTGAGCATGCAGCTTGGATGTGTTAAGCATGAGTGTGTTTTTTTTGACACATTTTCTGAACAAAAATGATTTTATTGATCAATGAAAGAAAGCATTGAAAAGTCACAGTAGGCATATCTCTCCTCTGAACATATTTACATGGTAATCCCTGAACATTAACCAGTTATTCATTTTCTTATTTTAGTATTAAAACATAGCCCAGACACCAACCATAACCCATAGCCCAACCATAACCCTTAGCCCAACCATAACCCATAGCCCAACCATAACCCATAGCCCAACCATAACCCATAGCCCAACCACAACCCATAGCCCAACCATAACCCATAGCCCAACCACAACCCATAGCCCAACCACAACCCATAGCCCAACCACAACCCATAGCCCAACCATAACCCATAGCCCAACCATAGCCCAACCATAACCCATAGCCCAACCAATAGCCCATAGTCCAACCATAACCCATAGCCCAACCAATAGCCCATAGTCCAACCATAACCCGTAGCCCAACCATAACCCGTAGCCCAACCCCATCCTGGTAGGTAGTAGAGCTTTACTATAAGAGAGAGGGCGAGAGGGAAAAAAATTAATAGAAAATAAATATATTGAAAAAATACCTAAATAAGTTGAAAAAATTCATACATTGGAAAAAAGAAAAGAAAAGAAAAAAAAACCCCACAATCCTCAATAGTTACCTCCCATCAGAGGAGGGCCTAACCAGAAGATTAAAGGCTTGCATAGTAGTGTAAGAAAGGGTCCCACATTTTAGACAATTTCTTGCCAGTTTTAATGAGGGAGTAGCAATGTTTTTCTAGGCTTAAGATTGAAATCTCTCAGCCATTGCCCTGCCGTGGGAGGGTCGTTACCCTTCCATCTCAGAAGCCCTGCCTGCCAGGCTAGATTTGAGGATAGGGCCTGACTTTGAATTGATGACAAATTTAAAATTCCATGACATACCAGTGTGATTTTAGTGGTTAATTAGATCACTTAGATTCATTTTTATTTGTTCTGTTGTAATGTGCACATGCAGAGTTTTGTGTTGTGCACAGTCAGGCGATGTGGCCAGTTCACACTAGAGCAGTTCTGAGAGACACATTAAAAACACCTGCCCTGCCATAGTAAGTGATCTTAAAAGTCACATTCCGATTTTACAATTTTTACAATGTTGTTTACAGGAATAACTCATACAGTGTAGATTTAAAGGCAGATTATGAGTCAAAAGACATTTTTTTTAATCAATATTTTGAGAATCTTGTGGACGAGAAGCTTTTCAAGGCTAAATAATATACTCCTCTATTTATGTCATCTTTTTTTTGCAGATACGTTTTGCCTTCATTTGATGGATTTTTAATATAGTTTTTTTTTAAATAACTGTCTTGCAGGCTTTTGCAGTCATTTAAGCTCTCTTTACAGCTCTCTTCATCCGTCTGGACACATCTAGCATTTCATTATTATCCTTTACAGCTTCCTAGAGTCTGAGTAATGAAAGCTGTGAAGTTGATAAGGATGGGTATAATAGATTTATTTCTACACAAATATGATGTTTAGTTTGCTGCGCGTGCTGGCATTGGCTCTTATTACTGAGAAGTCCTGCAGAACAATATGACAATCAAACAATTTCCTCATGTGCGCTTTTTAACTCACACCTCATAACAGCGGATCTGATCAGTCCTGTCTAATCTAAAGAAAAGAACCTATTGGAATATTTCAATCACAATCTGAAGCTTTACAGACACTTTCAGAGATCAAACCCTAGGACAGAATTGGAGAATATTATAAGCTTGACTCTCAGGCACTCAAACATACAAAAGTCAGGTAACCCAGTTCTTCTTCACAGCGGGTCAGCTGGTGGCCTGGGGGGTAGGAGCCTATAGTGGGTGAACCCGATGTTCATGTATGACTGTCCCTGTAACTAATGACTGTAAGACTGTCTCTGTAACTAATGAGTGTAAGACTGTCCCTGTAACTAATGACTGTAAGACTGTCCCTGTAACTAATGACTGTAAGACTGTCCCTGTAACTAA
>JBBMFX010000101.1:22515999-22528727 GCA_037832545.1 Rhabdalestes septentrionalis
TATGCTTAGTATTTCCTCACACTACAGCTGACAAATACATGTGCTTGAGGATCAAACACATATCCATGCTATGTGTAAATCCTAAACAATCCAACTGCCCAAAGTTTTCAACAGGTTCATCAATGTCTAACCAAACACACTATAGGCAAGGATTAACAGTGCAAAAAATGGCAGTATCACTAATTCAAACAGTGCCAATCATGTGACCTGAGGATCCAACAACAATATTGTGGCAAACAACAACTTTTGTTGGTCTTTCAAGAACAAAATTAAACCATTGTAAAACCTCAAGCACATGTATTTATACAAAATTTTCCCTTAAACTGAAAAGGTCACTCAGCATACATAGACTATTCACTGTTAAGTTTTTATGTTCATACATGAATACATATATTTAAAGAGAGAGTTATACATCGCAGTTAACATATACATATATCAATAGAATATAGGAGGATAGGAATTGTCATAATAGCAATCATTATAATAATAATAACAATAATAATAATAATGATAATAGTAGTAGCAGTAGTAGTAGTAGTAGTAGTAGTAGTACAATCCCTCAGTGAAGCATACATCCAGGTCATTTCAGAAAGTCCTTCAGAATATTCATACTTGCTGCAATCCAGTTTGCCTCTCTATGGCCGATAATACATTCATGCCCAAAGCCTGCGCAAAAATCCCATCTTGCCTTCTTAACTAAACAGTCTCAAGCACTAGGTGTCACTATGCTTAACAGGACATGTATTGCAGTTATTTTTATCATGGCAGCTTGGGACCAAAACTTGATTTTCTGGAATGACCCTCACAGAAGCCAAAAAACCCCCCCCCCCCACTCCCCCACTAATCATCTATTCAGCAATAAAGGTCATATAGAATATCTCCATAACAAGAGGCTCTATGTAATCAATACAAAGTCAGGTTATATTTAATTAAGCTTAATTGCTAAGTTATCAATAATCATTAGTAGTATACCGATATAGTAAATATGTATGTATGTATGTATGTATGTATGTATGTATGTATGTATGTATGTATGTATACATTATGTCCACCAAAGATGTGGACAAGGCTTACTAAAAGTAGCCATGAATGCCATGAGGATATATTATTGGAGGGGAGTATAATTATGCATTGGCACACCAAGAGGCACACCATGCAAGAGTTTATTTGCCTGCTTCCTTTCAAGTTGGACTCCATTTAGGTTCCTCGACTGAAACTGACAGAAATAGGGAACTGTGGTGGATCCGGGACAAGTTGAACTGTGAAGAATTCTAATAAGTATTATTGTATTAAGCCCTGTGAGTTCCAAAGAATTTACATTAGCTTCCATTAGCACAGGGTCCATGTGCTCAAATCAGACAGTCAAATTACTTGCCCTCCTTAGGCTGCTCAATAAATGCAAAACAATTTGTTTTTAAAGAATATGACAGTTTAGCTTTGACCTGTTAAAATCAGGCTGGACCAGAGCAGCAGATTACCATAATCACTTTGTGCAAATGGTGTTCTCCAGTGCCTTCTCTCCGCATTTCAAAGCACTGTCCCTTCCACAGCTCACTCAGTGCAAATGTTAATGCACATAAGACCAGAAGGTGAAGTTACACAAGAAGTAAACCTACATGCTACTTCCAAAGTATTGAAGGAGACAGCCAGAGAGACGGGGGGGAATTTGAACTTATTACATAACTGCCAATGTGCCTAAAATACATTCCAAATTTCGTACTTGAATTTACTTTCCATGGCCTTTTGCTGGCTATACATTCATTTGTATTTGTTCTGCCAATATGGCAGGTATACAGAGTGAAGCACCACTCATCAAATCAAAGGCAAATCAAAAGAACAGGCCATTTTTTCTACTTTCTGACATGGCGCATCATCATGAATTTTGCATCTGCCTGAGCTTAAGTCTGACCAGCATGTGAAGGGTAGGATAGGAACACCTTGGCTTAAATCGATTTTCGGAAATACAAAATTGATATTTAAACTACATAGGCTTTCAAATAAATGGTGTGCACTTCCACAAAAAGAACTAAATTGGTGATATATTAGTGAATAATTGCATTTGGACATAAATCAGAATGCATGTATGTGTTCACAACACCATGTAATTCCTATGGTCCTATGCATGAGGACGTCGTGCTTCCACAAGCTGCACCAAAAGGAACAAGGGCATACAAACTGATATCTGGAGGATGGCCTTATAGTGTTGAAGGAAGCATCATCCATGTAGCCACACGGCCTGTTACTGATACTTTGACAAAGATCACAGATCCCCATTTCCAGATAACCGCCGACCAGCCTGTTAATCAAAGGCAAGGAAGTCCATTTGAGAAAACTTAACAGACTGATGCTTTCCTACATACAAAAATACACACACATTTTATATATTTCACACCTACACACTCACACACTCACACACTCACACACTCACACACTCACACACTCACACACTCACACACTCACACACTCACACACTCACTCTATATTAACCTCTTAGCACCACTAAAGTAAAGAGGACATAAATAAAGCAGGTCTTGGAGGACTGGCTATTTTTGTCAAGGGAAAATGGTGCAAACTTTTTTTTTTATCCACCATTATAGAAAACAAACATGCATAGTTTGTTACAAAACGTAACATTTACATGGTTTGTCATTTGCTTTTTTCTATGCAAAGTAAACTCAAATGATTTTCCAGCCAACTACCCACCATCGCCTCTGTGTATTCAGCCGGCATGGTACTTTGTTTTTCTTCTGGAGGAGGAGTCAACAGGGTGCCATCTGGTCGACGGTTCTGATTGGTCAATGACAACCATAATTCATACATCTGCTGCATGTCTCTCACTGTGAGAACACAGACAAGAAGTGAACTTTAAAATAACTGAAATCTAACAAACATGTCCTGTATTATCAAGACTCTAACCTGTTTCCTAGACAGACACTTACAATAACACAAAATAAATTTCAAGGAAAATAATCATTTGAGAAATGCGTGATTCTCACAGCTGTTGTTTTTCATGTAGGTCCACACATCCCGCTCTTCCAAACTGTGTGCAAAAGAGCAGTTTCCGATGTAGTGGCACTTCTTCTGTTTCATCACATGCACACACATCTACAGACACAAACAAGAAATTAGAACATCATTTAGTGTTCCATTCAGATAAAAACTGGGCTTAACATACGTATCCTTACAATAACATTTTTGATATCATGAGAGAACAGACTATTCTTATAATACTGTTGTAATTATTAATTAAGGGCCAAAAAGAGGCTTAAAAACTTACATCATACTGTTGGGGGTAAGTTCGAGAGAAAGGTAAAGGCCGCACTACTACCCACTTTTTCTTTTCAAACGACTTTACTAACAGCACTCTGCGCTCTTTTGTCCAGCTGAAAATAAAGATTATCAGTACAATGAAAAGAATGCAAAAGCGTTAATTAACATGTATAGTTGGTGTTTGCGTACAGATTTTGGCCATTTTTTCCTTCCCAACTTTTTAACAGTGACACATAATATGAATTAAGCAATAATAATTAATTGTTAAAGCTGTAAAGTAGGAAAACTATGGATAGGATTTAAGCGATCAATTCGAAAAATCACTGAGAAATTTGTTTCCCTCCCATAATATCATGGTTATATAATGCAATGCTACTAGAATTATCTCCCCAAAAAGAAGTTCCTTTTTGTATGATAACACATGGTTTTGGCATATTTGGGATTTTTGTATTCTGCAAAAACCTGTCCAGGCTAAGCTAAGAAAACATTTTTAAAGACTTTACTGAAAATGTGAGACAGGTCGTGGAAGACCAAAGTGTTTTCAAAAGTGTTAGAGCTGCAGAAATCTAACCTGTGTTTGGCTTTAGCAGTGCAGTATTTCAGCGCCTTGTCCGGCTCATTGACCTGGCCTTCTCTCCAGCACTGACCACACACAAACTTCATCTTTAGGTTGAGGCCGCGGCCTCGACCACAGCTGCCTCCTCCTGAGCACCCACCCCCAATGCTGTCGCTTCCCCCACCAGCCATTCCTCCACTCCCTATACCCCCACTGCTTACAGCATTGCTGCCGCTGGTTGTCTGATGAGGCACATGCATGGGCTGTGAGAGACAGAACAAACAAGTTACATAAATAGTTATGAGAGAACCAACTTTGTGATGTTCAAATCATTTAAAAAAAATAAGCAGGATAAGTTAGGTTCAGTAAAGATTCTGCAGGGCCACTGAACTGGCCAAATGGACAACGTCTCACCTTCTGTCGCTGAGCATTCTGCTCCAGTCGCTGCCAGTGTCTCTTAGACTCCTGTACCATCTCTTCATGAGTGATACCTAAGCACCAAAGGAAAAACAGAGGTAGGGAGTGGGGAATTCAGTGGCAGTCCAAGTTTGACATTTAAGTAACAAATTAGTGTGGGCGAGGAATTGTTACTTTTCTTCCACCTTTATTTTGGAGCGGCTTCACCTCTGAAGCCATGACATTGGAAAAATTCCATCTCCAACACATGCCTCAGGCCCTGGCCTGTTGTGCTTGTATGCAGCTTATTGATCAGATGATCGATTAAAAAAAAAAAAAAAGTTCTGTGACCACGTCCCCTCCATAATGTATGGGGGAAGGGCAGTGGGGCGAGTCACCTTAACGGTGTATATGAGACAGATATCACAGTGGCCATTGTGACATCATGGCTTTGACGGCCATAAAGCGACAAACGCAAAGCAACAAGACACATAAAGGTCCTTTACAACAGTGGTCCCCAACCCCCGGCCTGTGGACCAGAACCGGTCCGTGGATCAATTGGTACTGGGCCGCTCAGAAATAATTACTTATTTCCGTTGTATTTATTATCCAAGTCTGAACAAACTTTAATTTGGAAAAATCTTTTAATTTGAAAAATGTCCAGATTCTCTCAGTTACATCTCGCCCGCTTGAGCACCAAAAACAGAGACTTATGAGGAAGCTGCGAATAAAGTTGCATACGAGAACACAGTGGAGTCATGTTTGTTATATAAAAACTCTGAAGGACCGTAGTGTGTGCTAGCATGACAGGTTGTGTTAGCCAGCAAGTTTTGTGCTGAACTGAGATTTACCTCCGATTCTCTGAGCTGTATGAGCAAGTATGTTTTAAAACCCAATGTTCTGGAGAACCTAAGCAGCTCAGAACTGTTCACAGTGGTGTTCAAAGAGACCAGACGTACGCCTCTAAAAGTTCCCTCACATAAGTTAAAAAGCTGGGGGCATCAGCATTTAACTGCTACACCATTAGGAACCATTTAGTAACAACCACAATTACCGCACAATCACACTTTACATTTATTTGCGGAAATGCAATTAAATGTATGACTAATTTTCATTTTGGTCTTTGGCCCTTGGCTCATCTCACATTACATTTTAGCACAGAGGACTTGTGAGCGTACTGCTGTAGTAGTATATGTGTGATGTAGTGTGTACCTGTGTCTTGCTGTAGTACCCAGCACTTTAGCTCAATGACTGAGTGAGCAAAAGAACAGCTGTCTTCTCTCTGACAGCCATAGCGCACCTCATGGCGGCATACATCAAACTGGCACAATGGGTGCAGTGGTCGAATCTTACTGTAACGCACATTGGCTGAGCGGACCACATGCACCAGGCACCTGCCGAAACACACACCATACATATTCACGGGAGTTTTGGCAGAAATAATGAAACATGCTGCAGCACACCAAAATTAATCTAACAAACTATAATTACTGTTCCTTTCCTACTCACTAAGTCTAGCCACAATCACTGCTATGACTCAGTAATTCTGAGCATATTTTTAATTCTCTACATTACAGTGGTTTAAGTATATAGCTGATCTGTCATGTTTTTTTTGTTGAATATTTGTGGCATTTTCCTTTGCATGGTACCAAACCACTGCAGCTGGTGATGGCACAAGAAACTGTTGTGATATTTATGTAAGTACACTGAGGGAATGGTAATATGTTTGTACTTGAGAACATCAGTGTATCATATTCTCAACATCAGACTAATTAATAGGCTACAGTACACTGAAATGTTATGATTGTTTAGATTCATGAAGACAGTTCTTTTTAGCGTGTTCTAATGATCCGAATCATTAAAAAAAGTTTTATTAATCTCAATGCAAGTATTTATTGTGGAAATAAATATGTTGCTGCGATGGGCCTAACCCTTACTTCACCCTCAAAAAATTAAGCTTTTTTTGCATTATTGTTAGTTTTTTAAGTTATTCACTTCCATTTGTATTTCAATCATGTTTCATTGTGATTGAAATCATTATCCAACGAGTCTAAGAAATTATTTACATCAAGTTTATTCACACGTAAACACAATTTACCATATCTTTCCCATGGCTGTAGTCACACCTAATTCCACCTTTGATAATAAGGTCTTAGAACATGGGTTTGCTCTTCAGGCTCTTACAGGAGCTTTGTTGAAATCTGTAAATGCATTTGAATGTTGATCCATCACTTTTCAGCTCCAGTATGGCAGTGCTAGTTATTGTTTATTATTTTGGAAATTATTAACAATATATTTTATTAGTGATGCTCCGATTGATCGGCCGATATTGGCTAAAAATAGCTTGATCGCGAACCCCAAAAGCGCTGATCAAAAAGCCGATCACTTGACGTGAATTACGACTTATCCACACATGCAGCGCGGCGCTCAGGTAAACAGCAGAGCGGAGCTCACCAGCTCCCCCCTCTGGAAGGTTTTGAAAGTGTCCGATAAAGACGTAAAGTTAGCCGTTAGCAATGTACGCCGTGATGAAATCCCTCGAGGTGGAAGCAAGCAACGGCATTTTAACACCACTAACATGATCAGGCATCTTAGAACACGCCATACAACTGAATATGCAGGGTATGAGAAACTAACCAGTCGAAGCAACAACATCCCCATCCCTCAACCAGCCGACTGTGAGTGATACATTTAAACGCCGTGAACCAGACAGGAGGGATAGTTCGAGGTGGAAAGACGTCGCGTTCAGAATTAGGGAAGTCATTTGGGTTACAGGAGCTTACATTATTTTTTTTCTGGATCTGATATAGTTGGTTCCTCAACTACATCAGACGTTCATAATAATGTACTCGAATACTCGAATATTCAAATATTCGTTCGGAGGGGTGGCATTCAAGTTTTCATTTTGAGATTCGAATATTCGAAAGAAAAAGAGAAAAAAAAACACAAGCTGTCCCATTATTTTTGACCCCCGCTTTTTGTGAAGGCGCTATCAGGCTAGCCGTTTTCCACTGGCTAATACTCGACAGAGGAGCGTGCCGGTCGGCCAGGTCTCGCGGCAAAATCAAAATGGGCTATGGGGCTATTGAGGCAGAAAAAGAAAAGCTGTGTTTAGCGGTTTGTTTATTTATAATTCTACTTCGAAAATATGGATTTCTGAATCCAAGATGGCGAATACAAGATAAGAATACATTCAGCCCCCTCCCACCGAAACCTCGAGTATTCGATGTTTTTCACTACCGAATACTCGAAGCTCAAAAAATGGCATTCGGACCAGCCCTAAATAATAGTAGAATAAAACACTTGCCATAGTTTTGTCCTTTGTGACAGTAGCCGGTTTTGGTGTAACAAGTTTTACATTTTGCTGCCAATTATAAAATGTAATTAGTGTATTAAGAGGCTACATCCCATTAAGCTGATCTGATGTGTGTTGTTCTGCCTGACTCCTCTTTGTTTGGAATAATTTTAAGTTACTCGCCTTATTTGGGAAAGAGGGCCTATAGTAGCCTTAAGTTCTCATTTTCTAAAATAAACACTTGGTGGTTCTTCGAGATCTTTACTGTAACCCATTTCTACAGTTTTTTTTCAATAGAGTTAATTTAGAGTTAGTTTCATTTCTACAAATGGTGCAAACGCTGCTAGATTAGAGATAAAAGATTCCCATTCACCTGCTGTTCTGTGATTGGCAGTGATCGGCAATCGGCAGATCATGATCTTGGTGATCGGTAATTGGTGATCGGCTACAAAAATGCTGATCGGAGTACCTCTATATTTGATGACTCAATTTTTGCATTATGTGGTGGGGGTGGCAATAAGTGTGCCAACTTGGTCATTTATCTAAAAGGTTTTGGAACAGATGGCCTAATGGAGAACTGAAAAAGGCAGGTAAAGCTGAGCAGGTACTACGCCATACAAAAAAGTGACACTTCTCCCTCCCTCTCTTCATGTGACCAAACCATACAATTGTTTATTAATTTCATTTTCCTCTTCGTGAGGCTTGTCTGTAACTGCATTAAAATCTGCTGTACTTTTACAGCTTCATTACTCTCATTAGTATAGTAATTATTTTTATTTTGCTGTTTTTACTTTTGACTGTTCATTAATTTTGTACTTGGAATGTATCTTCTCTACATACAAAATAAATAATCAACTAGACAATATTTGTTCCTTTTCTGGATCGATCGTCTAAGGTTAAGCTGCAGACAATTAATCTTAAAATCTAAGACCGTGTAGAGAAATGTGATGAAAAAAAAAATCAAAGATTGCTCACTTGTTATCATCAAAAGGATGTCTTGCAGTTAGGTTGGAGCAGACACCAAGATTCTCTTTGCTGCGCTTGCTTATAATACGAGGTTTACTGTCAAAACATTCCTACAGCAAAACATGGACAAGAAGGTTTTGATAAATTAGACCTAGACAAACAACTATTGGTAAAATAAAGTCATAATAAACAAACTCTACCTCACAGAGGAACATAAACATGCCCATATGAAGCTGTAACAGGCGGGTAACACTAAGTGCTCTTCTTTCATTTGTGCCCAGGGGATCAAACAGAAGTTCTCGGCTAAGAGCTCCTTTCCTCTCCTGAGTCCACACATCTATCTCCTCTTGGCAATAGGCAAAGGTGCAGTTCTCTCCATACTGGCACTCTTGACGTTCCTGCACCTCTGCATAAAGCACCACAGAGTTAGAAAAATTTCCATCACCACCTTCTTACATCACAAAGAAAGGTAAAACTCACAATTACCAACTGCTGACATACTGCATAGTTTTTTTTAAATGAAAGGGAATTTAAGCTCAATAATCCACTGTTTGTGGGGGGTTTGTTGCGTGCTGGGGTGGCCAACAGAACGGAGCAGGGGGGTGGTCCCGAAGGTCACTCGTTTTACCCGGGCGACATATGCGCATCTCGGGTTCACAGTCATGGTCTTTGGGAATTTATATGTTTTATATGCATCTCAGCTGCATCACATAGTCTATTTTTGGCCGACGAGGCTGTGATTGGAATATGGGACTGCAGCTGTCCCAACAGGAAAAATCAAAATCACTCATATTTCGGGATATCCAGAACAATACGGGGCGGTTGGCAACCTTAGTGCCAGTGCGCGTGTGTCGCACTTTAAGTAGTCAGTCTAGAACACACGTAAGGTTAGTTCTGTTCTTCGAGCCAGCGCAAGTCACCATTAGAAATTCATATTTAAATCTTTGGCTGTTCAGAGCAGGGGGGCCATAAGGGGCCCAGGAACAATTCTAGGGGGGCCCTGGCACCCGTGTATAACCGCCTATGTCTACACTTTTACATCACTCAGGAAAACGACCAAGGCCACATGCTAACTGAAACATACAGGGGGAGAACTACTGCAGGCAGGAGTGAATGCTGACTGTACTCATTTCTGGCTTTATAAAAAAAATTAAAAAAACCCCACACAATTCTCAGCGCGCGCACACACACAATGACACAAACTAAAATACCTTTGCAGAGAACAAATGCTCTTAGAAAGTTATTGCGAGCAGGGCGAGGTCGTATCCTCTTCCAAGTGGGGTCATCTGATGATTTGAGGCGACATAGCAGCACATCTCTCTTACAGCGATGTGCTGCTTCAGGCTGGTATTTATAATCCATGACCCGAGGACCTACATCAAAAACAAGCCCATCCTGCTTTTTAAAACTCAAGTACAAACAGCACATTCAAAATATATACAGCACTGAGCATTGTGATCTGCACCATTAGACACAGTACCTATGCGGCTATAGCAAGCATGGCAGGCCTGTCTGAACTCATGGGTGGCACCCAGTGGGTTCCGGGACAACAGGGAAAGGTTGGTGGCAGGTGAGCCATTCTGTTGGGTTTAAAGGTCAAATGGGATTTTCAAACAGATTTTGACATATTGTTACAGCTAATTCACACTAAAAACCAACAAGGCAACTGGCTATGAGAGAGGCTCAAAGGTAAAAGAACTTACAGTGCTGATAGTACCATGGTTCCTTAACCCAGGGATGAAACTAGTAGAGACTCTTCCTCCTAACCCACAAATGTAAATTAACAAGAACATCATTACAGTAAACAGCTTACCCTTTAATGACAGCTATGTACATATGCTGCAAATCCACATCAACGTAAATTGTGTTTCAAAGGAGAAGTAGTTGAAGAGAGTTTAGTTCAGTTTAAAACCCAGAGTGTTCGGTTTAATTTTTCTTCTGGCAAGTAAAAATTTATTTAGTTACAAACAAAAGCTACAGTGAACGCAATGAACCTTCCCAACAACTTGGTGCCATGTTTGAAGTTTATACTGAATGAGAACACCAGGTGACAATCTGTATTACCTGGTAGTGTATATTCAGAAAGTGAGTCAAGCCCTTCTGCGCCCACTGATCCAGCCCTGGCCCTCCCTGTAGCATCTTCAGCTCCAGAAGTGAACGGAATGAGAGACTCCATGGCCTTTGTGGAACTCTCACTCTGTCCTAAAGCAGAGAAGGAGTCCAATGGAGTGAGGGGGCTGACAGCAGTTCCAAAATATGGAGGTGTGAGCTGAGAGGAAGTGGCTGGGAGACCAGAGGGGAAGGAAGGACACAATCCCACTGCTGTGTTTGGAAGATTAGTAGGAATTGCACCTTGAACAGGGTTCTAGTAACAACAAAAAGACAAAAATAAAGGTATCCCAATATTAAATCAACTACCATCAAAATGCAACAAATGAAGGGTTCGGCTGCTTAGTGTAATAACTTCACAAATGTAATATAAATTTCTCCAAACCATAAAACGTTTTATACACCTCTGGGCTCTGATTGACAATCAAAAGTTAAAGGTCAACTATATTGACAGGCATAATTAGCTTGGAATACTGCCTATGTAGAAAATACCATAGACACAAAATCAAAGCCAGTGTATCACTCAGCCTTACAGCCCTCCTCGGCTGTTCTTGATTACACTCACCACGCTGACCTCAGCTCCTTTGGGGATGTTTTCTAGCAGGCTGTCCAGATCTTCAGTCATCACGCATTCAACCATATGCTCAGACACAGGCACGGAATACTGTACCCGACCTGAGGGGCCCTGGCTTGGGCTCTCTGGAGTTTCCTGTGGCACAATTGGACTCAGCGAGGGCATCGGAGGATCATCACTGACTGGGATTGGGGTGGCCAAAGGTGCAGGGATGCACTGGGCATTTGACAAGTCTGTGAGAGACCAAAAATACAAAAAGGAGTGGGGAAGAAGAAAATATTTCATTATAGAAACAGAAACAGCATTACAGACATATAAAATGGCCAAATAATAATGAGTACCCACTCATTACAAAGCAAAGCTTAACTTAAAACGAAGTATATTAAAAAACAGCAATACCTGACCCAATATCTGTCAAAGATTCAAGTCCATTTGCAGATGTCTAAAGAAATAGAAAAACAAAACGTGACTACTGACAATATTCAAGTGATATGAAAGTCATATGTAGAGATCGGCCGATATGGGATTTTCTATCGCTGATGTCCATGACGATATTTAGAAACCAGGGTCGGCTGATGGCCGATTTGAGAGGCCGATTATTTTTATGGTAATAATTGGCCATCTCATAAATTATACATTTATAAATGATAAAATCCAACAAAAATTCACAACTTTAAAAATTTATCGAACACTTTTTAAACACCTTTTGAAGTACAAAAGAACAAACAATAATAATAATAATAATAATAATAGTAATGTTGTTTGCCAGACACACTTTCAAGCCAAATGGTAATTATTTAATGATCGCGCAAAAAGAAAAAAAACAACAAAAAAAAACCTGTGAACGCCTGACCTGGGCACGTTAACTGAGAACTAACTGCACATAATTGTGTGTATATTTTCAAAGATATGTCAACAAACTGTTCTATTTTCCACTTTCATGTGCAAAGACAAAGATATGAATGGCATTAATAGCATTAATCATTGTTAAGCTTAACCATTTAATGCATTTGAGCATTTATTTTTCTCCAACAACATCCTGAGCAACTCTGTATTCAAGCACAATGATGGTGCTAGGGGTGGGGGGGTGAGTGAGTGTGTGAAAGAGAGAGAGAGAATCTACTCAATACGGTCTTCAATAATATCCCCGTGGCTGATGGATTACATATTAAATGCTTGCTAACTGTAGCCTATGATTTTAGCGATAAGCTAACCGTAGGGTACAATGTTAGGGTTAAGCTAAACAGCATTTCCAAAGTACCCGCCTCTGGAACCGCACTTTTTCCACAGATTCAGATCCCTAGTCAGGAGTGTAGGAATGGACCCTTATATGGAATTTGGAAAGGCACAAATAATGTGAGTTTTACAAAACTTTTTTTAGAACAAATACTTTTAAAAACATTTGTTTTGGGAACAAGAAATACTTTATCAAAAGCTGCGTTTCCTCATGTGACATGAGACTGCAGCGAGAGGGAGCGAGCGGGAGCGAGAGAGGGAGAGCGAGAGCGAGAGCGAGAGCGAGAGCGAGAGCGAGAGCGAGAGAGAGAGCGAGAGAGAGAGAG
>JBBMFX010000101.1:22549223-22563856 GCA_037832545.1 Rhabdalestes septentrionalis
GTCATGTTGACTGTTAATGTTAGAGAACTTTAATAAAAGTTACTCAGTGTTGGACACCTTTGTTCCTGCGTGTGTTTAAAGAACAATATTTGTATATGGAAATTGGGAGAAATATTGTCAGCAGTTCTCAAAAACTACAGCAAAGCAGTTTAGTACCTGCACCTATAAAAGATAAAAGCTGATCAATGTTTTGCAGTGGTCTGGAGGTGTATGCGCACATATATATATTTATACAGCGGGTAAAATAAAAATTGAACACATCCTCAATTTTCCAAGTAAATCTATTTAAAAAGGGACATGAAATTCTCCCCAGATGTCTGTAACCCCTCATCTAATCCACACATGGAAAAAAATCAAACCATGGATGTGCATAAATGATGTGTAATAAAATGGAATGACACAGGGAACACATGAAGAAAGGAAGGTGAGGATGTATCCTGGTCAGACCAAACTGAAAACTTTGGATTCCAATAGACACACCATGATAGGTAGTCAATATGGTTTGATTTCTTTGTTGTTACCGACATCTGGTGAGAATTTCACATCAATAGACTCTTTAGAAATAGATGTACTTCGAAAATTGATAAGGAGTTCAATTATTTGGTGGTTTGTGCTCTTTTTCTGCTAGGAAACCAAACATCATAGTACAATTCAAAACTTGAACACGTGACCAAAAACTTTAAGTCAACCTTTATTAATTGTCTTGTTCTTTTGTTAAATTATTTTTCTTTGTAAAATCAGAAATCAAACAACCTGAACAGGAGTGATAAAGCCTGCCTTAATTTAAAACGGTACACAACAACAAAAATAAACAACTGGTAAATTAAGTGTTTCTAAAACATCCATCCAGCTCAGCTTGGTACATTAAGTTTGGCATGTCGCAGTATGAATGCCTTCAGTTGTTTTTTTTTTCTTCTAAAAAACAAAACAAAAAACAAAAAAACAAAACAATACAAAACAAAAACAAAGCTTTCCTCAATATTATTGCAATTCAGACAAAATATAAAACAAAAAGGCTGCTAAAACCACACTTAAGAAATATTCATTAGTGCCCATGTTCTTGAACTTCCATCTACATCCACACAGATATATCTGCATACTTATCCAGCACGCAGACACCGAAAGACCTGAAATAAGCTGTCACACATACATTTATTCACCTCCCAAACCAGCATACATATTAGCTAACACACACGCCTTGTAAATCTCTCAATTATGCACATTCACTGATGCCACACTAATGCTCCATGTCACCTCTTCCATTAAAGGACTTTGCTCATGCACACATAGGCCAAAAGGATGCCTTGTACAGCTAATTTATAGTCATGACGAACTTGATTGAACAGGAAAAGAAAAACAAACAGAAAGACGAGGTCAGCATATCAAGGAAGAGAGACATCTCTGGGTTCAACTGTTCCACATTTAAAACAAATAAAGACAAGATACTGTCAGACATCAGAACAGTGTGGCCAATTAAAGTGTGTTTGACGTTGCCAGTAAATGGGAGCTGTAACATTATGAAGAACCCTCTATGCCAAGTGTTCAACATCACATTGAACATTGTATGATGCATATAGATTTGTCCTTTTATCCCCTCCTGCAGTGCATGCCTGAGTGATGCTGACTCAGTATGCAAGTATTATCCTATATAAACAAGATTTTACGATTCGCCCAGTCGAGTAAGTCCAACTGTTTAACCTTTTTGTTTTTGTTCAAGTCTTGCTGTGAAAGTCTTCATTTAAGGATAAAGTGTACAATGGATGTGTGGGTATGTGCGTCTATATATCAGTCAGCAGTTTTGCACTGCGAATACTTAGGGGGAAAAATGACTGTGCTCCACAATCTGAAACTCCATGCTCCCGAGTATGGACTTTCTTTTTAACGTAGAACTAATTATGGAGAGCAGGATCTGAAACACGTCTCCTCTCGGAAACTAAAGCATTGAACAGTGTGTGTACGATAATGCATTTTGGTACTTGTAATCACGTGTTTGTCAGCATTTGAGTATGTTTACGTGTGTGTGTGTGTGTGTGTACAATGTATCTGAGTGCTTGTGTTGACAAATTTTGTCTTAACATATTTGTTTTGAAAATGCATTTACTAATTAATTTATATTAATGTCTGTGTATATCCACTGTGACTATGTTTTCAAACTGTCATTTGAGTATGCCTATAAGCCTGCCTTTATTTAACTGTGGATTTACAAATGGGTGCTTCTTCTTATACTTTCTGTGTGTGTGCTGTTAATGAGTGTTTATCTGTGTAGGTGTGTGTAAGTGTGTTGTGTCAGTCAGATAGAATCGGACCCTCCACCCAGTAGATCTCCAGGCAACAGCGCTGCAGGGCTGCTCATTTGGTGCCGGTCCTCCAAAGCTGGAGACGCCCACAGGCTGCTGCTGGAGTATCCTGTTGCCACACTCCCCCAAAGCCCTTGTCTGGCTGGCTCCATGCTTGCTGTACTGCTGCCGACTCCACCTGTGCCTGCACCGTTACTCCACTGCGCAAAGATGCTTAGGTTGGGTCCCTGGGCAGAGACTGTGTCAGGGGAGGTCCCCGTACCGTCCAAATTCTGCCAGCTGGAGCTTGAAGACCCACTTCCTGCCCCATTGCTACTACCTCCTGCAGTAACATTTCCTCCAGGCCGCTCCCTCTCTCCACCGGGTATGCTTCCAGTACTTCCAGCACCCACTGCTCCAATGCCAGATGACCCCACTGCTCCTGTTGGCCCAGCAATTGCTCCGCCTGCATTGCTTCCACTGGTACTCCCAGCCCCTCCTGGCTGGGAATGTGCAAAATAGCGAGCAACCTCCTCCTCGGTCACAAACTCAGCCAGGATTGTGGTGTTACCCAGAACGCACCTGGGAAACCAACAGAACCAGGCAATAAATATTTAGGAATAATTAAACAACTTTCGTTTATTTCATATATAATTATTATATTCAAAATAGTAGCTAAAGATAAAGCATTTGGTGCTTTGTATTCATTTTTAGTGGCAGAAAAACACTGGAATGTTTGTGTCAAAAATTCAAACCAAAAGAAATGAGTATGAACAATAAAAATTGCTTACATGTGCAGGGCACTCTGAGCTTTGGCTGCTTCTTGGCGAGTACTGTAGCGAATCAGAGCACTGCCTTGGGTTAGGCCAAGGTGAAAAGTCAACAATGGACCATGCTGCATACAAATAGTGCGCAGGGTGGAGCCATCAATCTAGGGGATCAAGGAATTCAAATCTTTACAATATAATCTTATAATTAATACCAACATACAAATATTTCCCACTTCCAAAAAATTAAGTAGCCAAATATGTCTTCCTCTCTGATTTTTAACAGCATACCTGGGGAGTGAGATTATTCAGCACCAGCCAACAACTTCCCCTTGAAGCTCCATCACTCCATGCTGAGCCTTTTAAAAAGACATGAGGATGTGCACATGCACACACACCCCCCACACACACACCCCACACACACACCCCACACACCAATTAGATACAAGCTATGAAAAAACTCTTCAAATATACTGTCAGGATTGTTTGTTTTATGGATTTTGATTTAAATCCATGACAATACCAGGCCCATATTTGGTTTCTTGGCTGCCTCCAGTGCCACTCCAGCCCCTGCCCACGCGTGGTGCTCCTCCTGCCCATGGGGATGTGGAGGACTGCTTCTGATGTGTAAGTCCGGGAGGTGGGCGTGGCAGCTGGGAAGTGCTTCGATTGGTCTTCCAAGGCTTGTTGTGTCCAATGGGTTCAGGGGGCCAACTTGGTTTGTACTCTTGGTACTTAACTGTGGGTACACAAGAAATCTCAGTCTTTCACCTATTTAGGTCTTCAATTGAAAAAGGAGGAGGGTCAGCTGAAAACAGTGAGTTACATTTGTTCTTATGTGTTACCTGGATTGTGTGCGTTGTCTGAGGCACTGTAGGGCCAGGCACCAGGTGAAGGCAGCAAGGTGTTTAGGGAGGGGTTTGTTTCTGATAGCACACACCAATACACAGCCAATGTAAATTTAATTTACATGCCTTCTAGATTCATTTATAATAAAATGCCAGATGCGTGTCAGTTATGAATACATGTACCTGTAGTATCTCTTAGCAGCTGATGCTCATCACTGAGGCTTGATGCTGCAGATGAGTTCAGCATACTGCCCGGAGTCATGTAGGGGTCAGATTCAGGGTCGACATTCTGCATTCCTTTCCAAGGCACCCCTGGCTGAAATTCTACACCAAATCAATACAACAAATGCTAACTCACAAAATACTGCGTTATAGACATCAATAATGACATAAGAAGCAATGACTTATTAATGCAGGTTAACTTGGGATTAAACAAAAGCATTCTCTACCTGGCCTAATTAATCCTGAAACTTCCCTGCATTCCAAGGATTTACTTTAGTAGCAATTTATCAAGAAGCCATCTACATAGCATTTAAAACATCCAAAGTAAACACTACATTTTGTGCTTTAAAAACAAAAATGACTGCTGGACTGTGCCTACATTGTCTATCCCACACCAACCCATCAACATACATGCCGTCTTGATTTGGATGAGATAATGTTTGCTTTGTAGAATTCAGTTTAAAAATGATATGCACCCAAAGTGTTTTACAAAGTCTGGCACATATACAATTACAAATATGTTTGATTCCTTACTACAAATTTCTGACAGTGTATAGTAAAATTTACCCGGAGGCCAGCTGGATGTGCCAGTTTTGGTTCCCATCTTGTTCCCAGGACTCCTCTGCCAACTGTCTGAAGACCCTTGAAGAGGAACACCCAAACCTTCCACACCCAACATCTCATACTGAGAGTATGGGGAGCTTCCTCTCTTCAGAGGAGCAGCAATAGGGCCTAAGAATTGGATAATCATGAATAAAGGGTAGGCATCAAAATGTATTTGCTCACAACTAAGGCAAACTCATGCCGAAAACAATAAACTCACCATTTTTTTGAAGAGCACTGTCTGGAGAAGAAGGTGCTGGCGAGTGACCTTCCATCATCCATTTAAAGCGGGACTGCTGCCCTCCACCTTCTTTCAGACCAGATGTACCACTGACCATGGGACCTAACTCAAGTCCAGAAAGAGTCACTCCAGAACCAAACCCTGAAAGTAATAACCATAGAGGTAAATAAACAACCAAAAAATACAATCAGAAAAGGAAAAACTTTTATTTTATTATTATTATTATTCATCAGCAAATACAAGACATAAGTCCATTCTTGTGGTGAACCAATTTAAATGTAACAATAACTGTCAAAACCTTCAGATTTTTTTATGCTGCCCTAGTAACTTCCAGATGATGATGAGTCATCTCACCTGAATAAGCAGCTGATGATTTTTGATGCAGGTCAGCTACAGAACCTCCCAGGCCAGGGTTAGAGAAGTTGTCAGACATCTGCATTTTGGGGGCACCAAGATGAGAGGGGGACAGCTTAGAGTTACCACCTCCACTACCCACTTGCTGCTGTTGCTGTCTCTGCTGCTGGAGAACTGCCATGATTCTGGCAAGCTATCAAACAAAAACGATTGCAATGTGTGTTACAATACAGCTGAGATTAATTTAACTTTGCATTTTGTACTGTTCAACAAATTAAAAGACAAGCTTGAGATATTGTCCCATAATGAGCACATCACAAAGAATAGAAGCTCTGCTAAGAAATATCTGAAACAGAAAAAGTGTCTGCGGGCAGAGCGTTCCCAATTACCAGCAGTAATGACAGAAATTCTTCTGTGTGAACTGTCGTCATGCAGTCTGGTGCATCTTCAGTTTGATCCTATTTGAACCAGCAGCTTCTGGACGATATTTTATGTCTGTTGCTTGCTGGACATCAATTCTATTAATATTGGAGGGTTTAGAAGTATTTTTCCAATTCATTTCCAAGTAATTTTTATATTATTGCCAAGGCACTAAATATCTGATTTTCATTTGGTGTCCTTAAAAAAAAAAACTACTTGAGTGAAGGCTCAGTCTTCCAGCAGCATCACAAGGCTCCTCTACAGAGACCTGACCTGTCCTAGTCACAACATAAAGAACTGATAGTAGACAATCCTACAGCAAATCTTACCTACTATAGCAGGCATCACCAAATGGCGGACCGCGGTCCGGATCCGGACTGAGTGAATGTTCAGTCTGGAACCGTGACCAGTCTGGTAAATTCACAAGATTGAGCAATTTTCATGGAAATTTTTTTTTGGACGGTCGTGGCTGTAGACAGCGGGCGCTGCTACTCCAGTTAATACAACAACAGCTTCACTCGTTAGTTTACTAGTGATTTGGGTGTCAGCGGATTACTCTTCAGAGGGCTTTTTAAAGGAAGAATACAAAAAGTAGGGTCACATGGTGACACCAGGCCCAATTGTCATAGCGGCAAAAAACTTTAAAGCCTTCTAATGAAAAACTGTACAACTGTGAAGAGGGAGATGGTGTTAGAGTCATGGCTGTATCCCTGTTAGGCTAAATAGTAAAACATTAATGAGGCCACGGGGCCTGGGTTCTATACCTGCTGTGGGTCTGCTTGCTGACGCACATTTTGAGGGAACTTGCGCTGGTTCTGTAGGAGCTGCTGTTGCTGCTGAGGCTGCTGCTGCTGCTGCTGCAGGAGCAGCTGACATGCCTAGGATGAAACCAGAATCAGATTTATGCCACAAAATCATATTGGAAGTCAAACATTTTTATCTTTAGTTTTATAGTAATCACATGTTTTAAATAAGGGGCACAACATTTCTAGTTTTTAAAGGACTTTGAACACCTCATTGAAAATGCTAAACTGTGCTGAAGAAACACACTAAACTGAACACATCCGTTTATTTTTTTTAGGTTTAGCAAGTGTGGAAAGTTGAACTTATGCTCTTTGGTTTACAAAGTCCACAGTCATTTTTTGCTTTTAATACTCAAAGTGAAGAAGCAAGGACCTTATACAAAATTATATGATTTAAGTCTAATTCAGAATAATGAATGCCCTCTTTGAAGCTAAACAGCCAGACGCTGTTCTGACACTCACTAGTTGAAACTGGATGTGAGGGGGGTAGATGCTGCTGAGCATGGCAATGTGCTGTGGGGAAAGCTGAGGAGGGAAAACCCCTCCACTAACTCCTCCAACACCCCCACTCGGAGGAGGCTTCAGAACAGGGCCTGGCACCTAGAAAACATCATTAACCAAATGTTATCCATTAATATAATGCACAACAAAATACCTGAATAACTGGATCTTGGAGAATAGGAATTCTATCAGCAAGGATATAGATGCACCGACCCACTCTGGTATCATTTCTGGTATCATCAGTAAATTATGCAACAAGGATGATAATGTTTGACATTTCTCATGATATTTTTAACTAACGGCATGAACCCAGTATTATGAACTGAATTAAATGGTGGTGGTTAAATACTACTTCGTTAGTTACATTTCTTGCAGCCAGTGAAGTCTTTGTATCACTCGAATTCACAAGAATCAACTTCATACGTGCTTAATATAATGTGCGTAATTTGTCTAGACAAAACATAAGAACAATTACAATTTATTATATGTAATGGATCAATAAAGCTTTGCTGGATAACTAAATGACCATGAAAGACAACGAAATAAGCAAGACAGACCATATTTCTCTCTATAAAAATGTAACATTTTTGCTTCATAGCAAAACACAGGAACACTGGTCATCATTCCTGTTTTTTAACCACAGTTTTTTTTCTTCATATTTTATTATTTTGACAATTAGTGACTGTTTTGACATGAAACAAAGAGAGGATTTAGAACAACATGACTGTTTAAATAATGACTCATGCTTAAATTATTTGTTATAATTACTCTCATAATTCTAGTCTGAAACAAGCAAACATTGGACAACTATGAAAATGGAAATTAGATTTTAGGCCAAACTATTTCTTTAACACTAGTTCTGTACCTGAGGTGACAGGAACTGATGAGGCACTTGTGCTCGTACAGTCGGGGTAATGGGTGGCATTCCTGGCTGGTGCCTGGGTTGCACTAGCCCACTACCACTACCAAACATATGACCACCTATCTGCAGAGAAAGCAAGTACAGCAAGAGAGTGTGAGCACTTGCCTGAATGACTCCCTGAATGTAAAAAGACTGAAAGGGGGAGGTGAAAGGCTTACCAAGGGATAGAACAATAGATAGCAGAGATAAGGAGGCAGAAAAACATTTGTTTGGGGTTTTTTTGGGGTTTGGGTGGATAATGGACAACATTTACAGGGTAATTGGCCAAGGCTAATGCAGTGAAACTGAGATGGGCTAAAAGAGACAGTGGCATTGCCTTACTTGTCTAGGGGGACTGGGGTGGTTGTAGAGGGGAGAGGGCTTGAAGACTGTGGGCGGAGAATATGGAGAACAAGGCCCCTCCTCCCCAAGGCACCCATCCTGATTGGTGAAAGGCAAGGTCTGCTTTTCACAGCAAGAGCGAAGCAGACAGGGCCGAATATAGAGTTTAACAAAGGAAAAGTAGTGTGAGAGAAGGTAAAGAGTTGAGGAGAGTGAAAGAGACACAGGGATAAAAAGGGCGCTTTGTTAACCTAGTAAAAACTAGACCGAGTTAGAGACTTCTGAGAAACAGTCTATGACAATTACCTTATCATAGTAAGGCCCAGGCTCACCAGGCCCCACCTCTTTGGAACCAGGTGAACGGAAGACTACACTTCCTCCCCCTCCACGTCCTCCTTTGCGTATCTCTCCGTTGTAGTCACCCAAACCCACACCTCGCTTGTCTGCATCTATCTTTTTATCTTGAGGAGGGCCAGGTGCTAGATCCAGGGAGCGACTACCGGGGTCCTCTCCCTGGACAAAAAAAAATCAGAATTAATTTCTGTAAAATAAATTAAAGCACTTGATCTTTAAAAGCATTCATGTCATATTACTGAATTAATTCAGGAAACACCTACCAGAAGCCCCATGTGTGAAAGCTGTCTAGTCATAGGGTTCATCCAAGATTCTCCACTTTTTATTGGGCCCTGAGGGGAAATATTGATTTGAGGTCAATGTCAATATTTAATGCTTAATATAAATTACATAAGTAAAAATTGAGAATACTAAGAATATTTATTCAGATCTAGCACAGTCTCCATCAGTGTTTTTCATTTAATCAGCTTTAACTTAGAATACCTTGTTTCCTTTCTTGCCACCCCAGCCCCCGGAATTGTAAGAAGAGCTGCTTCCTTGAGATCCAGCACTATTCCACATTACACCCCCCTCATCCTCCTCCTCCCAGCTGGAGTGACGTGAAGCACTGACAGATCCCTCTCGCTCACCCCAGCCTTCTTGCATAGACTTTGAACCTGTAGGACACAAATACATGATGTCAGATGTGAAGGCAATGGGGGTTTAACAAAGTTCATATATTAGATATTTACGTTGCTTCACACTAGCAAACTTTCTAAACCTATTTATTCTAGGGTTGCACCAAAACCAATTTTGGGCCGATACTTCATTAAAATACTCATACGTGAATTGCCAATACCATGCACAGACACCACTAAACTATATCCTAGTTCACTACATCGAACGTTCCCACTGGGCGGATATAATTTGTTGTCCTACCTGACTTCAATGTTTAGGGGGAGATAACGAGCTGGAAACTTGGCGTCAGATATTCTATCCTCCAGCTAGTGAGAAAGTATCAAGGCCATGGACCAGTAGATTTTTTTTCCCCAATAGGAGGTGTAAGCAATATCAGGGAATTGGAAATATCTGAAGGTAAAAGACGGCGACAGGAGTAATGTGACGGTAAGATCTGTACTGCTACTGTGTTGAGGGCAGAAAGGAACGTACATTGTTTACTAAAAAAATTTATTAACATCTCAAGACGCATCACAGTGCCAAGTACACAGAGTTGGTAATACTAGTGCAAGACCGCAGCAACCAACATTGATGCACATCTTTGTGTACAGGAAAGCAGGAGACAGTTTTGATACTTTCACATATAGTCCTCTTTAAAGGAACCTCAGTACTCTAGAAGTTGTCCAAACTGCGAACCGACAGAAAAGGAACCCAGTTCTATTTATGTTCACAGTTTTAGTTATTTCAAAGGGACTCGGTTCTACCTATGGCAAGCCTAGAGGGCAAAAACAGTCCAAGCGCACACAGAGCACTTTATGCTCATAATGTGCAAGTTTGTTTTTTGGGGGGTTTTTTGTGCAAGTTTAACCGAAATGCGCTGTGGATAAAAAAACTTTGTTAAACCCAGAATTAACAGTTTATTTTTGTCTTGGAATAGCCTTCTGTTAATATTTTTTGTTTTTTGCCTCATGTATGCTTGTCATAATCTGTAGAAGATAAAATAAACCTTCTCCAAAATTACTTGCACTTTCATGGACACCTATTGGTGTCGGTACTCGGTATCGGCATGTACACAAATAGAAATACTCATATCGGTTTGTAAAAAAAAAAAGTGGTATCGGTGCATCCCTAACATATTTATAATCATAATGAAGACTGTTGTCTCCTCACCGGATTTGACTGGGTTAGGTGATGGGTTTCCCCAACCTGAGGCATTGCCAGTGCCATCTGGGTCACTCCAGCCAGTAGGTGTTTCAGTGGGTTTACCCCAAGCTGCAGTGCCATTGTCCACACAAGGACTGGAGGGAGAGACACTCCTTCCCCATCCAGCTGGAGTGAATAGTCAAAAGACATATTTACTCATTAAGAAATTGTGGTTATCTTTATAAGTAACTACCAAATTTCAGTTAAACTCTATGCACAGCTTTAGAGTAGTAATTAAGGTACATAATTTTTTGTCCATTTAAAAATGGTCAATTGCCTCATACAAATTAACTGTCATTTTTACTTCTATTATCAATAAATAGCAAATAGATTATTCTTACCCATTGCAGGGCCCTTGCTGGAGGAGTGTGTGAGGGTTGCCTCCCTGTTCCCAGGTCCTACAGGCATCCTACCTGGTGGAGGTGCAGCAGGGCCCTGCTGCTGAGACTGACCTGACTGGCCAGATGGGCTGTTGTTCTTGTCCCAATAATTGACATACACATAGTTATTAGGATCACCCCAGGCAGATGTACCGTCATCTATTTCCTTTTTCCTACTTAAAGACTGGGGCGAAGGCTCCTCCCAGCCACTGGGCTCTGAACTGCTTCCAGAGCCACTAGTTATCTGGGGTATGGGCCCTGAGGTCCATCCTGTACTTTGGCTATGGGCTGAAGAACCTCCTTGTCTTCCCCAACCACATTGCACGGCCTCAGTATCCGGCTTTGGCTGCTGGGCCTGTGATTGTTGCTGCGGTTGTGCCTGACTTTTCAAAGAGGCTGACTGGCTGTTTGGCATCTGTAAAGGGTTTGCATTCCCACCCCAGCCTGAGTGAGATTTGTTTCCCTCATCTCCACCTCCTGCCTCTGTACCTCCCACTCCCCAAACTTTCCTTGGAGCTCCGTCATCCCAGCTGCCCCATGTACCTACTTCTGAATCTCGACTTGTACCTCCTTCCTTCCCTTCACCCCAACCACCAATGCTTGGTTTTGACTCTTGCTCCCTCCATTCACTACCACTTCTCTGTCCCCAATTTCCCCCATCCCCTCTCCCCATCTCCTTCCAATTGCCTTTCTCCTCCTGAGTGTTTCCCCAGTCTCCACCTGCTGGAGCACTCTGTTGTCGGAAATCTCCCCAACCATCTGACCCACTTCTTGCTACTTTATCTCTCCACTCCTGTCCCTCCTTACCCCAACTTTTTCCTTGGCTCTCAGAAGAATTTGACTCTTCCCAGCCACCATAAGGCTTGCTATGACCTCCTGCTGAGTTACTTACTCCACCTCCAGGCTGTGAAAGACAAGGTTTTGGAATACTGCTGCCAGAGGTTTGTGGGCCTCGACTGGGCAAAGGGGAACTGCTGCTGCTACTGCTGCTTTTGTTGCTATCCCACCCTTCACCAGGTGATACAGATAAGGAACCAATAATGGAGTTCGAGTTCAAGTTTAAGTTTGCATTCTGGGGTGCACCAGGGAGCAGAGATGAAGGTGATGGGGCAGTGGTTGATGTTCCAGTAGAGCCAGAATATGGTGGATGGCTTGGTGCATTCACTGTGGTCGAGGATCTAGCGCCACCTGCTGCTCCTCCTTCTCCTTCGAAGTCCCATGCCACATTCTGTCGGATCTGTGTCTGTCCCCACCCAGAGTTGGACAGCACCCTAGGGTCCAAGTCAGTCCGACTGATCAGGGTTTGTAAGGACACTTCACTGTTAGGATAAGAGCGGTAGTGGCTGTGGTGCTGACTGCCACTTCTTGAGTTTCCTCCACCACTTAACAATGAGGTACCTCCTCCACCTCTGCTACCCTGGCCTCTCCACTCACTGGCATCCCCTGCCCCTCCATCCCCTTTCTGATTGTCCAAAGCTCTTGTCATAGTTGAAGGTGTAGAGGAAGAAACTGAAGGGTTGCTAATGCTGCCACCGCTACTGCTGCTGTTACTGCTCGAGCCATCCCCCTTTCCCCCACATGGATTGCCAACACCGCTTGAATTTCCCCACTCCCCAACTCCCCCACCCCATGCTCCCTGAGATACTCCAGACATCTGACCAGTACTTGCTGTACCCCATGTACTCATAATTTGTCTATCGCCCTGCCCGCTGATCCCCCATGAGTTTCCCCCTTCAGCAGAAACAGGGTTCCCCCCAGTTCCACCCTCCCATGTCTCAGTCTTAGAGGCACCCATTTTGGAGTTTGGAGGAAAAGGCTGAGCTCTCCAAGTAGATGAGGAGGCCAAGGAAGAGGAGGCAGAATGATCAGTTTTCCCTGTATTTTCACAGTCCACATCACCCCCTTCTGTCACTCCTGTCTTTTTTGGTCCTACTCCTGGATCCAGTGCTTTACCACCCCACTCTCTACAGGATGGCTCAATGTCTCTGTATTGCATTTGGTGAAGTTGTTGCTGATGAGAGGCTTGATTCACAGAAATTGAGTTGTTGGCAGACAATGACATTGAGCTTTGGAGAGGAGTGGGGCCACCCTCTGTTGCAGCTGCCCCAGCCCCATCTTGTACCAAAGCTGGCCAAGCAGCAGGGTTGGCATTAGGGTTAAAGTTGGCACCTGTAATTCTGCAGCTGACACCAACAGAACAATCAATCCCTGGGAGAGGGGAGGCTTTGGATATGGGGGACAGTGACCCTGCTGCTACTGCCTTTCCTCCTATGACTCCCAGGGACCCCCAAACACCACTATTAGGCTGCATACATTCATTGGTTGAACAGGAGGATGAAGGTGGGGAGGGGTTCCCAGAACTGACAGTTTTCTCACCTTCATTCCCTCCACTCACAACCTTCGGCTGCTGAAGGAGGTGCCTCTCACCCCATGAGGCACTGCAGTTCCGTATTCCGCTGCCATCTGCTCCTCCAGTATCTGGTGCATCTCCTGTTTTGGCCCCATCTCCAGCAGTAATGATGGGCCATTCCTCCAGGTCTGACCCATCCACTATTACCTTCTCCCTGCCCTGAGAGAGGGGCTGGCTGCCAGAGCTCACCCCCCACATGGAATTTGCATAATTTGAAGAAGTAGAAGTAGTAGAAGCAGCGATTGATGAGGAGGACGACATGTGGGACAGAGAAGAAGCAGCTGGACCTGCAGAATTCATACTGGAATCTGGGGGAGATCAACAGGAAATTTCAGACCAATGATCAGTGATTATATTATGTAATAAAGGCTCAGTTATCTACAAGTTCATGTCATTTACACTGAAAGTTCCTATACATACTACTATCAATGACCAATTAAACCAGTGTGCCACACTTAATATCCAATAACTGCCAAAGGCCATTTGGTATTTTAAGAAATGTACTGCAATATAATAAAGCAAATAAATGGCTTCTCATCTAATGCTATAAAAAATCCACAAGGGGGACTATAGCGGTGACATATGCACAACCTGAAAAAGTCTGCATTAACAGCAAAAACTCAGTTCTGAAAACAAACAAACAAGAAACTAACTACCACAATCAAAAATAAAGAACATGCAAAATTTTCATTTAACGAAAAGGAAACCTTAGAACATTCTACAGTGGCTAAACTGCAGATCTAAAATATGCAACTCTACCACTAGGCTCACAGCCCCCTCATGACAGGTGGATTCTTGAAATCTCTGTTATCAGTGTTTATATTTGGACAGGTGAAACCTAACATTCTCTTGAGAGTAGGGCTGCCCCTGACTAAAGATATTCCTAGTCGACTAACACACCCGCGTTTTAGCGATTAGTCGAATAATCGCTCATTTATGATATTAATATGATAACTTGCGTATATACAAGGAAAGGTAAAGTCCAATGGTCCTTTTCCACTGCCTGGTACCGGCTCGGCTCAGTTCGGCTCGCTTTTTTGCTTTTCCATTTCTGGTACCCGGTGCTATTCTTGAGGGTGGTTTTCCACTAACTGGTACCGGCTCGGTTCTACCATGTTAAGTTTCCAATACAACTGGTTGTTTGCCACAAAACGAAACAGTCGTCTCCAGACGAGGCTTAAAGAAGCAAGGCAGCGGACTGCCGAGAAAAAACACTGTGACGCAATGACAACAACCACCAATCAGTAACCTCCAATGTGTTCACGTCATCATATTGTGCTTTTCCACTGCCTGGTAGCGGCAGTTTCATTTTGAACACGCTAATATCATGCTTTAGCATTTTCTGTCATAT
>JBBMFX010000101.1:22577322-22591894 GCA_037832545.1 Rhabdalestes septentrionalis
AACGCAGTTGATGAATTGTCCGATATTATTCAAGATGAAGTGGGAGCATTCAAAATGCACAGGACCAAGAAAACAGTAATAAACTTCGAAAAGGTAAGATCAGTTCTACAAATACTGCACGTGACTGACTAAATAATTCAATTTTTTTGGCTGACAAGGAAGTTTGTTTGTGCATTTTCAGTTTTTATTTTATGAAACTGTTTATAATGTCATGCTCTTTATCAGGCTACGTCTATACTTTTACGTTCAACTTAAGTTTTATGCTAGGTGGAGATTTGGGCTGGTTTTTATTGAGGGGGGCGGGTTTTACGTGGAGTTTGGGCTGGAAACTGTCGCTCAGATCTGGCAACCCTGACCAGGTCTACAAGTCAGGTCGTACAAGGAAAAGGGTTAATAGATCGACGTCCATTCTGTCCTCCAGAAGAGTTATAATCCTCGTTTCACCATTCTTGTGGTTTTATGACATATTGCTGTGTGTAATATATCGAATACTGCACTAGAAGATTAGTGTTGCAAACTGGATTATGGCTTAATCATTAGCATTTATTAAATGTGTGCATTGTCCTCAGACTGTGGCTTTTTCTTAATCCGTTTCCTATATAGAGCCTTGCTGTTGACACCCTTTCATAATAAAAAAAATAACGTGTTAAGACCCAGGAACAGGATGGGAACATGAGTATGAGATATGTATCTGAGAACAAGACAATTAAGTTATTGTGGTTAAGGGATAATTAAAATGTGAAAAGTAATTCCATTGCCTTTCTCATAGCTTTGTGTTAGGATCAGGTTCCCAAACATTAGTAAGCTATAAGTAAGTATTTATCACCTTCGGTGTGACCTGTCGTGTTGTTTTGAAATTTTCAATGCTGTCCAAATCCTAAGGGTGTTTATGTGGGTCTTCATTTATGTGGTGTACTGATTTAATTTGCATATGTATTTGTCATGCATCCAATTTGTGATTCAAGTGTGTGCTTGCCTCCTTCTCCAGCTTCCTGATTTCCAATTCTGTTTTCTTTATGAGAAGACTTTTGTGTTCTATGTCAAGTTTCTCCCTTTCCACAGAAAGGAGCAGCTTCCTCTTATAAAGTATACATATATCCTCTGGGACAATGGGTCACAAAGAAACCATGTTGGTAATATGTATAGTATTTACTCACTTCTGTGGGGACTGTGGTGTGGTTAAATCCTGCATTGAAGTATACTAATGAATTCTTCAAACTGCAAAACACATCCAAAGCATTTCATAAATGGTCGTACCTCTGGGATGTCAGTGTCAGCTGACACTCTTTCTTCATCAACAGCCCTAGATGTACTGGGGCCATAAAACTACCAAATGAGCAATACTAAATTTGACAGAAAATTGCATGACACTCCTGCATAAAAAAAACCACATGGGTGAAGAGTCTCATGGACTGATGTGGCTGTGTGATCAGCCAGATGTATTACATCTCCTCTCACTGCAGAGACAGGCACACCACCAGTTATCAGATATCACTATAAAAGGGATGGACAGAGGAAATGTGGACAATGCCTTCCACATATTTTTCCCAGGCACCTGGGGGGGATGATCTCTGTTGATATCCCCAGTCTATTCCTACACCTGAGGCCATTTCTTTATTGGTGCTCAGTCCTCTGCTGGTGTGAGGTCCTTTTTCTCAGTGGCTACAATTATATTAATGAATTTTGTAAACTATTGTGATCAAACTGACTTTTTTACAGATACTTACCACTTTGTAATATATTTTTTATTTCGTTTTCACGTGCTCCCAGGTCCTTTTCTCTCCACTGAGATTGCTTCTGCTGAGATGTCATAGTGAAGGATGGATATTCAAGTCAATGAATAGGCAAGAGTGGAGATCAAACCCTAACTCAGCTGTATTTCACAACTAAATATTATTCCCTTGTATTAATAACATTGACAGACACAAAGCGTTTTAATAGTAGAGAGTAGAGAATAATGAATTACACTATAAAGTAAAATGAACATATGGGAGCCGAGAGAGAATGTACAAGATTTACGCATTGAGCCTTTCTGCAATCTTCTGCCAAGTCACAACTTTTGCCATTTTTTAAATAATATTTTTACATTCTTCATAAAACTCAACGAGCAGCTTTTGTTCTGCTGTTGAGAAAATATTCTAATATTCTAATCTTTCATGGGGCCCAAGATTTCTGGTGGCGCCCCTGCTGGGAATACCCCCCTGTTTTGTTTTGTTTTTTGTAGTTTTTTTTTTATATATCCATGGAGGTCTGCGTTTGTACCTTGTGTCTGGACGTAACACGACAGAGTTTGACACTTTTTCTATAAAAAGTTCAAGATGAGGAGAAAAGCAGAGGGTTCAACGTTTAGATATAACCTTTAATGTTCTCAAACAAAGAGAAAAAAGCATCCAGCTCCCCAATAACTTCCACATGAAAACATAATTATTAAATCTAAACAATAACTATAATACAATTCGGTTTACGGTTATAATACAACAAAATTAATATTTATCATTATTATGATGCCCTGTATTTTTTGTAATACTTTGTCACGGTCATGAGAACAAAAGTGGTGGAATCAGCGATCATCAGAAAGCTCCTGTTACCCTCCCCCGTCTCAAAGAGACGCAGGTGCATTTTATCCTCATGAATATTCTAAACAGCCCTCATTACAAATTCATGCTGGAGCACAGGAACAAAACCTCGTTGGTCCCTGTCGAGTACACAGCTCAGTTTAATTGTTTGTATTCTACGTTATAAGTGATATTTCACTAAGCGATAAGCGAGGGTGAGCTTTATATAGAACAACAAGCGAATCAACAATCATGTGATCATCTCTAGAAATAAATGTCAGTAGATTTTCGCAGTGTTTTGACACCTCTTGTCCTCATGTGGCCCAGAGCAGCCTCTCTGGAACGAATCACTCGAATGAGCGCACCGCCTCTGCATTCATTATCCACAGAAACCCGTTTGATTTCTTTTTACTTAACACTGAGCTGCAGCCCACCGCCTCACACCAGCTCGACTCCTCCACGGTCTACTAGATCTGATGCTACCAGCCTGCGGCATGGTGCTCCGTGTGAATCGTCTCTCTCTGGCTCTTTGGCTTTTTCTATGCTTTCTGATAACGGAGAGCCGAAGAGGGAAGCTGCCGAGATGCCCACATGGATGCACCTGCACCAAAGACAACGCGCTGTGTGAAAACCTCAGATCCGTTCCTCACAACTTTCCTGCAGACATCGTCTCCTTGTAAGTTTTCCAACATTCTCCCTTGTTTCTACCATATGCCTCACCAAACAAGCAGCATATTTGCCATCCACCATGCATCAACGCTCAAGAGTCAAATTGCATTGAATGCAATATTTCATGTACGGCATTTGAACGTAGATACACATTAGGGACAAAAGTATTTGGACAAACCTCTAAATTATTAAATGGGCACAAATTCCAACAGAAGCATTTCAAACTCTAGTGGAAAGCCTTTCAAGGAGAGTGGAAGCTACAAAAGGGGACCAGCTCCATATTGTAGTCTGTGTATTTGAGTCAAATGCTGCAAAATTTCCTGTTGTACCGTATGCAATATTTATTAAAAGGAATCTGGATGTAAATGTGAAGAAAAGTATTGTGACACCTTAATTATTGAATTCAGGTAGCCCCTTATGTCCAGTGAAGGGCAGTCTAGATGCTTCAACAGACCCAGAAATTTGGAACATTGCCATCCTACCGCCTTTGTTGACACAGTTTGGGGAAGAACCTTTTACATTCTAGCACGACTGTGCCCTTGTCCACAAGGCAATGTCTGTAAATACATGATATGAATGGGCACAAATTCTCATAGAAACACTCCAAAGTCTTGTGGAAAGCCTTCGAAGAATAGTGGAAGCTATTATAGCAGCCAACTCAATATTAAAATATATGTATTTGAATACAGTCTCATGAAAGTCCCTGTTGGTGTAATGGTCGGGTGATCCAATAGAGTGTACTTCAATAAACAAACAGCAAATTTAACTTGCATGACTTGATACTCAAGAATCACATTGAAAAGCATTTGTAAAATTCTCTTTTAATGCTTTATATTTCATTAATTGGCTCTGTGTCACTTTTTTGTTATTTTGTTTTAATGCCAACAGATCCTTTGTGAAGTCTGGATTCAGGCAAATTACAGAAGGAAGCTTCCAACATATACCGTCTCTTCAGCTACTGTGAGTTCACATTCATTTGATATTGTTATTTTTGGCCTCAATCAGGAAAGCAAAGTTATGTGGTGACTGCAGACACACAGGGACACAAAGACAGGAACAGTGAAATATAAACATTGTCAAAAGAAGGTAAAATAGAACAAGTCTTTAGACCAATTACTGTTTGTTCCCTTGCTTGTTTTGTTTTTTTCGGAGGGCCATTCGGTTCCATGTCTAATTCCCTAATGTGCTTAAAGCTGGTGTGAAAATTATGCAATGCAACTGCTTAGTAGAAAGGCCTTGTACTCAAGGCTGGCCCTGTCCTTGGGCAGATACTTGAAGTCCGTCATGAACATATAGGCAACCAGCTCCTCAAGAATGTCCCATGGCGAGAGAAAACTCATTCATTCACACTTAGTTCATGACTAAATTTAACATTATATCTTGATCACAATAATGAACAATGGCCTACAGCTCTGGCTGCTGGAATGTAATCCATATCAATCCCAATATGTGTTGTCTTGAAAAATGTGTATTTTGCTGGAATTCCACTGCACATGACATGGATATTGCTTTCTGCTCTGAACACATGTGATTCAGCTCCTTCACAAAACCTGCATGCACTTAAAGTGGATATGTTAGAGGGTGGAAATCTGAAATATGCAGAACAGTGTTGGAAAACCCTGGATGGTAAGATTTAGCTATATCTCCTGAAGATAACAGAATGTTCCCAAAAGCTTAATTGTCCATGTAGGCTATGAAAAGGCTAAAATATTTTGTTGTACTTTAACCAACACACAATCAAGATTGTGTTAAAAAACCAAATAAGTTCAGTGATAAATTACTGAAATTGATTTAATTACTGAAATTGATTTTTCTCCTCAGATTGTAGCAGTTAAATATTGTCAAATATATAAATCATCTTGCATAATGACAAGTATTGGGATTTTCATACCTATCATTTACAGTCTTTTTTTCTGAGAAGATCGCCCATTTGTCACAAGTACTGTTACACATACACATTCACTTTCCAAATATCAAACAAAATGTGTTCAAAATTCTCATAACATCAAACTAAATTAATTCAAAATTCATTCACGCCTGTGAGATATTCAATTTTACGGTTAGTTTTGCAGTTCCGCTGCTGGCTTTTTAGTCACGCCGCCCCCTTTTAGGTTTTCTCTACGTGAGGATATGATTTCAATTCTGGCACAAATCTCTTGTGTGGGCGGGGCTTCGCCTCATTTGCCAGCAGGATTTTGAGTGGCAACTCCGTGCCCCGGAACTCGGCAGTAATAGCCGCCAGTTACGATCACATATGAGATATGAGATTTGTGCACAAGATCAACTCCACGAGTACTCAATTGTAAGTATTGATCAAATATGATTATTATCGATGAATATATCGTGATATCGTGGAGCTAATCTTGTGCACAGATCTCAAATCTCGTATGTGATCGTAACTGGAGCATGGGCCTGTCTACGGGGTGGGGTGACAAGTTTTCGGGTTTCAGTCGTTCGTTCATCACCTGACAGCCCATTTAGCGAACCAGTGCAGGCTGAGCTGGAAAGAGAATTGATTAGTTCTTATCTCGAGTCTTCAGGTTTGAGTTGTACATTCATCACGTGAGAGTCCCGTAATGTGAACCTATGCAGGCTGAGCCGGAAAGACAATTGATGAGTTCATCTCTCGAGTCTTCGGGTTTGAGACTCAATAATTCCAATACAGAAACTATAGGATGTAGCAAATGCGCATGCGCGACTGAACTAATCACTCGTACAAGACAACTCGTTGTTTCCGAGTCCCATTAAAGATTCGTTCAAAATGAACGTTCACGAACGACCCATCACTAGTTTGCGCCCAAACAGTACACATATTGGGTCTGTCGGCAGCTTGAGCCTTCTTTAACCGCTAAAACTACCCCATAACTTTGATTCCTGTTCCTATTTAGTTTTTCTATACAATATTTTTCACAATAGCCCTGTAGGTTTTGTTTTATTTGTAGGAATCGTTTTATTTGTGTTTACGTTTGCGTGGATCACACATTACGATGCTGAAGATAACTCCTTTGTACCACCTTAAGTACTGCTGTCCAGGCTGCAATATCGCTATTTCGCCTGTAGGTGGACACTTCACTGAGGTTTACATTCAGAATTATGTTGCCTATTTAAATGTACGGGTTCAGAAATACATGTAGAGAAAGTAATTTTTTTATGTTTACCTGGCTGCGTCCTCTTTCCACCCAAAATCATAAACTACTCTCTAAATTTAAACCCCGGGAACTTGGCTCTTAAAGTCACGAAGAGCTATTTCCTAGCAAATTCAGACCTGATTGGATAGTGAGAAAACTATTGGAATAATATTAATTATTATTATTATTATTATTATTATTATTATGCTTTGCAGTAGTACAAGAAGTAGTAATATTAGTTGTTTTCCACCTATTTTGCAGGTATTGAGTTAACTGCCCCCCACACCTCTGAACTGGAGGCTATTGCTGTTGCCCTTCCTCTTAAAAGCCCGCACAAGCCCACACTGAACATGGAGCATAGAGTTGTCACTCAAAAACCTGCTAGCAAATGAGGGGAAGCCCCGCCCACACGAGAGATTTGTGCCAGAAGTGAAATCGAATCCTCACGCAGCGAAAACGTAAAAGGGCACGGCGTGACTGAAAAGCCAGCAGCAAAACTGAAAAAATAGCAGTGAAATTAAAAGTCTCACATGAAAGAATGTATTTTGAATTTGTTTGAATATATGTGAATTTTGAATGAATTTTGTTTGACATAAGGAACGTTTTGTTTCGAAATAAACACAAATCCGATTCCATAAACCAAAAGATTAGAGGATAATAACATAAAACTAATCACTGAACCTATGACTTTGCTTACAGCTTGTTTACAGGCAACTCGTTTGACACTATTGATGGAGGTGCTTTCCAGGGTCTACCACATCTGGAATATCTGTGAGTAAAAACTGACCTTTATTATTTCCTTTCTGCTACCCATTCAATAAAAACAATTTTGTAAGTGAACGTAACCCAACAACTTGATTTTAGATTTATTGAAAACAACAAAATCGATTCAGTATCGCCCCAGGCCTTCAGAGGTTTGAAATCTCTCTTACACTTGTGAGTATATCATTCTTTAGTTGTAATTTATTTACATTCAAATTTTTTACATAAACTAATATTTTGTTTTTAACTGATTATTAGGAGTCTTGCTTACAGTAACCTTGAGACATTACCCAAAGATGTTTTCAAGGACATGGATGCCTTAACAAAAGTGTAGGTTTTTCATGTTTTAGAATTTGAACAAACATAATAAACACAGTCTGCCTATGCATTGTTTGTTTATCAACTGACAAGCTGTTCAAGCAGGGATCTTCGAGGGAACCTGTTCAGCTGTGACTGTAAGCTGAAATGGCTGATTGAATGGATGTATAATACCAATGCAACAGTTGACCAGATATACTGCAGTGAGCCTCCACTTTATCAGGGGAAGAAAATCAATGACCTGATGCCTCAGTCATTTGACTGTATAACTGCAGGTAAGGAGGCATTCCCTTTAGATATAACATACCAGTGTACACAGTTGTTCAAAATCCAGGAACATCATGCTTAGGCCAATGGCATTACATGTGGAATCAAATGGCATAACTGATTTAGTTTTTTTGGTTTAAAGTAGGGATGGGCGATATGGCCTAAAATCTATATTGCGGTATGTTTTGGAACATAATATATATTTTGCGATATATTCTTTTCTTGCATATATGCACTTATATACACATACATATACATGTGTGTCAAAACATACTTACAAACCAGATACATTCAGCAGAATAAACACTCTTTAAATTTACTTGAAAAGTTTTGTAATTAAAAAAAATAAATGCACAATAAATGTTCTTAAAAATGCATTCTATATTTTTTGAAGATGTGTAAATTTGTCATACAGTTTGGCCATTTCAGTTTGGCTGAAGTGTTTGTGGTTGGTACCTCGTAATGTGGATCGAGTCTTAACCATGTTCTGAAAGACACTTTTTCCACTGTAAGAAACGGCACCATGTCCTCACACAGGTACACAATAATGGCATTTTTAATATCAGTCCTCCTCTGATAGGGAGTGCTTTAGAAAATGCTTGTAAAATATCAGTCTGCCGGTGTGTAGAGCCACCATTTTCTTTTACCTTGACTGACTGTGCGCTTGTGGAGGGCACATTATTTCCAAAACATGCTTCGTTTTGAGGTGATGAAAAAAAATATTTTATTCCTTCTCTTTGCTATTAGGCCTCGTCCACACGGACATTTGAATCTTGCGTATTATATCTGCGCTTGATTTACTTCAGTGAGGTACTACACTGGGCTCGTCTGAGAGTTTAACTCCAGCCTGCAGCCTGATGTGAAGTTTCGTGTATTCGACTTTGGGGGCAGTAATTATTCTCTCTATATTGTTTACGAGTCGGCCATCATGATTTGTAGTTCTACACTGAAAACACCATTGAAAACAAAGTTATTTTTTATTTGTTTAAACTTACAAAAAAAATCGGCACTGTAGGCAGGAGAGGATTCCAGCAGAAATGTGATGCCTCACGTATACGCAGCACCCAAGAACCGGGCCAATGAACAGAAAAACGCTTGGTGGTTAGTCTGCTCTCACCGGGCCGCAAACGTTGAAAAACGCCCAATTCAGATGCTTTCATCCAGAAGAGAAATAATTTAATTTAGGGAGCGCACCCCACCCCCCCACCCCAGTGTTGAAACTCTGTGCTATCAACTAAAACAGGTGCAACTTGATGACGTCAACATGTGCAATCGCAGTAGTATAGTCAAAATCTTTACTGTTGGCCAAATTCATACCGTTTATACCGCCCACTACTATTTTAAAGTAATCATCACATCCCTGAAAGATACTTAGTTATGGCTACTGAATGTGAATCGCAAAAACAATAGCACATGACGTTATTCACCTTATATTGTATATTACAGTTTCCCGCGTATCCATGAAATCCTCGAAAGTTAGTAAATCTGAACATTTAATTTCAAGACCCTGGAAAGTCCTTGGAACATTTTTTTAGGAACTGAAATTTCATGGATGACTTCTGCTGTCAACATGTTATAATTTTGTTTAAAATTATGCCTACGCCGACTTTTAATTTGCAAATGTTTCTTCCTCTGTAGATTTTTGGCACTGCAAACTTGTTTTCTGTGTGTAGTCAACATAATGTGTGCATAGCCACTTGCAGAAGGTCATACTACTGCTGCATGTGAGCAAGCGCACTTTGCATTTCCTCTGTGGAAATGCAGGCTAGTTTCAACAAAAAAGTCCATATAATAGTAATGTACATCCTTAATGTATGTAGTGTTGACATAACCATGCATTGTGGATATGAATGTAGGCTGTGAATATTATTGACATGAATGTTGGCTTTACATTCAGTCCGCTTTCTTGAATTGATTTTGTCCCTACAACGTCTATGCCATTCATAGTGTTTTATTGCATTTGCATCTAAAATTGTTTATTTATAACATATTCCTTGAATTTGATGTTAACCAAGGTGTGGGAACTCTGATACCAATTGGGCAGCATCTCTCTGTTAATTGGGCAGCTCTCTCTGCTTTATTGGCTGGAGCCATGATATGGTAACGGGTAAAAATGTACTCAAGTAATGAGTACAGTTGTATGTCTACAATTTCTGCCACTGCCAGTATTATGTGGATCCATAATTCATTGCTTATTTCAACATGTCCTATTTTGTTGCAGAGTTTGCTGCAGTGAAGACCCTCAAGTTTCAGTCAATTTCTGTGGAAGCCTTCACCTTTGGGAACAACCAGTATGCTGTGTTTGCGCAACCCTTTGCTGGTACATGCAGCTTCATGGAATGGGATCATGTCAACATGGAGTTCAGAGACTATGACAGCATAGAGAGTAAGAGCCACCAAATCCAATGCAGCGATGATACTAGGATATAAAGCTAAATTTGAAAGTTTCAAACATTGAAAAACTCCTCCTTTCAAATAGAGCTTTAGAATATCCTTAATAAACAGGTTTTGGTTTTTCAAACAAGCCGCCCTGCTCCAAAGAAACTGAATAATAAATATAATTAATAAAACTAATATTTTTAGAACATTTTACTTAACATTTATTCAGCCCATTATTGATATCTACAGATTTTTTTTTTATTTAGTGGGGCATTGCACGATGACCTGGTCTGTGTGTAGTTTACATGCAGTGTCAGCAAACTTATACATGACTGTAAAAATCAACCACAGTCCTCTCACAACGGACCCTGCATTCCACTGTATTAATGAATTGCATGAAATATTATGTGATTTTCACCCTTCTGAACTCCTGTTGCTTGTCTTTGAAAAAACTCCTAAGTGACAATGAAAACATGGTGAAAAATGCGGCTAACCAGTGGGAGCCACTCTGTGCTTTTCTGGCCCAAAACCAAACAATATCTGCATCTGCTTGGTGCAGCTTGCTTTCTGACTTTGGGTAGTGTGTTGCTTTCCAGGGAATGGGGAACAAAAAATTGGAACCAGTCTAACATCTTAAACAGGAGTGTAGATCATTGTCACAATATTGTAGCTAATGATGTCTCTTTCTTGGTTAGTTGAAATCAAATTAAAATTAAATTCATGATTATAAAAATTATTTTTACTTCCAGAAGCTGGCTGTATAGCTCTACCTAGTAAAAATAATTCCACACTTACCTAAAACTGTCAAGTTAAGTAATCTCAAATAGATTAAATGACAAGCTGTTACTTAGAAATGGACAGAAGTAGTGCCAACCTTCTGTCCCCTGAACTATGTTTGTATTTTTGTCTAAATTTCTCTATATTTCTCTAAATAGGCTGTTATTTAGAGAAATATAGAGAAATTTAGACAAAAATACAAACATAGTCATACTTGTGTTAGATTTTAAGGAGTTATAGAATGGCATACATTTTAATTTGGATCATCTTGACCATATTGTCAAATACTGATTATCCAAGCATATTTCAAGTATTTATATTTTGAATTATATTTAATTGGTGTGTCCAAAACATACCAATGTAGACACATTTAATTTTACACTGTTATTATTTAAACATTTAAGAATAATCCTAATATAAATATATTGAGTGATCGTATAAATTCCTTATCATTCTGTAAACATGTTCATATAATTTTTCATTCTAGAAACATTTCATGTTCATTGAAAAAGTAAGCAAAGAATTGCACCTGTTTGTAGTGATATTACTTATGAATTCTTCTTACTACACTTTTAAAAAAAAATTAGATTCAGTCTATCATAGGGCAGTTAGATTTATAATGGGAAATTTACCCATCACTGTGTACTCTTTCTAATCGACTTCACTGTCCAATAGAAGGTATTTATTTTGATTGATATTTCATTGATTTAAGAAAAAAATCAAGATTACTGTAATCATATTGCTGTTATTACCTTCATCTCCCCCTCTTTTTTATATAAACATATCTTAATTTTACTTTATTATATTTGTCATGTTTTATGACTTGAACACTTCAGCTTGTTTAATTTTGTTTCTTTGTAGGCACTTCCACAGTGGTCTGCAAGCCGATGGTCATTGGAAGTCAGCTCTTCGTCGTTGTTGCCCAGCTTTTTGGGGGCTCGCACATCTACAAACGAGACATCTCCGCCAACAAATTCATCAAAATTCAGGACATTGACATCTTGAAGATCCGGAAACCCAATGATATTGAAACATTCCAGGTCGATGGTGAGTCCTTCTTTGTCATTGCCGATAGCTCCAAAGCGGGGTCCACTACCGTGTACAAGTGGAACGGCAATGGCTTCTACTCACACCAGTCTTTGCACCCTTGGTACCGGGACACAGACGTAGAGTACCTGGAACTTTCTGGCAGATCCAAACTGATCCTGTCCAGCAGCTCACAGAGGCCTGTTGTCTATCAGTGGAACAAGAGCCGAAAACAGTTTGACTGGCAGACCGATATCCCTGAGATGGAGGATGTTTATGCTGTCAAGCATTTCAAGGCCAAAGGTGAGCTTTACATCTGTCTGACCCGCTTTATCGGCGACTCCAATGTGATGCAGTGGGATGGAGCCATGTTTACTGAAGTGCAGGCCGTGCCATCTCGAGGTTCCATGGTGTTCCAGCCCATTGTTATCAGCAACTGGCAGTATGCCATTTTGGGGAGCGACTACTCACTCACCCAAGTCTACCAGTGGGACGCCAAAAAGAAGCACTTTGTGCACTCCCAGGAGCTGAACGTTCAGGCACCAAGAGGTTTCTCTTTGGTGTCTATCGACAACCGCAACTTCCTGCTGGCCTCCAGCTTCAAAGGAAAGACTCAGATTTATGAGCACCTGATGATCGATCTGAGTAGTTAAAAGTGTAGCTTGCATGGGGCATTAATCATATTCTTCAGAGGTGTTGGGCATTTAAATCAGTACACCCCACCCACCTCTGTGCGGATGTCTCAAAAACTTTTACAACTCTGTTTGAACAAATTGTTGTTTTTTTGTCACTACATCGCTATTACTGCTGTTCAGTATGGACATAATGTTATTATTGCTATTACTGTAATGTAAATGTGTAGATTTTTACCCCCCACACACACACGTACTGTCAAAAATGTCCATGCTTTAAAAAAAAAAACTTTTTATTAAGAATTTTAAAGACAGTAGATCACTTTTTTCTATACAATCACCTTACTTTGTGGTGCAATTTTCCCAGCCTCATAACAACTTTTTTATGTGATCAGCAAAAAAAGTTTTTGGTTGAGCGCTTAACCACTGGTGCAATGCTGCTTCACATCATTATGATTATTAATGATAATCATCTTCCCCTTAAAGTTCCTCTTAATGGAAATCAGATGGTGCTAAATGGCATTACATTCTGCCAAATTACTACACTTCCAGCCTTCACCTTTTACAATGAAAATATACAAGTGCAAAACCATTTTTGAAACATGTCTGTATGGTGTGTGTATACATATAAACATGATAATTGCAATAATAGCATTATGTCCATGTTTTTCTCACTGCAGTAATCAGAAAAACAGAGTTATCTTATGTATTTTATACAGTGATAGACTAGTTACATTATTTTCGCCAATGTTAAAAAAATAATTTGGCCATTGTCAAGGACCTCAACCCCCAGCCATGTCCCCATGAACTTCTGAAGGCATGAAATGAAGTGGAAGAGCAACAGTTTATGCATACAAGCTTACTCTCAGAACTACATGCATTGTGTAGTCCACTAAAGATGGTTCCAGATGATTGGCTCTTGCCTTTTGTGACCTTCACTTTTGTCATGATTTCAGTTTTTCAAGTTCTCCTAAACAAAAGCCATTGTTAATTCATTCTTTTCCCAAACACAGGCAAGTGGAATGTTTACTAAAGAGGTATAATAACACAGAGTAAAACTACAGGTCAAATGATTAGCTGTTGACATACTAACTGGAAGCAAAATAAAACTGTTTACATTTTCACTGTAACCTTAAAACAAATTTTAACTTTTGTACAAATAAAATGACCATCTGCTTGACAGGACTTCTGATGCTCATTATCCTAAAAAAAATGTTTAGATAATGTATTTTTTTATTTAGTTTAATGTAGTAATTCTAACGCAATAATAAACCAACTTTACAAAATGTTATTAGTATAATACTAATTGCTGTTGTCTTTCTCTGCATATACAAACAGGGTTCTTGTTAAACTCTGAAAATGTCTAGAAATGTTTGAGTTGAAAAGCCCTCATTCCCATTCCTGGAAAAGTGGAAGTTCAGAAAATGCTGACTACTCACATTTCATTTTTTCCCTAGTCATTGTTACATGCTGCAGGTAAACTGAGCATTGTGTGTTGTATTTCAAAAGCAATCTGTTTGTATTTCAAAAGAAGGATTGATTCCAACGTGTTGATTGCATTTTGTCCTGTAACAATGTAACCTTTGCCTAGAGGCTACAAGAACCAGTGAATTTGTTCGATAGAAGTAATGAAAATATTAAATTCAGTAGACTGAATTTATCCATGACCAAACACTACATGAAGTATTAAGGAGGTTTGTTATTAAATCTTCTAGCAAAGAATTCCTAATCATGAGTGAACACTTGAACTGATTCCAACATGTCGATTATTGTGCTTAATACTAAATTATTACATATTGTATTCCTACTGTATGTACTTAATTTGATATTATTAGAAGAACTTTCCAGTCTGGGGCAGTATTATTTACTTCTAACTAAAAAAAATCCCTAATTATGGGTGAACTGTGGAATTCCTATTTTATGTGTTTAGTCAGAGATTATGTTCAGGCTGTATCATGGACGTTACCTTTGCCTACAACCAGTTCAACAGAAGTACAGAAGAACTGTTTCATCAGTGATCACGTGGTGATTTGGGGCGGGTGTTGGCGGTCTTCTTTTT
>JBBMFX010000101.1:22606023-22617772 GCA_037832545.1 Rhabdalestes septentrionalis
TATAGATATGCAAAGGATGTGTTTATTATTTTGAATTACAAGACCTTGTTTTTAACAATCTGCCTTGGTAGCATTTTGTACAATTACAATTTTGCATAACATATTATATAATAAAGTATAAAGTATTTCGTAGCATTATATGGAGACAGGATAACTGGCGTCCTTTTATCATGTCTTTTATTCAAAGTAAACCTTAAAATAACAAGGACAAAACAGCACCGATGACTTATGCATCCAACAAAAATATTAATTACTCCTTACTGAAGGAGTCAAGTCACAAACCGTTCAGTCTCACTCACACAGTAGAAATTCCAGTGCTCCCAGGACATAAGAGGGATTGCCCTCCAGTCCGTATATGTCTGTCACTATAAAGGCTCTGGGTGCTGGGGGTTATTGTACCATCCTCCGTAAGGGTTCATGTAAGCAGTCCCCGCGCGGCCAGGAGGGTCCCAGAGCGGCGCGAGCCCCAGGCACGGCGTAGAAGAGGCGCACGGCCCGCGCGCCTCTACCTCAGGTCCACCCACTCCGTGTTTCATGATCTTCTTATACTTAGAACGCTTGTTCTGGAACCAAATTTTAACCTGCAAGAATTAGAACATAAAGAAAGGTTTTAAACTAAAAAGTAGCAAGTAAATTAATTGATAAATTGTAATTTTTTTGGAAGGTCCGCTGATAATGTTGTGCAACGGTTCAGCGTGAACCAGAGATGTTATTGACACATGAGCTGAAAAAAGTTCATACATATGAAGAAAGACTTACAATGGCTAATCACAACCATAAATAAAAGATAAAAATTATCTGTTGTAACACTTCATTTGCATGGGCCGCTGTTGATGTTTTTCAAACGTTCAGTTTGATTTTAGCTACTGACTTCAACTTTAACTGAATATCTAGTGAATGTTACTTTAATCTAATCCTACCCCTAAACCCAAACGTAATATAGTTGCTAATTCACTACCGTTTCACCATATTGTTAACAATGTAATAATCTGTAGATGATCTACATTTGACCCTTCAGTAAAATGTGATTTAATAAATAAAAAATTGTTAGTAAAATCATTGCATATTTCACATGAATAACCAAGATGGATTTCATTTTCAATAAGAGCAATCACCAATAAACCAACAAAATAAGTCTAATCCAATATAATGAATGTTGCTATAAAGTAATGTCCCATAAAGTAAATGTAACATTGAAAACAAACAATGGTTTAATTAATGAGTTACTGGTACTCTATATTCACTTTCCTAGAGGAAAATGCAATTTGTACATTTTCTTAATTTTTATGTAAGAATAAAATAAAACACCTTAAATCAGAACAGAATCTATGGCTTTTGGATACACACACCATTGGCAAAATTTGTCTGCTGAAACATGTCTTTTCTCCGGGAGTGTAGAAAAGGTATAAATACACACCAGGTAAAGTACTGAATGGAACTCAACAGAGAAAGGTTAGCTTGCTAAGCAATTTTCTTCCCTTTTTTGGCTACATTTGGTATGAATGTATATGCTAAAGTTTGAAAATGAGAACCTAAATAGCTTAGGTGCTACACCAACAGACAAAAATAGATTAAAATACAGAAACAAGTATTATTTTTCCAACAAATATACATGTGCAAATGAATATGGACATTTTGAAAACTTTGCACTAACATACATTGGGTTTAATTAACTTATTTTTGCTCAATATGGATGGAAAATCGCAGCTTAAAGTTAAACAACTGAGCAGTTATGTCTTTTGAAAAGAGAGAATGCCATTTGAGACATTGTCCAATGCTAATGAAATCCTAAATACAAAGCAGCCTTGCTGGAGATGGGCTCAATGCCACCTCTGCATTTCATTACACACATGCCCTCTTATTGTTGTGCCCTGAAGCTTTATGAGGGACACCATGCATATACCTCATAATAACACTCATCCCAAAAATAATGTTAGCCAAATAACTCCCAAAGAGCTTTGTTGACAAAAAACATAGTGAACATAAATGTCAGATCCACACTATTATGTGGATTATTATATGATTCTGTTATCCATTGTTTCACAGCCAAGTATTTTCTGTATGACTTTAATGCAGAGCAAAAAAATAAAATTATATATGGCACTCAGAGGCCACACAAAGTGAAGATGAATTCAGCCCTTTGTTTTATTGCAAGATGGTTTTATCTTTTAGAATATTTACCCCATTCATTACTACAGGTTCAACAATAAGTCAAAATATATGTGTATGTGATTTTTTTTTGGCAGTTGACCTCTTCGACATCTTACAATATTAAAATTGAAATCAACACTTTGGTGGGAGAATACACCCTCCCCCACCTCCCCTACACCCCCACTCACCCACAAAAGCACAGTATGGAGTCTTTACACTCTTAACAAGCCACCAATCCACTAACAGTTTCCATAACCTCAGACAAGCAAAATCCGTGCAATGGCTTTTCAAACTGTTATTGGTTTGGCCGTCAACAGCCTTAATAAACATGTGTAAAAAAGAGGATTTTCTTTCTATTCCCAAAGACTGGTTTGCCAAACAGCTTTTACGGTGAACAGATTGTTTCCAGACCTGTGCTGGGTTGTGGTGAAAGCCAAATCATGTGCTGTGTGAGGCTTATTTATCAGCCTTCAATCATATTTACAGATCGTTTGGAAAATGGATGGTGAAAAAATGACTGTTACGCTTAGGGTCAAGCCTTTGTTTTGAAGCGACCTCCCTTCTACACTGCACTGGTAATGAATAGGGGCTATCTAAAAACAAGGCCATGTGTAAAATGTCTGAGTGTCTGCCTTCTTGAGTAGATCGTAGGCATGCTTTGATGCAGTCTGGTGAAGACTGAGGTCTAATCAAGAAAATAAGCCATCTGTGGAACAGATTTGGCCAACAAGAATGAGCAACCTGTCACACACAGGGTGGCAAGTGTCTGGGTGTTCAATGCAGAGAGTATGAATGAGAAAGAATAAGAATTGAATTGTAGCGCAACAAGGACTAGAATAAAGATCAGAGCAAAAGAAAAGTATTACAAATGTATTAAAAGGTCATGATTGTGTGCTTGCTCCTGTGGGTGGGCTCCTTTATTGTATATTAAAGTTTCTTTTGGTGCAGGGAAGAGTAAAGCCACGTGTGCCCAAATTACATTTTATATATTACATTTGAGTGTGAGGGTTTATGAAGCTTGTTTCAACCTGTATAAGTTTAGAATAAAAGGACTTATTTATTTCAGCCTGACATGGACACACATGACAATTTCTGCAAATGTATCAACCTGTCAAACAATAAAAGACAAAAAATTTCAACTGGATATAACAATGGGCCAGACCCTGAGCAAATGCGAAAAGGGAACTTCTAATGTGTATTTGTTTAACAAGAAAAAAGTCAGTTTACACTATGTAGGAGATAAAAATGCACTCTGTAAGGGATGGCTAAACAGGGGCATAAACTTCACCCTACATATGGACTGCAGGCCCGTTCATTGTATGGAACTGCCATGAAAGACTTTTTAAAGCCACAGGTAAGTACTTGGATATAGGCTCTTAAGTATGAGGCTTCAGGAGGAAAGTCCTCTGGATACCTATTTGAGCACTGACAAAATAGTAGCCCACACTATATTTACCTTAACAAGACATGTGAAATTCAGAAATAATCAGCCAAACCTTGCTGCTTAGGGGTTGTTTCAAAATCACATATCATGTATTTTAAAATGACGCAAATTTGCTTAAAGTGAGTAAATCCAGATTATAAGCACTAACCATGCAATATACCCTTCATAACAAACACCATTTACAACATATCAGCATCTGTCAATGACATGAGGACACGCACATTTGAGGCTTATAAATTTACACTAGGAAGGAAAAAGAGAGAGGGGAAAACCACCCTATATCAAATGGCATACCTTCTCATAATCATGTATTTTATCCTTGTACATCCAGTTTTTAAGCAATTGAATGCAAACTAGGCAAAATGCTCCATCAACTAACATTTTGAATAATAATTTACATTTTATGATTTCTCATTACTTTCAATCTCATTATCGTATTATTAAATTACTATTACTGTTTTATCTTGTTATTAACATACTATCGAAGACTCAGCAACTGAAATGGGGCTGGTTAATGTTTATACGGAACAATTTATAAACTGCATATATTGAGCAGTGCTTCAAACATTTTATGGCAGATTAAGTTTTCTCTTTTGTCAAGTCACCAGAAAAGTTTCCGGCGATGTTCTGATAACACAAAACTGTATTTTTATTATTGCAAGTATAATACACTCTACATCATAAAGTCAACATTTTTATAGCCATAATGCTAAAGACAACACTAAACAATTGATTTGAAAAAAGGAAGCAACATACACCTTTAGGTTATAGATATTTTTTTTATATATTTATTTATTTTTATACCCACAGTCTTGTTTCAACCTCTTTGTTTGTGAAATGCTATCATAATCTGAACTTTTTACAATATAAAAAATATTACAATATGAACAACAGGCCTACTTAGGTATGTGGTGTGTATTCAAATAATTGACTATCAATCAATACCCGTCCTTAAGTTTTATTATATTTGATTTTGGTAATGATGAATAATGATCATTTTTGTACTTTTGAATTGTTCAGATAATATAATACATTCAGTCTCATAACATAAATGTCCCATCCAGACTTTGTTAACTTACTGTTGGAATTTGAATGAGTACGGTACAAAGCTGGCCTCACTGGACTGACTTGTTGGATCAGAAACTAAATGCAATGGCGGATAGTTACAGTCACACAGTTATATGTATTTCGATGCAATGCTTTACACCCATCAATTCAAGATTTATACTTTTGTGAGAATGTTAAAGTGTAGCTTTTAAAATTAAACTAAAATTGTGAATGAAGACACATACATGCAACTATATAACATACAGACCCCCTAATTTGTTTTTGGGTTTAATGTCATTCTGTTTGTTCAGCACCTGGACTGTGATGTTGGACATACTTCTCGCTTTGCAGCTGTAGCTTCTTATTCAGACCAAAAGGTTTCTAAATGGAGATAGCTGTCCTGCCGGTATGCTGACAGATATGCTCCATGTTCTAAGAAGATATGCCCCATGCTCTAACTGCAGTTCCACTGGGTAGTTTAGGAGCTTTAGGAGTTTTTATGAACTGATCCTTTTTAATTCACACTCAGTCTGTTTTGTTGGGCTATTTTACATACTTTACACTCAGTTTTGCATCTTTACTTCAGGAAAGAAAAGTTCTTCACATAACTCCACGGGAAATCTTTCCTTTCACTGCCATTAGACTCCACAACTTCTCACTTTGTCACACCTTCACACAATAATTTGTGCAATAGCTACATGCTTCTTTGTTTTATAATTTATTGCTTGGGTCTGAATCATTTTCATTATCTTTCTCACTATGTGATTATTTTGCACTATGATGTACAATAGCCTGCCATGTGCAATATTGTGCAATGATCTTAACAACTGCTAAAACATGCAGAATCTTATCTCACGCAATGGGCATACAATTTGAATATCGCTGTTTCTGTAAATATTATTTCTGTACTATGAATCTCAACTATGTGCAGTTGTTACTCCGAACAACCATTTGTGTCATCTACTGAACTGCAAGTTATTTACCTGTAGTATACCCAGAATTTTTGTATATAGTATAGTCTATTTTATATTGAGTGTTTTCTGTTGATATTTTAGGCTTTATGTTTTATATTTTTATATTTTATATTGTCCTTGTCTCAGGGACTCATAAGCAGTTTTCTTGGGGATCAGTAGTTTCTGACTCTGATACTTCGAGCGCACGCTGTTCCCTGGTGAATGGCAGGGCGGGTCGTACCTGTGTCTGTGTGAGGCCGAGCTGTGCAGCCAGGTCTGCTCTCTCGGGCAGGGCCAGGTACTGGGTTTGCTGGAAACGCTGCTGCAGCGCCGCCAGCTGCCCGCTGGAGTAGATGGTGCGGGGCTTGCGGAGCTTCTTGCCTTTCCCCCCGAGCTGCAGCTGGCCTGAGTCCGCCCCCACGGCCTGCACGCGTCCTTGTGAATGACAGGAGCAAGTTAGAAATTTTCCCCAGAAAAATACGGCCTACACAGGGTTAATGCGCATTTAAGCACCACACTAAGGCTGATTTACGAGCCAGTGAAACGAATCACAGTAAATAACATGGTGATTTGTGTCACCGAGGATATGTTCAAACATAAAACTAGCCAATGAAACACGTGAAAATTCATTTTGGGAATCCGCAGATCAGCAGGTCTGCCTTTCATTTCCATGAGAATTAACAGAATAGAACACAAATAGACATTTTAATACACAATGTAAATACACATTTTTCTACACTTACTGGAAAATTCATGTATATAATAAATGTATTAAAAGAGCATCACGAATGTTGGTTTGTGCGGGACAAAGTAAATTAATGTCAGGACATGTAACTTTCTTTAATGTGTAGGAAAAATTACATTCAGTTAATTGAACCAACTGGTTATCTTTTTGCTGCAAGCAATCCTCTCTAGTTTTGTTTTTATTACGTACCTTTGTTCTTGAATAAAATTAGCATTAAATAAAAAACATTTTACCAATTTCGGTTTAATTTTTCTTTTACTGCATTTCTGACGGCTACTTTTAATAACAGGTTATTTATTTTAAGTAAATTGGCAATTGATTATTATATTTAGGTACTAATACGTCTATTCAATTTTTAATTGAATGCGTCTATTCAATTTTAAATATCCCATTTTAATCCTGAAACTGTCAGCTGTTTATTTGAAGGGTGGCTCACCGGCTTCACCGCATTTTCTTCTCTGACACTTAGGAATGAATGAATAAATGAATGAATGGATGAATAAATTAATGGATATGAAATGAATGGATAAATGAATGAGTGTACTGAGAATGATGACTACAGTGAGTGGAGTGAATAGAGTGAGTCTAGTGAGTGAACTGAGTGGAGTAGAGTGGAGTGAGTTGACTGAATGGACACTGTAGATGTGGACAGTGTATAGAGTGAGTGGAATGAATGGAGTAGGTCTAGTGAGTATAGTGAGCGTACTTATTGTACTGAGTATAATGAGTGAAGTGATGTAGTTAGTGGAGTGTGTGGAGTAATTACTGTGAATGTAGTGTGTTGAGTGTGTCTCTCAGTGCTGTGCTCACCTGGCTGCTCTGTTCGGCTCTGTTGCCGCAGCGCAGTGCTGTAGTTGTCCTGCTGGTAGGGCAGGTAGGCATGCGAGGGAGGAACTGTAGCCTGCCCGCGGTAGGGAAAGCCCAGGGTTCGAGTGTAGTGGTCCACAGCGCAGGGGTAGGGTGTCTCGTGTTGGTGGGGTCCCGACACAGGGTAGCCCGCTGGGGGCATTCCGGAGCCTGGCGAAGAGGAGAAGGGCATAAAAGCGGGCGGCCTGGGGGCAGCGGCCAAAGGGTCAGACATGAAGCCCACCGACATTATAAAGGGAAGAGTCCATGAAGGCGGCGGGAGGACGGGGGCTCAAATCGGATCCAGTCACGAACCAGAGCAGCATAGGGAGAGAAAAAATACGTCTAAAACATAACTCGCAAAAAAATAATACATTAAAAAACGCAAACAGTCCCAACCCTGGTTTGGGTCTCAGTTAAAACGAACTGAATTGTCAAAATCCTTTCTTAAACATGGACACAAAACCAGCCAGAAAGAATACACACAAACACACGCACGTACACACACTGCAGGTCCGCTGAGCGCGCTCTGATTGGTCCCCTGCCCGCGATGTCAGAGTCCCAGAGGGCAAACCTCATTAAACTCATTAGCAGGTTTACAGAAAGGAGAGGAAAACTCCCCAATCCCACCAGCATCACTGCGTTCCACAGTGGACTTCATCTCAATCACAGCTATAAGGACATTTTTTTAAAAAGGACTGGTGGTATTAAACGCAAGTACGTAATCATTAAGGCACGCGGCTATTTGTAAAGGAATTTCCAAAAGATACAAAAATAACAAAAAAGCAAATAAAAAACAATAAAACAAAACAATAACTACAGCCCTGACCTATTACAACGAAATGTTTAAAAATAATGAAAAAGGGGAGAGGGTCGGTGAATAAGAAACCAAATCTAGTCTAAATTCCTGTTTACACATCACAATTTTTTAATTTCAAAATAAAATACAGTAATAAAATACTTATTTTTCGCACTTAGAAGGTAAGCCATTAAATTCCAATTATCAGTGAAATCGTAAAACAGCAATCTGAATAACCGAGTAACACACGAACCTATATAAATCACCGTGTTTTAATGTAAATGGAATGCCCACTTACTAACACACACCTACACGCACACACACACACACACACACACACACACACACACACACACATGCATATATATGTAGATTACATTGCATGTTTCAGACATTACCTACATTTATGCATTTGAAAACATTAAAATATAAACATTGAGCGATTTATTTAAATTTAAATTTTGAATATTGACTTTTAATAGCTCTTTACTAACTTAACCCAGACTATTTTCTTCTGCTGGACATCAGTTCTGCTGCTGAAAATGTTAAAATATTCTCCAAACCCCGAAAATGTTACATTAAAATAACATTTAGAATAAACAGTATTTAACTGATTGTATATGTTTCCATAACCTAATCTAAAATCCTTCTAAGATAATGTAGCATGGGCATGAAAAACAATGAGAAATATAGGGATCCTGTGTTTTAGCTAGAGGCCAAACTCAGTTTTACAGGTACAGTGGAGACTCAATAGGCCTTAGAATAAATGTCAGGTTCTTTTGTTACTAGTGCTGGTTTGACCCCAACAGCAGACGCGCAGCTTTGCCAAATACATTTGCCAACCTATCTGACTGAGGACGGCAAAAGAAAGTAATGTCTGGAGAATAATGAGACTGGAATGGTCTGTTCTAATGTGGAGGAAATTTCACAGTGGTAACGCAAGTGATGGGGTGGTCCAGAGTGTGATCCCATATTTCGAACCAATGTACATTGTAAAAATTATTTAAATTCGTTGAGTTCACAGATATTGCAATGGCATGTTACAAAGAAAACAAATGACGAGTATAATGTTATGTAGTTAACACTGGGAAACTGATTTGAAATCTAAAATAACATTTAATGTGAAGAGCACCCATTCGTTTTTGCGTTTTTTATCAAGCATATAGCATGTAGGTACATTACACACAAGGTCACAGTTATCACTTCAAATTATGTGGAGACAAATGTGGGCTAAATCTTGTTTAGACATATTGTCTAATTAAAAAGCTGAATATTGACACAAATATGTCCAGCAAAATGGCAGCGTTTATTCAGGCATGAGTGGTCTATATTCTGCCAAGTGTTAAATTTGTCTCAATGACACTGAACCCAAAATAATCTGATATATTTCAGGCATCTACAACCAGAGTTCACTTCTTCTATAGATGTTGGGATTATCCAAAATAATTGTGCTGTGTCATTTTTATAATTATGCAGTTCAGTAAAGATTTTTAAAGCACTAATTATTAATTTAGTGATATAGGTCAAGCATACCTACTTCAGTAGATAGAATGATCAATATTTGAATTCATTCTTGTTCCCTGAAGTTATAATTAATAATAGATGACAGACAAAATGTGAGTAAAAGCTACACTTTCACTGTTGGTACATTTTCAAGTTCCAAATGAACTGTGAGTCATGCAGTTGAGGTGAGCTCACACTTACAGTCCCATTTTATTATGCTGCAGCACTGCCTTTACATTAACCCCCATTTAATAAGTTTCATGCAAACTAAAGCTGTTATTATAAAGCAACAAACTCCATATATAGCTGAAAACCAGTATGTCGTTAGCATGCAAAATGTTCATGTTTTACCATGTGATAGTTTCCTTAGGTCTACACAGCTCAACCACAAAAGACACAAGCTCTGCATGGTCTGCTAGCCCAATAACCTCAACAAAACCACAGATTACCACTGTGGAGAAATCATACTGTTACAAAAGACAGCAAAAGATGCGACATGACAGATCATTAGTTTGGATATGCAGTTGCCTGCTTCAGTGATGACTTGATTTTCTTTTTCAAATGGAGGAAAAAAATTGTTGTCCATACACGAGCCAGGACATTTTTTATGAGGAGTAATTCCAAAACACAAAATATTAATCCGGCTGCTTTTGACTCCCCAAGAGCTACTACCCCACCCAAGGGCAACTGCTGTTCAAAAGTTTAAAAGCAGATATTATTGTTCCTATTGCTGTTGACTAGAGTCACTTAAACTACTCCACACTCAACAAATAATATCTCTACTGACCCTTAACTGTGAATAATCTGTAAATACATAGACTGTCACCTGTAATTATGTCTGTGCATAAATGCTGGAAGAGAATGGTATCCCTCCCAAGGTTTCTTTCTTTATGGAGATTTTTCTTACTTCTCTTGGCTCGTTAATTGATTCAAACTGGGATTCAGTAAAGCTAGTGACAACATCCATTTTAAAAAGCACTACACCAATGCAATTCAGTTCTAATCTAATGGTCTGCAAGTTCCCACTTCACAGATATAGATGCTACTGCGTCCATGGGCAAGACTGAGTGATTTCTATACACTATGTCTGAGAGATTAATGTACCTTTAAAAAATATAGGAGCAAAGATTCACCCTCATCCCCGTATTCTAAAAGGCAGCATAGCAGCCAGAGTGGATTCCTGTGAATAGCGTTCATAACAAAGTGGGGTGCAGGTTGGGGTGTGGGGAAGGAGGGAGTGGGTGAAAAGGAAAGGTAGACTCTCTTTAAGGTTGTAATTATGTCTGTGTTACGGGGAAGAACAAAGCAGAGCCCTGCAGTCATAGGGCTGGGATGTGTCCTCACAGTGCCTTAATACACGCAAGGGAGAACGTTAATAACAATACTGCTGATCGTGGCCCAGACTGGCTGGCGTCTGCTTCTCTATGAGTATGAGCATGTGTGTATGTGTGTGTGTGTGTGTGTGCACAAAACAAGTAAAGATTGACAGTGCATGTGTGTGTGTTACAGAGAGAGAACCTGTGCCCCCTGCAAAAGGTAACTATCAGTTTATGAAAGTTGACCACGTCCACTGTAGGTCATTGATGCGGCATGACAGCACCCATTTTATCCAAATGAGCTGGCTATTCTGTCTGTGTGTCCCAGGTCAGCCTTTCCACCAGTTCGCGTGTCACAGTTTTCTAGGGCCAGGGTTGTGTCGCAAATGCTCTGAGCAGCAGATTTTTCCCATTGTGACAAAACAAGTTTCCCAGTACACTTTACTGATCAAATACCTAAAAGAAATGAACCATATACACTAATATGCACATAACATAAGTTTGTTCTCTGCAGAGAATATGTTATCACCGGACAATGTATTTTGGGGCACAGGGGTGTTTGCACAGCTGAACATACTGAACTAAGTCTTTAAAAAATGTATTTTTAAAAAGTGTATCCAAATACTAAATACAATAATCTAGGTCCAGTTTCATGGGTATATGAACACACCACACCACAGCAGACAGGGTGAACAGTGTAAAATTCTTTCTCTGCATTTAACCCATTCACCAACTGAAGCAAGGCTGCTGCTAACAAAGAGCACCTGATGAGTAATGTGTGGGGTCGGCACCCCAAACAAGGGCACCTCAGTGGTGATGCCAGCATTTGAGCCCCCCAACCTTCAGCTTGCAGTGCTAATGCCTTATCCAATAGGTCAGGCATCACCAAATGGCGGACCGCGGTCCGGATCCGGACAGAATGAATGTTCTGTCCGGACCAGTGAC
>JBBMFX010000101.1:22621590-22633213 GCA_037832545.1 Rhabdalestes septentrionalis
CGTCTTGTGCTGGAACTACGCTAAGAGACGCTAAAGAGTGCTCCGGACCAACCTTACGAACGTGGGACGTTCATAAGATATACTTAGTGTACGAACGCTTCGAGTTAAGAGAGAGTTTAAGGTGAAATTAAGACCTATTTAGCGTTAAGAAGCTTTCGAGAAACCGGGCCCAGATAACTACTGTGTAATTGTATTTTAATATATATTTTCTTCAGTCAGTTTTTCAAATAAAGATTCTACTCTAGTATTTTCTTAAAGATACTTTATTGATATATATTTGATATAGTACATTATTTATATAGTCTCTACTGTCTCTTCTTAAAAGTTTATAGATGAAATTTTAAAAAAGGATGTGAGAGGTGTAATGCTACAAGGCACAACTAAAAACTAATATCCTTGTAAGAAATTGTTTGTTACGGTTTTTATTTGAATAAATATAGGCATCTTGCTTTTTAAAAATATTACTTTTTTTTTTTTAACTGGCTGAAAAGAAGACACAAATTTACAGGAAGAAGGTGCAACAAAGGGTGATTTGAACGATGGTATGAAAGAACCATTGTAGTTCCCCAAGTAACAAGTTCTGTAAATATCTTAAAAACTCACAAAAAACAATAACACATTTAAGTGAATTACATTCAGTGATAAGTTATAGGTAAATCAGTTAGAAATATGCATACATTTATTTAATATTCATGAAAATGCAGCATTTCTTGTTGACTGTTACACCGTTTTCTGTGAACATGCTTACATTTTTCGGGCACAGTTTCTATTTGTTGCAACTTTTAACATTTTGAAAAAGAATAGCACATACATAGCCATAATGTTTGCAGAGCACAGGTTTGATACTTAAAATCTGTAAATAAAAAGTGACATCCTGCTCACCATCCACAAACACATTTAATTGTTATATACATTGCTGTGTTTGTCAAATATGGCCAGTTCTTTCTGGATATGAATTTGGACAATCACATTATTAATTACTAATGTAACATAATAACGAATCAAATTAAAATGTTCAAAGTTAACTAGATCTATGCAACCATAATCTTAAACCAATTCTGAGTCTGATATGAGAGTGTGCTATGATACAGGATTCACACCTTTGTGAGAAGAAAAGCTAATTCTCACCACTTAAGTGGCCTTTGTCTATGTGGAACCTGCTTACTGCTTTTACTGCAGAATAATGGTGTCTGATTATAAAGACAACAGACAGGGCAGATATAGCAGCCCACAGTCGAATGCTCCCCCAGGGGAGTGGGACACAGCACATGCACACCCAATCAACACACAATGCCACAAGGACTGAGGTTGCCAGGTACAGACAGTGAATTTCTAAAGACCGGTTTACCAGGTCTAAGGATTATCCCTCTGGAGTTACATGAACCCCTGCAGAAATGTGACCCCTGAGCCCACCACCCCATCATAATATGGTGGGAAGACCCAGAGTATCAAGAGGGCTTGTCGTTAAACGTCTAATCTTTGTCCATATGTACAGTCAGACTCAGAAGACCAGACATCTGTCTGTGCAAGATGAGCATTGCCACCTGAGGGGAAAACCTGAAGAGATTTTCAGCAGTAACACTAAGTCTATTAAACCATTTTTTAAATAGATTTGGACAAATGATTGACTGCAGTTATAAAACGAATAGATCCATTTTCCCCTATTTTACTTGCATAGATAATATATGGAAAAACGACTTGCCCCAAGGTCAAACCCATATTTTTTACCACTCTTTAATGGTAACAAACCAATAGGATCAAGTTCAGTGGCTGATGAGAAATCTTGGCTTTGTCAAGTGTTAAGTTCCACTGTGACCTACTATGTGGTTCTATGTGGTGCACAGGCCATCTCTGACACATGGTGTGAGTATAAACGCACAGGTAATCATTCCAGATGGATTTATTCTGATGATAATTCAGTACAAAACAGACAGTATAGACATGCAAACTAATTCATACTTTACTTAACAAGTAACACACTTTAATGATACCATATAAGACCATTTGTTTTGTCAGAGCACCTCAAAGCAACCATGAATGTAAAGCTAAGCTTTTGGATGAATGGAAAACAGGTCCATGAAAAAAAGACAATGTCAAATGTGCACATGACCTTGTTGTACACAGCTTCAGGCACTGAGTCCATCAAATCAAAGTGCTTGTCACTAGTGCCTCTGTTGAAGAAGATAATTATGGAGAGAGGTGATGCTTATTCCCTCCCTGAGTAAGTGCTAAGCGTCAGATTGTCTGCTGTCTGCGGGACTGCCAATGACTTCAAAGGCACATTTTTGCTCTGTCATATTTTCACTTCCTGTGATGCTTAAGACGTCACACTATACAAAAGTTTAAAACATTCCTTTCTTTAAAGAAAGTCTAGACAAAAGTTAGAAGTCTGGATGTGTTCAGCAAATGAAACAGACTGATGCATATTAAAAAGAGTAGGGCTGGAACTGGTCCTTAAATTCATGTTGCCAGTATGCTGATGGATGAACCTCAGAGGAGGAGCAAGCGCCCCCTATTGGTGACAGAGCCAGTCACTTGATGCCATATGAAGATTGATGGAATTGGACAAAGGACCTTTAGAAAAGATCAAAGCCACATGTCTGATTGTCTCTCATTTTAACACAGCTCTAAATAGGTCATGACCTTTACCTGTTGATCCAAGCAGCTCTTTACTGCAGGCCTAGTTCCCTGTACAGGTATGCAGTGAATATCAAATTTACGGCAGAATACATGATATATGTAACAGAAGAAACTAGGATATACCCATGAAAATACATCTTTTAAAATACGCACATAATTTTCTTACACTCTGAAAATTGAATGCTGTGTTTTTTTTGTAAATTTAAATATCAGACATGAATTCACAGTGATGTTTCATTTATATTTAAAGAATTTTCCTATTTATATGGAGGATAACATGACTCTACCTAAAAACAGGGGTTATTTGACTGCTTCACAATAAGAGTTTGGTCAATTAAGCCATTTCCCTCACAATCTATCTCCCTGCAGCACCTAGATCCACTGAGCTGCAGCTGCAGAGGCCATGCGAGTCAGGCAGATGGAGAAGATTGGGGTTAAACCTTGCCTGGCCCTAGGGACTGGAGGGATTGTCTCAATTCCTGTGGCTGAATAAAGAACTAGAGAGTGTAAGGCTGGCAAGCTGTCCTTGGTATACTAAATACATTCTGCAATATATGCTAGTACCTTTGAGCACAAGTTTATTTAATTGGTGAAATAAAATGTTCTAGTAAAAGTTCAATTACAAAGCTCTGAAAGAAAGCTGTTAAACTGAAGAGTTTTCTGAAACTGAATATGTTATGAATTTCCCAAATTTTATAATCACATAATCGTGTATCTCCTTAGCCAGGTTTTCTTCAAAAAGTGTTTTTAATCAAAAGGGATTACCTGTAAATATTACAAAGTGTTGGCAAACCCATATCTTGAAGATACAGAGCAGCAGTGATGTAATTCCAACAAACATCTGAAAAAGACAGAAGAAATCAGAAGAGGAGCATGGTGGTTTTTAGTTACTGCTCGTCTTGTCAGATGGCTGGATGTTTAAAAAAAGTTCCTACATAAGTTCTTACTTCACATACTTTTCCCCAGAAGCACTAGACTGTAGACATTTTGCCATGCAGCCTCCAAGGCCATCTGCTGGAGCTTTAGCCCAAAGCCACTCGGGCCTTCCACTTCAAACTCAATTAGCCAAACCACATTTCAAAAGTGCTCGAGCTTACCTGCCAATGGTTAAATTCTTTTGGTGTCAAAGAGCTGGATTAAACCTGAGGCAGGCAGAGTCTGCCTACAGAATGGAACAGGATTAGAGCAAACAAAAGACTAAAAGTATGCCCTGACACCTGTATAGGTTCTGTGGCTACTAGAGTACCCACTAATGGGTGATGGCTTTGGTCCAATTTGCAGGTGCTCACAACCTAATCTCCCAACGCAGTACAGCATCTGCTTTCATCTTGACCTATTCTCAAGACATAGGCCTTACCTGACAATTTGCCTTCCAACCAGCCTTGCAGCATAACCCAGGTAATCAATCATTTACATCAGTAATTAGGGTCCAGTGTCAAAACAGAAATTGAACACAAGATAGGAGACCAGGGGTGAGCAGTAGAGTTGACGTCAGACTCGACAAGTGTTAGGCAATAGTGAGAGTGAGGGCATGGGACGAGATCTGAAGTCTGTAGGCTGTGGTTCGATGCCCTGAGGTTCTGACATTCCATACCACCATTATGCAAGAAACACCTTTTTTTACATCTTCTCCCTAAAGTCATCCACAGAAGGAATGCAAGCTCTGAAAAAGTTCAGTACTTGTATTCCTTGTACATCTTTCTCTCACTTCTAGACACATATCAGTTAACAGTAAGACAGTAAGTCTTTGTCTGCTACCTCCCCTTAGGTACTTTGCATAGCTGTGGTTGGGTACCTGAGCATCCTTTTCTATTAGCCACAACCCCTTTCACCATAAGACTCGAGCAGGACGCAGGACTTCCTAGTAAATGATTGGGGAATTGTACCGAACATCTGATGAGAATACATAGCAAAAGGGTTAAAAATGTATAGTCTCTTCACTTGTGCAACAGCTAAAAGAAATTGTTGCTTCACTTAGCTTTGATTAAGCAGCAACCTTACAGCCCAAGGCAGAGTTAGGATTTTAAAGACAAAATTCCTCTGCTTTGACACGGGCTGGACAATGAATTAGTGCATTATCCACAGGAACAGTTAGTCTCAGGGTGGAGCAGTAGATCAAAGGATGATGATATTACTGCCGCACTTCAGGTAGAGTTGAGGCATGCATCCCAGTGCAGAGGACACGTATTCACCTGGTAAGACACCCAACTCTCATCACTGATTATACAACCTGGTGCAATATGGGAAAAGTTACAGTTTTCCTCTAATCTCGCTGTTGTTTCAGTGTGTTGGGGGGTGGGGGTGCTGATGGCATCACGCTGTCGTTTCATAGGCGAGTGCAGAATTTAGCTGTCTTGCTCCATAGAAATCCATACATTTTCCATCCAGGGGCCGAATGGATAGTTCTGGCATGCTGGATGTGGCCCACGGGCCGCCAAATAATAATCACTGCTATAAAAGGAATAATGATTATTATACATTTGCTCATATTTATGCTAACAACATTCACATAACAAGTTGGCTGATTCAAATTTACATTACTACTGTATATAAATACATTATTTCCTCAAGGCACTCATCAAAATTTCATTAAAGAATTCCAAACAGTACTGTATGCTCCCTGGATTGGCTTTAAATCAGGAATTGGACTAATAACAATGGTTTTCCATCAACTCAGACTTGTCATTATTAATTAATTTTTCTTAATTGCACTGCCAGCTGATAATCAACAGCTCAGCATTCCTGTGTGTCAGATTGGATATTTCCAGATATTTCTTACAGTAATAACTGTTACAACGAATGTGAAGTGAATAGTTTTACCTAACAAAAAAGCAACATTTTTAGAAAAGCCAATAAATGCTTCGCTGTTTTTATGTTCGAGAAACAGCTAGTCATCGATCCACTCTTGCTTCTCTCAACAGCTGTGGTTATTTACTGTGAAATGGAGTCTTCATTTCATGATCGTCCAGTTCCACTGATATATACACACAGTGAGCCATACTTTAAAGAGCCAGTGAGTAGAAGTGCTAACTGGGATTTGTTTGGATCATTCCAGCACCTGTTTTTCCCACAAGCGTACATGAGTATCTGCTCAGTGATGTCAACCTGAGACATTTACAAGATAAATGGGCTTGTGGGAATCCTTGTTGTCATTTTCTCTTGAGTCAACACAATTATTTGCAGTAGATCAAGAAACCATTATAGAACAACAAGTTCTTGACAAAGTCTCCTGGGTTAGGCATGGCATACTAAAGTAGAACTCATTTTTCCACTGGTGCCAATATGACTGTGAGTTACAGGAGTGCCAAAAGGTAGATTTGCCCTCTGTTTATATTTCTTTCAAAGAAAAAGAAAACGAAAACGACCAAATACTAATTGATTCTGTAGAATCAATAAAAGGCCTAACTGCCAAGGTTTACACCTTAGGAGAGGCAGGAAAAATGGTTGGCCTCTGTGGGTTTTGATTAGCCTTAATGACCTACCATTTGGGAAGATGTGTTTGGATCGCAGAAGGATGTGGTGGAGGCAATATTCAAGCAAAAGAGAAGCGGAACCACAAACAGGCCTAATGAGACATGCATGCTTACCAGATAACAAGGTCTTATCTAAATAACCAGAGAAGCACTCAGAGCAGGTGTCCTCAGGTGTTTCATCAGGGCACAAATTACAACAACCAAAAAGACCACAACTGCCATATTTTTAAGCTGAGGCACATTCTATTAAAATAATTACCTAATTTAGCAGACTCATAGCAGTCTCATTAAATACCACTAGGAAATAAAGATTTAACTAGTGAATTAACGAAAGATATTACAGCTATTTTTTTTTTATTACAGCTCTCCAACATCAATGTGCTGTTTTGAGATTTTGCTATTTTGTGCCAACCACTTGTGCCACCATCAGTCAACACAAAAGAGATTTAGCTTACCATTGCTAAAGTAAAGAAAACCTCATGGAAGGTTGACAGGTGGGCACAACCTTTGATAATTGATCCAGTCTAACCACACACCTGTTTGATGCTCCTCGCTCCCATGTGTATAATGTTAGCCCCTCGACATATGCCAACAACAAATCTCTTATGGTCCAATTTAGTGGTTAACACGAAGAAATAAACACAGATGCTCCAGAGAACAAAGGTGTCATGCAGTCACCTTTTTGAGAGTCACCTAGTTTTTTTCACCTAGAGAAGTGGTCCCAAACCCGGGGCCACAGACCAGTACCAGTCTGTTGATCAATTGGTTCTGGACCGGGCAATAAATTCATTTTAAATCATTTTATTTGAAAAACCTTTTATTTTGAAAAATGATCAGATTCTCTTGCGGTGATAAAATGGTCGGGGACCACTGATTTAGAGTGGTTAAAATGTAAATATAATAGGACTTTTCAAGATGTCATCATGTTCAAGGCCTTATCAATTAATTTCCTTTCTACCGCAATAAAAGTTTAGATAGCTTAAATGTATATTATAATCCTGCTGTGTAACCATCAATTTATATCATAAACATGCTGTGTAACCTATGGGGTAAAATCTCTGGCAACAAATGTGAGAAGAAATCTGGCACAAAAAAAGTACAGCAAATTTTACAAATAAAAAACTAAGTACAACACATTTTGCTTTTATAACAAGGCAAATTTAATGTCCAACAAGACTTTGATAGGAGAGTGTGTGCATAACGCAAAAAAAGATGATGAAGAAATTTCTTTGATGTTGTGCTTGATTTAGATTATTTTAATCATCTTTAATCAATGATTCTGAAACTGAATGTAGGTTGAACCATATTTCGACATATCAAAGTGAGAAAATGCTACAACAAAATCCTCCTATTAAATATGGAATTATTGTAGTCTTGGGCCATGTTTGTTTCTTAAGAGAAGATTTAGTCATTAGTTATTAGTTTTTGAAATAAAATAACCTACTTTTCTCCCCATAATTTCTCTTTGGGAGTGTGGCACAAGAGACTGTACCACTCAAGTATGTCACAGTTTGGGTTGTGATAACCTATTGTTCAATGTTTAAAAAAAACAAAACAAATATGTTTATTTAATTTACCTCACACCAGGGTCATCAGTCCTAATTGCTGAACAAAATAATTCAAAACTATTATTAGTTCATAACCAACAATCACAATGAATTTCCACTTATTGGCCTACATATTTCTGAACTACTGAATTTTTCTCAGAGAATTCAACAATAAGATGGCAAGTATAGTGTCTATTAAAAATGTGTGAAATCCATGAAAGCAGTCCAAGAAATCCATGCAACTAACACTCTGCGGTTTCTTTAAGTGTTCTTTTGAAACATCTAAAAGTAGCTTATTTACATTGTAGATCATTAAATTTGCTCTTCTGCATGTTGGAGAATTTACATTTGGCCCTTGTAAATAGTAACAAAAAGGTTACACTATTTTAGTCAAGCCAAAATCAAAGAGCTTTTTATGGATACTACCTTGAAAACATTTTGTTAAGAGCGACTTTCTATCAACTTTACGATTACGATTTCCAGAGAATGATATTTATTATGAGCTCACTGTGCAAAGGCAGATGTGACAGTGGTTTATTTAAAAGCAACACTTTTGTCTGATTCAAAGACAGCTGTGGATTTTGTCTTTTTTGTTTGTTTGTTTTTTTAATGAAGTTGGCATAATGTAACTATTTATAGAAATGTTACTTATTCTCAATAGGTTGGCCTAATAAGTGCCCCTGATTGGTTAACATTGATTTGAACTGACAGGGTTAGAGGATCTATGCTATTTTTCAAACCCAGTGAGCACACAGCCAGTGATTCCACCACTCAGACACAAGTTTGAACTTGCTTGCAAAAGACAGAACAATATGCGTTGTGTTAGATGGACTGTCAAAATCACATTCTTACATTTTTCTTTCAAATTTTCATAGTGTAGGATCTCGGTTGCGGCTGCCCCTCCTAGCATTACCTTATATGTTGCCAATCAGAGATGTGTCCCAGATGTGACCAGAGTTCCTGTGTGCTTGTCTCTTTCTGCCTGACTGCATTGAGATCTGTGCAATAAACCCCCAGCCTCCGTTTTGACAGAGGTAATCCGGGCCGTGTTAACACGACTTCATTACTTGTAATCTGCTCTCTAGAGTTGAACATGAAAAACAACACTTGGCATCTGTAAACCAGTCAAAGAAAACATGGCTCACATAGAAGAGGGAATTATCTGATTTCTTTTACTATGGCAAACCCTTTGGTCAGAGAGAGTGCAGAAGGCACCGTGACTTGATTTCTTAAAATTGTCAGAATAAAAAATGCCTGTCACAAAGGCATTTTTCCTTGTTCTGCACAAAATTATGCAGACAACTCTGTTCTCCTTGATCATGAACACAAGATTATATCAATGTTATGGGTTTGAAGGATTTGTCCTTCAAAAACACATGATGAGCGAGCACCTGACCCACGCAGATCCAAACGGTAAATTGTCATCATACAGTGCCTTAAAAGGAAGTTCCCCTGATTTGCGTTGAAGCTTAGGGTGTCAGATGATGTGCTGAGTTTTGTTTGGTCATGTAGAACCAAATTTATTGTACTGTAAAAAAACACCACTGGGGTTTTAAAATCGTGTGACACACAAATACCCACAAAAAAACAAAAATGCTCAAATTTCGTTAAGTCTTAGAAACAAAGAATAATAACACAACGTTTTTTGACCCAAGAGTAGTTTTTTGGGGGTATTTTTTGAATGAAGGACAATTATCAACAGAACAGTGACATAGTAGCAGCGTGGTAGGCAGGGGCGCTGCCAGGGGGGAAAGGTTAGAGCGATTCTAGGGGCCCAGCACTGACATGGGGCCCTGTTAGGGGCTAGCAATAGCCCAAGATTTCTGGCGGCACCCCTGGTGGTGGGTGCTATAAGGTTAAGAGTAAGGTTAGTTTTAGATTTATAATTAGGTTTACTAGGAACATTCACATCCTAAATAAAGTTCAGTTGCATTTAATAGATATTTAGTTGAGTACTAGTTAAACCAAGCTTGAACAGATCCAGTAAACTACCAACTACGGTTTCCCTTTCCTCTTCAGCATGATGGATTTGTTTAGTTGAAAAAAGGCATAAGAATGCACGTGACGTTTATGCATCAGCAGAGGACAATTAAAACTTTTGCAAACTGTCACGAGTCTGAGGTTTATTTTTCTTTTCTTTTAAGAGTGCAATACAGCTGGATGATGTAAACAATTTTTGCTGCAGTTCTGTAGGAAACTCCAGATGTCATTTAAAGTCATTGATTTTTTCTTTGATTTTGCACCAGGTTTATGGCTTTATATTTTTGTTTGGTGGACTTTTTTCAACCCAGCAGTGGCACCGATGCCCTTAAACTTGCTGCATTGCTAAGACTGTCACTCCTGGGACCCACCTTACTAGGCCCCTTACTTCCAGAGAAGGGCAATCTTCCAAATTTGACACAGTTTGGGGAATAATCTTTTCTATTTCAGCATGACTGTGGCCCAGTGCACAAAGCAAGGTCCATAAAGACATGGTTGCATGAGTTCTGTGTGGAAGAACTTGACTGGCCTGAACGGAGCCCTGACCTCAAGCCCATCCAACCCCTTTGGGATGACGATTGTGAAGATGGAGATTGCGAGCCAAAGACATCAAAACATTTAATTGATGATTTAACTAAAGATTCCCTTTCTGCAAGATGTCACCAGCTTTCATAGGGACACTCTATCCAAGGTGCATCAAGGTGCTCTCAGTGAGAAACCCCAGCCAGCAAACTTGCCCGTAGCCTAGCCCTAAGTGAGTGACTGTTCTTTGGTCCGGCTATTGTCATGCATTACTGAGCCTGAAATCCTCTGGGGTAACGCGACTTGTTGGGACAAACTCTATTGTATTTCCAGGGTCTGTGAGATTTGAAAAGCTGATTTGACACCCATTCCCCCATAACACCCTTACCCACCTTGTTACCTTTGTGCAGAAGGACGGCACATCTATTGTGTCTATTCAACAATGACAACAAAAAACAACAACAATACTGGGACATACCCACCTGAGTATCCACCCCTTGGAGACAATGCTGCCACCAAGCCACCACACTTGGCCTGCCAGTCATCCTGACCCAACCCTTGACTCCCTGTGGACACAGGAATGCCTAACTTTTCTTTTCTAGCAATGCTCTCAGGAGGATTAACCACATAACAAGAACAACACAAAGAAGACTTCCACTCAGGATAACAGCTGATTCTATTGAGTGGGTGACTTTGACTAGCATTGCTGTGAACATACCAATACACATGCAGAATGCAATGGCAGTACACAATCAATGTAGTATTTGATGTGCTTGCTGTTTAGATGAAGACAACTGGCTTCCAGCTGAGCATGAGGAGCCTGTTTAATATCAGAGTGGAGTCCCATGCTGTAGTGTGCTGTGGTTTCCACATTGCAGTTAAATATAATGTAAGAATATATATAATGCATGTCTAAGCAGTGCGCTGTGTACACATTGCAAAGAACTAAAAAAATAACTAAATTACAAAACACAAATCATCCAGCTAATACATGTATCGCATGTTAACACAATTTTTTAACCTTTTATTTTGAAATTCCGTTGCTATTTCGTTTTGATGTGTACCGATAGCACACGGCTCTAGAATGTGGCTGTATTCTCGGCTGGTTTTCCTGGGGGCACGCGTCCCAATACTTTTATCCATATTATATGGTAAGCCTGACACCTGCGAAAACCAGCCGAGAGCTGGAGCACTGCATGGACAAAAGTAATGGGACGTCTGAACATTACTCCAACAGAGAATTTAATGGCACTGCATTCAGACACAGACTTTCATATTATGTTGGTCCACCTTTACAATTGCTATAATGGTTTAGCCCATGTTCAGGACTCTGAGGGTAACTTGTCTACATAACTATATAACTATATAAAGCGTGAATATCCTGACAGGGGCAAATAGCTTTGGATTTATATTTGATTTGATTGCATTAAGTTTAAGTTTTATATTAAGTTTACACTATTA
>JBBMFX010000101.1:22657189-22696917 GCA_037832545.1 Rhabdalestes septentrionalis
GCCACAGCAAACAGCAGAGGTTATAAATACCCGCGTCTCTTGCTCCTTTCAAAATAAAGGTCCCTATGAAAAAAGACACAAGTTCTTTTTTGTGGTCCTGGCTTTCCAGTGCAAGGGTCTATTTCAGGTTATTCTCAGTGCCACGCACCTACAACATCCTGAAAGCTGATTCTCTAAATATGACACAGGCAGTAGTTTAAGACATGCTTAAACATGCTAATTAACCAGCCAGTTATATATATTTTACAATATGTAATATACATTTATAAAACTACACTTGTGCACTTCCTTAAAAAGCCATACAAGATTTTTGCAACACATTCAAAGACTCAGTAAGACACCAATTGCAAATGGCAACACAGGTTTTTCCTAATGAACTGGTCTGAATACTCGTTTTTGGTAGATTTAGTGTCATGTGCCTAATACAAATGATTAAATTAATGTAAAAAAACCAGACTATAATCAGTCATGAAGATGAATGTTTTGGATTAAACCTGCCATGTGAACACACAATACATAAACATAGAGCTTTTGTTAGACAGAGAATGGTTACTGATCATTATAAAAGATTATAATAAAATTCTAAAAATGATATAGTACAGGAACAGTTGCGCTCCTTTATTTCCATATGATCTACATGGGTTACATAGGCTTTAACTTCTGTCTTGCTATCCTTTCAAGACTTTTAGGCTGCTGAAATATCATGTTGTGTATGTCGCAGATCTAAAGCCTTGTTTGGAGTGTTATTTACATATTGATTTGAGTTCAAGTTGTTGACCGCTAAATGTTGCTTAGTTGCACATAATTTAGTTGCACATAATTTGACAGGCACTGAAAGTGTGAGTATGGCAATATTTGCTTGTATGGGAAGGGTGTTGCCTCTTTGTTGTGGCATTCCAAAAACCTAGAGAGGGCCAGTCTAAAAGTATTTACAAAAAGATCTTAGGATTGCATAGATCTGACAAGCACAGTAGAAAACATCTTTCAGTTTTCAGCACATGGACATGTCATGAACACAGAACATAACGGAAAAATTCTGGTTTTATTTTGCTGAGAGCCGTTAGGTGATGATTAGAACCCCACACAACACACACGCCTGTTGATATGGTCTTTCCTTTGATGCATGCTTTTGCCGTGTGGAATGTCACCCCGCCTGTGGTTTCAATACATCCCACACACCTGTCTTGTGTCTAATGTATCTGTCTCAGTTCTGAACACAGACACACAGGCCAACACACACACATATGCATATAAACGCTTGGCCATACAAAGACAAAGCCGACCTGGGTTACTGACTTACATCACACTATTGTGTGGCTGACCAGTGTCTAGATAACAATGTGTCTATAATAATGTAACTGTTCCAACCCCTCCCCCATCACACCAGTATGACTGTCTTATACATACATGTCCTTCATGTATCCACACTAATAAACAAGTTTATTGAGTTTCTTGTTCCATTGCGGGATAACAATTACACCTTACATCAACAAGGAGACACAGAACAGAATACATGAATACATCCATTGTAGTTCTCTTGAACTATTATTCAAACTATGGAATAATTTGTATTGTGTTTATGTACAATAATATCTTAAACAATGTATAAGAAAAAATATTTTGCTCAGTATTTCATTATTTTATGTACAATCATTTATTAAATAACAAAATTGTCCTTTAATTATTTATTTATGACACATAATTTGTCAACCTATCTAGACCAATATTTAATCACCATTTTTAAAAGCTATTTTACATCAATAATAATTAACTAAAAATAATTTTTCCTACGCTTCTGTTTTACTTCAGTACAATATTTGTGATTACCTAAATGTAAACTTAATAAAATACAACTGTAAAATATTGTATGAGAAAATCCTGGCCAGATGGCAAAGGGTCCTTTCTGTGTGGAATTTTCCTGTTCTCCCAGTGTCCACCTGGTTCTGTTTTCCTCCCACTGTCCAAAGACATGTATGTTAGGCGAAATGAAGACACAAAATTTCCCTTAGGTGTGAATGAAAAGTGTAAGTAAAGTGCCATACGTGAAAACACTACAGCACACAGTGTGAACAGAATGAAATTCTTTCTCTGTGTTTGACCCATTCCCCAAGCGAAGCAGCAGGCAGTCACAGGGGAACACAGGTGAGCAGTATGTGGAGATAGTACCCTTGCTCAAGGTTACATCAATGGTGCCACAAGCAGTCCTGGGATTTTAACCCATGGCCTTTAGATTGTGAGTGGGAACTCCCCAACCACTACACCACCAGCCACCCACACACAACTTATAATTGTGATATTATTTTATTGTGGGACCTCCACGCGTTCTCACCCCTAGTGTAGAGTATATGCTAATAAGATAAGCACAAATGGCACAAAATATGACCAGAAAAAAAAATCCAAGCACATACACACATCTGTTCATGCATACAGTAGTTCAGCAGATTCTGACCCAAATCCCTGTCTAGTCAGCTGAAGAGTGAGAAAAGGATAGGAATAAAATAAAGGAAAATAAAATAAAAGGCAGCAGGAGGTGGAGAAGGAGAAGAGGAGGGTTATGTGTGGAATGCTTCAAACCCGGGGCTGGTGTTGCTACTCGTCCCAGACTCTGTGCCGTCACCACTGGGGTCTGTGGCCAGACCTCCCTGTGCCAGACCCACTGGCTCCAAAGCCCGCCCAGGCCAGTTTAGCTGCAGCACAGGACCCATAATTACACCACATTACATCCCCTCCCCCTTTGCTTACTGTTAAGACTTTAGCAGGGGCCTGAATAGGAAGAGCGCAACCATTCAGCAACAATTCAGCAGTGTTTTTTAATAGAAGTTAAACATTTTGGAAGATGAACTATGTATGTTGAGTTTAAATGTAAATTTTCATTTTTTTAAAGATTGTGTATAAACAAGGTCTCCTCATGCTGCTGGAAGTTACCAGTTAAATCCTAAAATGCTCATTCCAAAGTCTGTCAGATAGAATTTGCTGGGAGTTTTTCTGACTTAGTATACATCAAATGTAACAATCTTAGGCTTGGGCTTTGTGTGTTGAATAATAATGCCATTGAGCCACAGTTCACAGTACTGGTATGCATATCAATATAGTGACAATGTAGTGGCAAACATCATCACCCAGCACATATCACCTTTACAAAATGTAATTTAAATTCCTATCCTTGGAATTTGTAAAGTGGACAGGGTAGGCACTATGATGCAAACATCAATGATCCAAATGTGGAGAAATGAACCTGCCCATCAGTGTGAAATCTGCACCAATTGTTGATAAACATTACACTGTTCTCCTCTGCCTTTTTAAAAAATATCTGCACTTGTAAAAGCATTTTCTATTTCTGTAGAATCAATTTTCTGTTTTCCTTCATTTCATATATATTACTGTCACTGATTGATCTGCGTGAGAGGGGGAAGGGGAGGATGCACACAGTACTATTTACAGGTTTTAATGGAAAAACACAAAACACAGAATGCACAGACTGAAACAAAATAACAAAAGCCTTGGCTCTAACCAAAAACACAGAACAAGAATGAAATAAACAGGGCAATGACAAACGAATGACCAAGACCCATGCTCCTCAAACGAACAAAAAAAAACAAAACCAGAATCTCCGGCTTGAGTTTACCCAAAATGCAACACGGCCAGGAAAACGTGGACACGGGCAGAGGGTGCAAGATCGTGCACCACCTCAGGGCAGAACGGGAGGAACACAGGCCTGAAAGACACGACAGACCAACATAAACTGGATACAAGTATGGGGACGGAGAGAAAACAAAGGGAGACAGAGAGTACAGAAAGGGAAACTAATATTCGGGAGATGGGGAACGGGATCTACGTGACGGGGATGAGATGGCCATCACAGTACCCCCCTCTCCAGGCTGAATAACCTCCGGGCGATTCCTAGGTACACGCCGTCGTCCTGATGTTTGCGGGAGCAATGGCGGCCACGCGGTGGGCTGAAGTACTGTCAACCTCGATTGCCTCGGGAGGTGTGGTGGCCACCTCGCTCTCATTCAGGGGGCCGGGTCAGACAGACCTGAGGAGAGAAACATGAAACACAGGGTGGCTTTTTAAATCAGGGGGTAACTGTCACTTAAACCACACAGGGTTTACTTGTTTCAAAAGTAAAAAGGACCAGTGAAACGAGGAGACATCTTGGAACAGGGATACGAGAGGCAGAGGTCTTTTGTGGCTAGCCAAACTCTGTCACCCACCATGGTGGGAGGCGCCTCCCTCCGCCGACTGTCGGCACGGTCTGCCTGCTTGATGTATGTATGTGCGTCCTCCTACGCCCGCTCCGCCCGGTGGAACCAGGTGTCCATTCCAGGAGCCGCAGTGGGGCTCTGGTCCGATGGACAAAGCAGGGGTTGACGCCCGAGCACACACTCGAAAGGAGTCAGGGCAGTGGCGGAGTGGCACAGGGAGTTCTGGGCATACTCTGCCCAGACGAGGAAGTCCGCCCAGTCGTGCTGCCGGCTGTGACAATATGCCCGAAGGAATCGGCCGAGTTCCTGAATGGTCTGCTCTGCCTCACCATTCGACTGGGGGTGATACCCCGAGGTCAGGCTGACCGCTGACCCCAAATGGCCCATGAAGGCCTTCCACACCCTCGACGTGAATTGGGAGCCATGGTCTGACACGGTGTCCTCCGGAATACCGTACACCCGGAACACTGACTGGAACAGGGCTTCCGTGACCTGTCGAGCAGAGGGGAGAGAATGAAAAGGAATGAATCGGTAGCCCTTCGAGAACCGATCCACCACAACCAGAACCGTAGTGTACCCTTTGGACTCCGGCAGGTCCTTGACAAAGTCCACTGCTAGGTGAGACCATGGCCTGTCCGGCACTGGTAGGGGCATTAGTTTTCCAGCTGGGAGAACACGGGGACTTTTTGTTGTGGCACATACCGAGCACAAAAGCACTGACTGCAGGATGTCTCGCAAGTTGCAAAGCCCGGGTGACCGGTTGGGGGGTCACGTGAGCCCACTCCACCACTCTCTGTTGCAACACCTCTGGCATGAAGGTTTTATCCGCGGGACTCTCAAGAGGAATAGTGACTCCCTCGAATGCCACTCTTCGTCCAGGTCCCATTGAATGGGGGCTGCGAAGAACTGGGGTGGCAGAATAGGCTCAGGTTCCCTGCCTCTTTTTCGGTGCCGAACTGCCATGAAAGGGCATCGGCCTTACCTTTCATCTTAGATCTGGAAGCGGAACCGGGAGAAAAACAAAGCCCACCGTGCCTGTCTGGGGTTTAGCCTCTTGGTCTTTTTTACATGCTCCAGGTTGCGGTGATTGGTGAGGGCGTCACCCCTCTAGCAGGTGACGCCACTCCTCCAACGCTACCTTCACAGCTCACGATTGCCAACGACGTAGTTCCTCTCTGCCTCCGTCAGCTTCCTAGAGAAAAAGGCACAGGGATGTAATTTCCTGGGGAAGCCATGGTGTTGCGACAGGACCGCCCCTACCACTACCTCTGAGGCATCCACCTCCATGGTGTACTGTCTCTCCGGGACCAGCATCCGCAAAATAGGCCAAATTTTCCAAAAGCCGCACGTACAGCTGGGGTGAAAATCAAAACCTTAGGAGAGTCTCGAAGGAGGGATGTCAGCGGGGCAGCCACCATGCTATAGTTTTCAATGAATCACCGATAGTAATTGGTAAACCCCAGGAAGTGTTGCACATCCGTGACTGTCGTGGGCTCTGGCCACTCAGACATGGCCTCCACTTTTGCCTTCTCCATGGAGATCCCTTACCGGCTGATGCAGTGACTGAGATTCAGGGGTGTGTTGCATATGTGGTGACTGTGAAGGGCATGCACCGTAACAGGTTTGGCCAAGGGACAGGTAGGAATGCAGAAGGACTGTGAAATAAAATTCCAAGCCGATCCCAACTATAAGGTCACAAACAGAGGGAACAGGGTTAAAACCAGGCAAAGCAACAGACATAACAAACTGATTACATAAACTACAATCAGAGACCTGAGCTGGGGCAGCCTTTGAAGGCCGTAGCGGACACTGGAAACCGCCCTGCTTTACCACAGTATAGACAGACCCCTGCCTCGATTCGCTGCTGGCGTTGCTGAATCCGGGACGCCCCCAGTTGCATCGGCTCAGGAGCAGGCTCGCCGTTGGCAGGGATGACAGTGGCAGGTGGAGATGGACGAGGCTGGAGGTGTTTTCGGCGGGAAGGTGAGGAGCGCGAGACTGGCATCGACCCGCCGGACCTCTCTCGTAGGTGCTGGTCCAGCGTGAACACCAGTCCGATAACCTTCTCCAGGCCATGTCAGTGTCCTGGCACGCGAGCTCCTTCTTCACCTCCACACTCAATCCTTCCCGGAACATGGTGAGAAGAGCCTCGTCATTCCAGCCGCTGTCTGCGGCCAGGATCCAAAAATCCAGGGCGTAATCACAGACGGACCCTGAGCCATGTCGCATTCGCATGAGCCTGGTTCCGCTCGTTTGTCCCTGCCCGGGGTGAATGAACACCGCCCGGATCTGGCGGGTGAATGTGGTGTATGAGGTGGTACTCAGGCCACCACCCCTCCAGACGTCAGCTGCCCAGGCCTGAGCCCGCCCCGTCAGCCTCTGGATCACCACCGTGATCCGCTGCCTTTCTGTGAGCTCTGGATTATCAGCAAAGAACAAATCACAAGACAGGAGGAAGTTCTTGCACCCACTTGCATACCCGTGGAAACCCCTCTCTGGCTGGCCAGTGGATACTGGTGGAGCTGGAGCTGGGGTTGGACCGTTGGAGCCGGTGGCTTTGATGGACCGGGGGCCGCCTGGTCTCCAGGCAGGGGTACTGCTGAGGCGTCCATGGGCATATGCTGTAGTGTGTAAACAAAGGGAGACAGGGAGTACAGAAAGGGAAACTAATATTCGGGAGACGGGGAATGGGATCTACACGACAGGGACGAGATGGCCATCACAATTACTTCCTTATTTCTACTTTATGTGTGATAATACGCTATATAAATAAATATGACTTGACTAGATAACACTAAAATTCATCACTGCTGAGACTGAATATCCCAAAGACTATTGTTAATTCAGTGGTGGCAATATCTTATCTAAAAATGTATACTTTATCCTACAAAGGTTACCTTATCTATTAGGTGGGAGAGTGACAACTACTTTATTCAAATATGACATGTTCTCACAATCTGAAACTCAAACTCATTTTTGTACTCTCATAATTGAAACACAAATTTTAGTTGAATGTCTGTTGGGAAAGAAATAATCAGGGGCTGGTAAAATTTTGACAGTTTGGAAAGAAGTGTTCAAACTGAGAGTTTTAAAGGGAAATTTAATGGATGTAATTTCTCCTTCAATTGATATGTAACTTTTTCGAAAAAACAGAAATATAATGTTACTCCTGAAAAATAATTTTCTGCATCAATACTATTTGATCGGAAAGAAAGTTGGCTCCTCATGTCAACATTTTAGGCTCAATCACCCTCTTTCACACCTGTCTTTTTCTGTTTCTCTGACTCCTCTCTCCCATGATCACACATCTTGCAATTTATGTGTAGTTCATGTACAGTATTTATTTATGTATAGTAGTTTAATGGAAGGCCCTGTAGATTTTGTACATTTGTATTTCTTTTAACAATAATTGTAACTTGAATTTTCTATGGGATCTAAAAAGTATTTGTGTCTTTCTGTCTGTCTTTCTGCCTAAATGGCAAAATGTCTAGCAAGCATGGAGATCAAAGGACTGAATTATTCATTTCAGACAGTCAAAATGGAGGTACTTTCTTTTTAATGAATGGGTGCCTCATAACTTTTTAATGAAAGAGATAGCAGGTAAACCCCATGTTCACTAAGAGCCATAACTGAAGTTGAATAAGCAGTATCTGATAATCCTGCTACTTCAAAGTACTAAAGCATGGAAAAATCTCTCATTGAAAGCTCAAGGTGTCTTCTGTGGTTCATTTTGGGTATTGTGACAAAAGTCCTGATGAAGAAAATCTCAGTGAACTCTCAATGAAATCTCAGTGTGGAAAAGAAATTTAATCAATGTTATATGTCATTGGCAATTTTACTTGCTGCCCAATTTAGTAACTATGTGTCGCATCCCTCCCTCTCCAAGCACACAAAGCAGGCACATTTGACTTCCATTGTTTATGTCTTTATTTTCAAAAACAAAAACTGGCATGAGAGCCAAACTCAAAACTGTACTATTCTTAAATAAAAAGAGACAGGAGTTACAAAGGAAGAATGATGGTAATAATCACAAAACATAATTACTTGTCTCCTGAGCACACTGGCAGCTGAAACAGAAACAGATACATTTAACAAAAACCTGGTGCGCTCAAGAACTAACAAAATCCACCACCCTTGCGGCCTCTAGCGTCCACCCACAAACAATGTCCCGAGACCTGACAGTATGCCAATCAGGAGGTTTTGTGATGACAGGATTACAGCAGAAGACAGAATGTACAAGACTTTATTAAGGAAGCTGAAAGGGTTACATGGTGAAGAACAGCCAGGCATGCTATCCTGTTGCTGTCTCCACAGCTTAATGAAGGCCCAGCCTGTTTATCTGGGGTCAGTGGGTAGAGAGAGAGGCTTCATAAATCTGACAGAGCCTTCTTGAGGAATACCTCATCCTCTGAAACAGAAACAGGAAAATTATACACTGGACAGACTGCTTTTCCTCTTTTTCCTCCTTTTACTACTGCTGTAATTTTCTTTTAAGCAAATCTTCCTAAAATAACCTTAACCTAATAATTCCAATCCAAATACATGCAGGAGTTCCTGGAGGTCCTCCTGGGTGGTTTTCCCCTGTTTCATTTGCACTATTGCGTTTGCTGACTTATCATAGATCCCTGTGGGAACACACTGATGGGAGAGTTGGCAGTTACTGTATGGTACAAGCGCTTGAAGTTACATAGCATAACATTTAAAGAGGGACATGTAATATACTAATCATGTAATCATGTACTTGTGAATAATCTATATGTCAGTATATTAAAAGTATTCTTTTAATCAAAAGTGTTTTCAATGGCAGAATTTGAACTGCTGATGTAAATTGCATTTTAAAAAATGATCCCTCTGTTGTTGACTGTGTAATGTGCAATCTTTCTCACCGGCTCCTGAGATTTGCATATTGTTTGCTTACACTTGTTTGTTGTCCTACCCCTGGCCAACCAGTGCAATCTCCTGTCTACTCTTTGATTAATTTCCTTGACTCATTGTTGTTGACTGTAAGAGCATCATGCCATGCTGGAGAGTGTGTTTCTAAGATGGGTTTGTAAGATGAGTTCTTAGTAGTTAAATATTATTATATTAAGTTAGAACGCAATCTGCACGATCCATGCCAGCAGCGCAACAAATGCTAATATTTTTGTTGCCATTCCACCAAACAGCTTATCATATGGATGTTCTTCCACTTTTTGTTGATCCTCAAGGTGACAAGACATCATCCTGAGATTTGTTGGGGTTCCTATCACACAGAATCAAAATGAATGAAAATTAAAATCATATCATAATATTACTGGCTACTGGGGTTCAAAATGTCATCAAACATGAATGTCCAGAAAGACAGAGAAGACCCACATTTATTTTATTTTATGTCTTAGAAACAAACAAAAAAGCATGAAATCTTTGAGCCCTGGAGAACTTTCAGGATAGTTTCTGCTCACAAGTGGGTGGGGAGGGCCCGCAGTGGGAGTGGGTCCTAACAGTGGCTGAGCGACTGTGTGCCGAGTGAAAGAGCAGCAAAATGGCAAATGCGTAGGAGAGTAAACAGTGGTTTTAGACTGTTTTACACTATTTATATTTGTTGAAATCAGATTATCCTGTCAAGATCTGAGTTCAAAGGATTAAATATAGTGACAAATCACAACAACGATATTATTGTCTGTCCACACCAATACCTCTCCAGCCACTCTCAGTATGTTTGCTTATGTGTTCCCCTTCTCAACTTTGATCTCCTGGTTTTGCTCTGTCTGGCTCATGCTCCCCTGTTATGAGGACAACATAGTACTCAATGGGAGTACATTTTATGCACCTCCTGAAGGATCCTGGAAAGACTTGATCTGTATGAACTCTGTATGTGACCCATGTAGGATTCAACCTTTCTGAACTCTGTGCTAACTGCTTATAGTAAAAGCCCTACTGGTGTCGCTTGTGTTTTCCCTGTATTTTCTGCCTACACACCCACACATTTGCAAAATGCCAATGTCAGTTAGCTTGTAAATTAACATTTGAATAGAATGCCACTTTAGCTGACTGGCTGACTAATTGTGTTATAGCAGCCCCACATCCTTGGAACAATATGTCTTTATAATGAATCATTATTGTACAAGGGATAATAGATTATGTTTACACTCAGAATTTTGGCACATTTTGTTTGTTTGATTGGGGTTTTTTTCTTTATGCATTATATTGAATGGCTAACAGTAATCATGCTTTTCATTCAGCAGAAATGTATCATATCATATAGCACAGAATGAACTGTTATATTAATTTTTTTACTTTCATATAATTTAGTTTGGGATTCACAACGAATGTGCCTATTGGAATTACTTAAGAACCTTTAAGGAAGCCCTTTTGAGGGTGCAGTTTCTACTATTCTACTAAGTGGCCATGTTCCAACCAGCTAGCCTTGAGTTCTCAGCAATATAAAATAGCTTTTTTATATAATCACTTGTGTGGAATCAACTGGAGGTGCATCTGTCTTCCAGAAGGGAAGTTTGGTTTTTTTTTAAAGGGAAGGAACTAACCTTAAGCAAAGGCTTTGGATCTCTTCCATCAAGTCAGGCGAATGGGGTCTGAGAGGGTAACTTCGAATTCTCTTTAATACCCATTTAAAGGAAGTAAAATATCCATTCCTACCTGCTACAGCAGCGTCATTAAAACGAAAACTCATCCGGTGCCTTGACAGTCCAATCAGCATACGTATGTTTTGTACTTTTGCATTTTATTTAATATTTTTTAGTAAAACTCTAGTGCACCTAGTGTATCACTTGTGTATATAACTGTAGTTGGAAAGTAATTTCAGATTGTTAGAGTGTTGGCCAATATGTAGATAACATGTTGTGGACTAGTTTTTATTTAAGTATGTATAATGGTATTAATTGTACTGAGTACTGGTGTACTGGTAGATTTCAACCAGGCAGTGTCCTTCTTAAAATGTACTACAAGCATTTGGAATGCATGAGAGCCTATTAAATAGTTTACTAGAAAATAACAATGACTAAATCAGCAATGTTTTGCACAAGAGGTCCAGTCAGGTTTACACATGAGCATTTTCCAGTCCTAATTGAAATGAGTAATTGAATTGAAATAGTGGACTTTCCAAATGAAGTAAAAATGAAGTAAAAATGCTGAAACCTGTTGTGTCTGAAACACACAATGACAAAAAAAAAACCTTAAGCTCATGTTTAAATAGCAGACATCTCAAGTTCCTCTTCTAATATTACCAAGGGAAAAAAATGAGTGGCACATTTGTCTGATAAAGTCAGTTCAAAGAGCTCAAATCTTAGACTCCATCAAAGACTGTACAAGGGTAGCTTTGAGCTGTAGCTGCAAAACCACAAAAAAAACAAATGATGTCTATTGAAACAGAAATGCCTATGATCTCATTTGAACCAAAGTTTCCGATGCTACAGTCTCCCTGGATGAGTTGTGAATATACACATTTCTCCATGATCTCCCCCTACACATCTATCAGCAGTAACGACTAAAGACGTTTATTCAGGCATTGAAAGGAAAACACCAGCCACCAAATCTCAGCAAAGGTTTGTAGACAAAAAATGTGACATGAAAAAGTGATTTATGTTTTATGGTTATTCATCAAGAGAGACTTTTTTTTGATTGTTTGTTCTTAAGACACATTTGCTTTTAGCAAAAAAAATCAATAGTGACTAAAAATACCAAATGATAACAGATGAAGGCTACATTTGGGCCTATAAATAGAAGGCAGTATGAACCTGTCTAACACAAACATGTTCAGAAAATCACACAAGTATTCACCATAGCCAGGAATAGGACACTGATTTAACGTTGTTGTTACTGACCAATTGATATTAGCAAAAATGTTAACTGCATTAAACTTAAACTTGTAAACTTGTACACAGCACTTCCTCTCTTATTCAAAGGTGTAGGGGAATTATTTTGGCCACTGTAGGTCCAATAAGTAGATATGTTTCAGTGGGGGGAAGCCAACTCCAGATTAAAGTATTTGAATGCAAAGTTTAAAGTCCCTATTGGTGTAATGTTAGGCATCCCAATACTTTATAAATAATCTACTCTTAAATTTTTTGTAGGTGATAAGCTAACCCTGCAAGAAACTGTTTTTGCCAGTCCCTTTTTTTGCTCTAATCATTCTAAAATATTGCACTTTCTCTGATGAACTAAACTGATTCATATTTAATTGTAATCTGTGAAATCAGTTGACTAATGAACTAGTGTGAAATAATAATATTATCGGTGTTATACCCATTGTAAAAGATTTGTTCCTGTTCATTTACATTGCGTGTCTTTTACATTGCATTTCTAGTCCCTGATCATTTAAATGTACGATAAAATGATATAAAAAATGCTTACATGCATATCCACCCACATACAAACACACAGACCGAGCAGATCACACAACTGCACATGTGGTCTTATATACATACAGCATACACACACACACGCTCGTGGGTGGCATTGGAAAGGCAGAAGGCTCTGTAAATAGATCAGGAGCAACCCTTCTATTTCTCTGACCCATGTTTCCTTTCCTGAGGTCAATGTAGGGAATGGAAGTGCTGTGCTGCAAGCCTCCAGTCGCCACGGCAGACCACAGCGGCTTCTCTCACAACACTTCAAGGAGCCGGCTGCAGTGACCAGATGGCCCAGCTCGCTAGAGTGTCCTCCATCAAATGTTGTTCCAAACCCACAGAATGTAAAACGCAGTGCAACAGCTAATACAGAATTTCTCCTTACATATGGGATAACAGCATGCTTTTAAAAGGGAAATTTAAAAAGATCAGTCTTAAACAACACTGTGAAAATTCCAGATTCTACTGTAGACTACAGTAAACGAGATGTACATGTACATAATTAACTTACATGCCACATGAAAGATTTTCAAGCCACATTAAATGATACTTTTAGTTTATAAATAGAAAAACAGGCACAACCTATTTGCAACTTGTGATTTTAGGCTTTTTTGTTAGTTTTAGGTCTGCACTGTTCTATTTTGTTATTGACATTTTTCAAGATTTTTCTGAGAGCTTTCCATTTCCTTTTCCTGTGGTTTTGCCAGTAAGAACATCCAAACCAAAATGTAGATGCTGTGCTGTGAGCCAAGGAGTCGAGTGTTTAGGACAGTGAAAGGCACAGAGAGACAAATCCAGCCTTTTTAATTCATTTTTATTTATATTTCTGCATGCCTGTGTGCATTTTATTTGCACCACACCTACAGACCCCAAGGTGGGTTTTCCCGTTGGGGACATGGACAAGATCAGATTAGAAGGGTTTTATTAGTGATGGTTTTCATGATGGGTGAGGGATGGACACACCAGCAGGAGACCGCTTTGAAGTGAATGTAAGTTTAATAAAGAATGTTCAAGTTCAATGCAAAGGGCTGGAGGACCTTCACTCTGAACAAACTCAAAACAAAATACTGGGGGACTCTACTACAGGGTCGACTCTTCTCTTGATGCTATAGCAAACCCTCTGTTGTACAGGGGCCAGTTCAAATACTTCACGCTCCGTGGAGCTTTCTGAATGCGAAGCCCTTCCCTGTCACTCCTGCAAGTCTCACCGAGGAAAGAGACACATGGGAAATGTGCAAGTCATGTACCAAGCTGCAGCTGGTAACTCAGGGTCTAGCAGCGTGTTGCACAGACTCTCTTCAGTGCCACTAGAGAGTAGGCTGGGATCATGTGGACAGTCCTTCAGGTGTCTCAACCTACTTCCCCTTCAGGAACATGCAAACAGGAGTAATAACTTTCTCCTCAAACATGCCCAGACCAGAACCCAAAGGTACCCATAGGGTGACCAAGCAAAAAAGCAACAGAACGTATAAGTTGCTCCACTAAAACATGTGATATTGTCAATTTTATGCATGGATCACTGTCACCCATGTAAAGTACTCCCACTGTAATGACCGCACTGTCAACTAAGCGTATGGAATCAATTTAACAGTGCTTCCCCCTCTTCCTGTGTGCATTGGTCCAATTTGTGCACATCAGGCCCTGCTTCCAGCTTAAAAAAAACAGCCAACTCCTCCACATTGTGGTGGGTGGAGTGTGGGGGCGGTTTGGGTGTGGGGTGGGGGGTCGAATTGCGGGAATGGCAAAGTTTAAATACCAAAAACTGACAAACCACAAAAAGCCTGAAGCAAGAAAAAAAAATCTGCCTGAAAAACATATGTAGCCTATAGGACGACAGGCCCAGTGCAATTGAAGTGAAATTTTTTACCAATAAAAGGCAGTGCCCAGTTATATTGTGTTTAATCAACCTTTTTAGTAGACTGTTTATGAGTAAGAGCTTATAGATGGTAAACAGAAGAATAATGATAATTCCTTTACTAAAGTGCAGACTGGGGCAACAACAATTTATCAGAACTGTACATGTTTATTTGTTGGGCACGTGGGTCCATGTGTAAGTCATTTGGCCATATGTGGTTATTAAAATGTTTTCCACAGTAGAACCAATTTTGGTTGTCCAAATAATTCAAATGATTCTTTTTTAATTATGGTCCTAACCATACACATTTTACCTCACTTACCTCAAATCAGGAAGGTCTTGTTAATGAGCTGGGTCAGGTGTGTTTGAGCAAAAAACAACCTCATATGCACGATGGGGGACCTGTTTGGTGCAAATATGTTGACAACATGATTTCACAAAGCCAAAGGTTTCTAGAGTTCTTATTTCATTCATGCCACAAGCTACCTTGTGGCAAAGAAGTAAGGAGAGACATAGGCTTGACACTGGATTTGTCTATTATTTTTAATGTATTATTTTTCTACAGTCAGGATACATTTGTCTTGAAACTGTACAAAAACAAACCTGCATACTCAAAATGAAGCAGGTTCTTTAGCTCTTGCCGTGGGGTAGTCAGAATCTTTTGTAGGGGCCCTCACTTGCATACACACACACAAAGCTCATTCTTTGGCCTGCTCCCACATGCAGCAGGGAGTGTTGGCTAGCCCCTCTCTAGTCGGGTTGGCTGCCAAGCCGAAGCCCAGTGCTCAGAGTCCAGTGCTTGGCCGCATGGAGCCTCAGCTCTTTCCCTCGACCTTGTTACTAAATACACTGCGGCTTCAAGGAACAGCACTCTCAGCAGCTGGCAGGGGTGCTGTGGAAAATTTAGACACAACAAGAGAAAAGTGAGCCAGGGAGGTGCGGTGGTGGTGTTGGGGACGGAGCGCATTTCATACACTCATTCACATTTGCGGCAGCTTGCTTAGTTCTTAATGGGTTTAACACATTGAGCGGCAACAACCGCAAAATCAAACATGGGCTTTAAATGTCAAATTCTAACTTATAGGGACAATTAGTTCAATTGTATAGCTGGTAAATCTAGTAAAATTCATCATTTCTCATGACTGGTTGCTTATAATAAGATCCATTTGAAATGCTATCAAAAGAAACAGGGAGCCAATTGAATTGTGATCATTCCTTGACATAATACATTAGATAACACAGACACGGTTATTAGAGCACTTCTGAGTCATGTAATTATCCCATCGAATAACATGCTGCTGACCTGACAAAGAATGTATGTGAGTGGTACATGCAGATTCCAAATGCTTTGACATTTCACCTGATTCTTCGCTACATAATAACAGGGTGTCCCACTAATGATGCATCTAATGTGTTTATTTACCCTGTAATCACTCTCCTTTCACTTGATAGTAATGACAGAGCACTTAGGTATTACTACGGCATCACACCAAATCACTTCTCGGTCATTGAGAGATTCTGTCAAAAGTACATTACTAACCAGAACCCATCAATATAGAAGGTAAGTCTTATATGTTTCAATTTGCACATAAATCCCATGTCTAAACACAATAAAAAATCTCTAAACATCTTAAACTTTAAGCTGATTATTTAGTTACTAACACTAAAAAAATATTATTTAGAAGCCACATGAGTAATAAAGCCATTTCAATACAATTTAATGGCTCCTTTCATTTATTTTCAAAGCTATTAGCAGACAAGCACCTTACCATGTGTCAGATTGACTAACAGAATATGGTCTCAGTAATGTTTACAATCATCAAAATATCTGATTTCCCTATGTTTCAAACTTTAACTGTATGCTCCCAAAATATGTAAATTCGCCATCAATGATTTTCAGTTTATTCTCAGTTTATTCAGTTATTTTTTGAACCATTTGTACAATTTGATTGATATCATAGAGGTATTATTACTTTTATCACAATTGTAATCTGTAATTACATTTTATTACAAACTTTGTATTAAAGTTTCAGTAAATTTTTATGTTTATGGTTATGGTGTGTAAAGAGTAACTGTGTCAACTTGCATGTGAAATTCTCCAATCCACTCCATGAGGTCACTTCGTTGCTAAAACTCATTGACGTTAATTACAGGTGCAGAGTCTGGGATTCTGTGGTCACTCACACAATGATCAAGCAAGATAAGGATTTATGCTGCTCCTTTGCTTTCCAAAACAAGATATGCAGAAACCAAACTTAACCAGTCAATGACACACTCAGATCAAAAGCCTTCAGCCTCCCCTTTGGCAGCTCCACAAAATTTTACAGCGACGGCAATCAAAATCTCATTAACTGTGCTTTGGAAGTTATCCAGCAGAAAGTCCTTAATCATTTGCTGTCAAATCAGACTGAGCTTACAACTAAACTACAGCTAATCAAACAGGTACTTTTCCAGCATGCAGAGTATGACACACTCCTCAGAACTAGATGCCTAAGTGCAGTATGTTGAGAACTGGTGTGTGCGATAAAGAATGACAATTTTCCCTTAACCCAATTTTAGTTAATCCAGTAACATTTTTGTTGTCCAAAACTGTATGCATTTGTTTGATTAATTAGCACTTGAACTAAATGAACAGCCAAGGGAAGATTATAGTTGCAATGTCATATTATCTTTAAATCATATTGAAGTGTTAAGTAATCTCACAGAGTCTCGCTTATGTGGTTTCTGATACTGTGTGAAGTACTGTTATCTGTGAAAATGGATTTAGGCCAGTTGTGAACTTGTAATGAACATTTCCAGGGATGCCGCTTGGGACGCAGGCTGAGGCAGACTTTTATTGTGACATTTTTTACATGGTAGTGAAATAAACAAAATGGGAGTTCCAAAGTATTTTAAATAATAATAACAATAAGATGAAGAATGTTTTTAAAGTAAATAATACACAATTAATGTACACATTTGCAGATTTTGGTGTCCCATTAGAGTTTTTTTGTATGCCGGCAGCCCTGCAGCATCACAGGTCTGATGCGATGATGTAGAGTAATTTAGTATATGTTATAGAATATATGTCTAAAGTCCGTAAGACAGGAAGTCATGCATCTTAGATATTTGAATTGGGTCTAAATACGGATGCTAGAATAATATTATTAGGGTGGAAACAAACAAAATACAAACTTAAATTAAGCCACAACATTGTGCTGTGCAAAATTGCCTGGTGGCTAATACACCTCCCATAGGGCACAGATTCTTGTAATCATGGGTGAAAAGTACAGTGGATTAAATTCAGTGTAGACAGGATTGTCAGCTATGTTTCCTACAAGGCAAACGGATTTGCCTTCTGACCAAAAATGTGACAGTTTGTCTCAAAACATGTATTCTCATTATGGGACTGTGGAAGTTATCCTGTTTGAGGTTCAGTCTGAGCAAATTGTATGATTTTTGCATTTTTCTTTTGAGGTATATTAACCAGAAAACTGTGCAAAAAATTCAGGAAGACTGTTCGCAGGGTGAGCTCTGTATGTGTGCATGTGTTTAGGGGGTGCAGACTTTACACAAATCCCCTCACCTAGGTGCACAATTGCATGGAAACATGGCAGTGATGCTGTTCAATCTCTACAGGAGAGATCTGTCATTTTCACGGTCTAAATGAAGGGCAGTCCTCAGTGGGGATATAAACATTGGAGGAGACTCACTGAGGAAGCACAAGGAAGGGAGCCCCACCTTGGACACACTGCAAGCAGAAAAACCTCACAAACCTACTCACCATTTCAAATGCAGCCACTATGGAATACAGCTCTGATAGAACAGTGACCAGAAAGTCCTTGTGGGCATGAAGACACATTCATAATGAAGTCAAACTGACAAAAACACCGCCTACATACGCACACCTACACACGCAAGGACACATACACATCAGGTTGCACTGAACTTATTAAAATGTTTTTGTTTGTGTCACAGTTTCTTTATTTACTCCAGCCTAGGTGATTGTGGGTGGGTGGACTGTCTGGGTCTGACATGGGCTGTCTCATTTTTTGTTGCTGCTTTTGAAGCCTGTCAACATTCCGAAAAGGAACTTTGAAGTGTCATGCAGTACCTTAGGTGTGGGTGAAGCACATAGCTTCACGCTGACTGGTATGCTGTAAAGCCGAGATATGTGAGAATATATGAAGTCTTTGGACGTAGAGTGGAATTCAGCCAAAATGGGAGGGAGAAGAAGGCTCGAAGATTTGAAGTATTTGTGCGTATGTGTGCATGCATGTGCATGTGTTGCGCTTCCTGTTTCCATTTCAGCTGGCCCACATATACAGTGAGAGAATTTGGGCAGACTGCAGGCCACATGACATTTCGGTGCTCTCGCAGAGTGATGTGTTCGTTCCCGCCCTTCCCTCTCCCCTCCCTCGCTCCCTCTCCTGCCCTTCAAAGCTTTGACATGTCATCTCCCACCACAAAAACAGAGGTGGGAAGACTAGCTGGCGCTACTGCTGCCTCAGGGTGTCTGGCACTAAATCTGCCTGCAAATACAGCAGGCAGGGGAGGAGCATGAAAAAATAAGAAAAAAAAATGCAGAGGGTGTATTAAATAAGGCTTGTAAAAGCCTATGGCACCAAACTGTGTGCGTGTGTGTCCGCGTTAATGGTAGGTGATAATCAAGGTGTAAAAAACATAAAGAATTTTAAAGGAGATTAGAGTGATTTCAGCAGCACCTTAGTTTCAGTAAATACTGTTGAACTCAAGTCGTAGATTAATGTCTTAAAACCATTGTCAGAAACACATCTCAAGCAACTCTCCAGAGGTCTGATACTCATCACTGATAGCTAGTCTGTTTCATTATTAAGTCACATGCCTCGATTTCTGCTCTTATCAGAAATAACATTTGTAGTTTCAAATACACTTCCACTTACTGATCCGCCTTAAGAGGTAAAGAAGCATGTGCCTTTGCACTTCTATGCACTTTTCATACCAAATTAACTTATAATTAAATAATGACAGCAAAGTGAAGAAATTTCACAAAGACACACCAGTGTTTTCACATACATTTTATGTTGAGAATAAAACTAAAGTAAATGGCCTCCTCACTCTTAAAAAGAAAGGTCCCTAAATGGTTCTTGGCTTGGACATATGGTTGAAGACAAGTCTTTTGTTAGCTCCTTTAAGTTATGAATGTGTTTTTTTACATTTGGACCATTAAAAAAAAAGTTTTTAAGGAACTTTGCTTGGCATTACCCTTCAGGCACACATCTCTGGTTTACTCTGAGAAGCCTGAATAGAAAGTCATCTTGCCAACGAAAAAAGCCAGTGACTATGAGGAATGAAAATGGATGGTGTTGTGACTGTGATGCATTGACATGGGTTGCAAAGTCTGTCTGTGAAGTTTGTCTAAACATGTATACACATGATTATTAGTCCTGCGTAAGACTAGCCTGTCTGAGTTGAGGCAATGTCTCTGACTTGGATTTGTTTGAAATGACATGAAAGCTACAAGTACAACTCAGATCTGTAGATTGTTACATAAATTGATATCACCAAGTTCCAGTAATATCAGTACTATTGTACAAATGGAAATACATATCTTTTTGAAAACCCATTTTGCTACAGTGTCTGCACATTTCTTTCACAAAGACCGTTTTTCTTTTCATGTAATTTTTGAGATATTCTGTTGAATTTTTCATGCAAACCCAATTGGTATTTTGATGCCTTCTAAAAATATGACTATTCTGGTTTTCATATCATTCCCAAGAAAATTATTTTCAATAAGACAAAACTATGGGAAGCAAAAATGAAAACAGAATCATTAACTCTCTTCTGACAGGCCATTCAAGCAGTAAAAAGCAAAAGAAGAGTAAAAGGGCACAAGAAAGACAAAAAAGACTTGACTGCAAGACTGCAAGTCTGGATCATTTCAGATACAAAGTACCAAGGGTCCCAAAGCCTGACAAACAACTTGGAGAACATGAGAGCCAGACCTACAGGGTCAGTGTGATAATGTATAGTCTTAAGTGACTCTGGATGCTACACCCACTAGTGTGATAAAGCAAGACTCAATCAATTCTGCACCAAGCTTGAAGATTAATTATATAATATCTTATACAATACTTAATTGAGGTGATTTTGGCACCAGGGCCCAAAGTAGTCAGTTGACCATTAAATATAAGCACTTGATTACATAAATATAATTTAATGCTACTGAGAATCAAGCAATTTGGAAAGATTTTGAGCATGTGTAAATCCTCTATAGAGGACTATCCAAATAAAGTGTAACACACTGATGAGCTGCTGACATTATGTCATAGAAGCAAATCATATTTACATAGCAGAGTAACTCTAGAAACCTCATGTTTTGTCTGATCAACTTAATTTAAATTTGGTTATACACCTCCATTCCTGCATTTCAGGCCTGCTACACATTCCAACGTTGGGGCAGTGGATTAAATTCAATGTAGACAGGATTGTCAGCTATGTTTGCTAAAAGGCAAACGGATTTGCCTTCTGACCAAAAATCTGACAGTTTGTCTCCAAACATGTATTCTCAGGGTTAGTAATTTAATGAAGTAATAAAGAATATTAAAAGGAAAAAAAAAAAAGGTTATGTCAACAGGTGATTGTAATCATGATTTGGTAAGAAAGCAGTATTTCGGAGCAAAGATGAGCAGAGGTTCTCCAGTTTGTCAACAAATGGACCAGAAAAGTGTTGAATTGTTTAAAAACAACATTCATCAAAGAAAGATAGGAAGTGAGTTGTATATGTCTCCCTGTACAGTGCATTTTAGTAAACAATTCAAGGGACCTGGAGGAATTTCAGTCTGTAAAAGCTGGAAGCCTAATTTGAAGAGCCAAAATCTCTGATCCCTCAGACGTTGCTGCATCAAGACCTGTAATACACCAGTAGCTGATATAACCACATGACCAAGGGGCAAACCATTGTCAAGCATTTCAAACTTTCTTAATGTCATTTCAAATTTTACGGTGCGATGTTAACCATGTCCAGAAATGGCACTGACTTATTTCGGAGGCATCTGGGATGGACCATCACACAGTGGAAATGTGTGGTCAGACGAACCCATTTTCCAGATCTTTTTTTGGAAGAAATGGACACTGTGTGCTTTGGACCAAAGACAAAAAAGGGCCATCCAGACTCCTATTGGCAACAAGCCCCAAAGTCAGGCTTTGTCATGGTATAGCTTAGTGTTAGTGCACTCTGCAAAAGTCATTTGTACTTTTGTTATTGCAGCATTAATGTAAAAAAACTACAAGATTTAGAGCATCATATGCTGCCTCCAAGCAGACATTGCAAAACCACATTTTGCACACATTACAATGGCAAGGCCATTTAAGAAGAGAATCTAGTAATTGAACTGGCCTGCCTACAGTCCTAACAACATTAAACTTCCATTTGACTATGTAGGAGCTTCCAAAGGGATGGTAGGTAAGTTCACCAACCAATTATATTGGAGTTGGTGGTGAGTGGTCAAAACTTATCTGTGCAAAAGGATGGTTTTATACAAAGTGATAAGATCCAGATTGCTAAAGCTTTGCTCATAAGCATTAAATACAAGTAATTTATCATGGCCCTACATTTATATAAAAATGTCAAATCCGTTGTTGTGACCTGATAATATAACGGTTCTGAATTCATGTGCTGCTCTTTGTGAAACACAGAACAAACCAAGATCTGGAAACTTGAGTAATACAAGACTGCCCTCCAGTGGAGATATTGGAAAACTTTTAAATTCTAGAGTTAAACTGAAAGTCTGAATAAATTTCACAGGGCTTTCCTTTCTATAAGGAAAAGTTTACAATATACATTCAAACTATCCTGGCAGTCAATTAATTGAAAGAAAAGTGGTACATTTTAGAATACTTACTGATAATCCAACAAAGTTCCTCTCACTTAAACTTGACTGTTAATGCAGTTAAGTGGGTTTTTTCCCAAAAACTTGAATGAAAGATTAAACTGAAAGTTTGCGACAGTCATTGAAAGACATCAAAATGCAAGGCTAGAATTCCACAGGCACAGTGAATAACTAATTAATGGAAGGAGAACAAAGGAGAAAAGACAGAGAGTGTGAAGACGGAAGAGGGCAACCTCACCCTGCCAAAACGTACCTGAGATAAGAGGCTTTATTTAAAGCTCTGGAGCCATTCAGGTGGCCTGTGGAATGGCTGCCCCAGGGCGGCAGGCAGAAGAGCCTGAAGCATTATGGGTGGGGAGGTAATAAGGTCTTTTTGGAGTGTTGGGAACTGTGAACCAGCTAGTCAAACTGGATTTGTCCCCGAGCATGGGCTTAGCAAGGAGCCTTCACACGCAAAATGTGCATTTGAAACCCATCTTGTGTCCTTGAAAAAAATGTCATCTAATTAACTATTATTACTATTAAGTCTAAAATAGCAGTTCCTCAGGTTTATTGCTTTAGGATTAAATTACATTCAAACTGGGACATAAATGTCTGATCAAATAATTTCTCTATAGTGTCTTTAGGAAATTCAGTGCACAATGAAATCTTATTCTTCAAGCTGACATAATTTTATTTAATTCAGATTTGGACTTAAAATTCAATGAACACACATTCCACAAGAGAAAAAATTTGCAGAGTAGAGGAACAAAAAACAATAGCCAATTCGTACATTTATAGGTGTATAAATATTGCATTTTTGTATTTAGACATATATTTGAAAATGGCTTGAGAATAAGGCATGGAAATTATATAATGTTTTTTTAACATTTCAACACTGATTAACTCGCTACGTTCTCCTTCATCCTACTGCATTAATGCATTTTTTCACAATCGTTAAAAATGCTTTTAAAACAGCTGCAAATTGTCCATGTTTGCTGGACGTCACCCATTAAGCATATCTGTAATGAGGGGATTTAGTGAAGTGTTAGCTAGACGATTTAGCACTCTATAGTTAAATTTGTTTTCGGTAAGATAACAGAGATGACTCTGTGATAAGCACATGAATAACACAGATAAGGACATGAATGACTTAAGGGCTGGATCTCTTTCCTGGAAGGATAGCAGGGATCTCGTCCCCATGGCCCACATTTTGTACATTTGATACACACACAAATACACACTCCCACACACACACACACACACTCACACACAGATAAATATGCTGGCATCTAGCCCATCTGACAGGGGAGACGCTGTCAACGATGGATTAGAGCAGGAAAGATTTAACATGCAGAGTCATATAACACAGAGACAGTAGAAGAGCTTAGGACCGGCCTCCAGGGCTCCCTGACTTAATAGAAGAGCACTGTAAACACGTCCATCCTCTTTTTGTTCTACTAACACCCCCTTTATATGCACACACTGCTACTTACAAGCATGCATATTGTCCACACAATCACAATCTGTCTCTCGTACTCCACCAGAGTGCAGTGTGTCTCACATTCTATGAACAAATTTATGACCATTGTTCAAATAAATAAGATATAGGCCCACCCCTATTTTTCCTTCAATGGTTTCAGCCATTTTTCAGAGCCAAATCATTCCTGGATATAAAACAGCAGTGGCGTAGCTATAGCAGATCAGCAGGTGCAGTCACACATGGGCCCGTGATTTCTCGGGGCCCGTCACTACCTCAGACCTGCATCCTTTAAAAAAAAGAACCTCAGCATTAAGTACACAAACATCAAATAAAAATGTGCTTAATCCTGGTCTGCAGCAGTTTGCAGAAATCTACAGTAAAAAGGGAGCGAAACGGAGACGCGTGGCTGCCGTGTACAAGGGCATAGCACACGGGTTGGGGGTCAACACCCCCACTTTTGCTAAAAGATGATTCCGTCCCCCCACAGGGCAATGAGGCAGAGGTGCCGCCAGATATCTTGGGCCCCATGAAAGATTAGAATTTTGGGCAACATTATTATTACGATAATATTACTAGCCCCTAACAGGGCCCCATGTCAGTGCTGGGCCCCTAGAATCGTTTTAACCTCCCCCCTCTGGCAGCGCCCCTGCAATGAGGCACAGTCTGCTACGTCCCTCTGCACACTCTTTTTGAGACCTGGAAATCGCGTCCGGTCGGGGTTTTAGAAATGTTGGGGATTTTGAGCTGCCTAACCATTCGTCACGCCAGGTTCATCTCTAATTAACTAGTTACTGTCCTACTGTTCACTTCCAACAGTCATGTAGGTGTGTAGGACAGTAACTAGATAAAGAAAGATGTATAAATAATTGTTAAAATTGTTAATTAAGGCCAAGGGGTATGAGGAAATTTTTCCATTCTGGGTCATTAACAGTACTACGATTTTATTTCCATACTGTAGTCCAGGCCTACATGTATATAATAATATATATATATGTAGAAATTCTGAAAGTTACAATTGGCTGTAATTTAATTTATACTTTGGCTTCCCCACCCTCTGTGTTCCACATCCACGGTAGGTCTGTATACCTACACCCAAAACACACCAAACTGACCCAAAACAACCCCAAACACACACACAAATGTCTCAAATACACACAAACACCCAATTATACCCCCAAACACACAAAATAACCCAGGACAACACATTTACAGTTCGGGGAGAGAGCAGGGCATGCTGGGAGCCCTCCCCATCTCAACTCCATTACAATATACATATAAATGTGTGGTTGTGTGTTTCTGGGTCTGTGCCTTTAAATAAACCCCCACCCACAAACACAAGAACGTTTAATATATATAATCTGCACATTAGAGAAACTTCTAATTAATATTATGGTTATTTACATCTTTAAAAGATAATCATACTCATTTCATTCACAACACATCATTGTATATTTCCTAACTAATTTGATTCTCTAGCAAATAAAATGTAATTTATAGCATGGCTCTAAAAAACTTTTGTGGCCGCATCATTTTTATGATATGGTTAAATCTGTAGTCCATGGAATACATATATGAGTTCAATCCAGGTAGTCATTGTCTTCATGCTCCATGTAACAAATGTGTTTCTACTTAATGATGATTTGTAATGGGATTTAAGATGAATCATGACTACGTGGCAATCTTTGGCAGTCAAAGTTCGATCAAAGCTAAAAGCCCACAAACAGCGGATGGAAGATTCAGCAATAGTTCGTTTCACATACCATTGTAGGCTAGATCCCACTCTTACTGGCATATTACTTGTGGTTGCTGGGCAAGGCAGTAACAGTATATTCTGAAATGTTCTTAACAATGGTTTACACTTCTCAGTGAAATTGGACCTAGATCATCACACAGACATCCCACAAAACCTTCTAAAGCACAGAATGTTCTGTTCCCAAAGGTTCTCAAAAGTAAGAGCTTAATGGCAGCCTCTGCATCAAAGCACAAGTTCTGAAATACTCTTTCATACTTTTAATAGCTTTCACAGAGGAGACAGACTGCTTTTCATGAGGCAAAGCCTAACGAATTTCCTCAACATTACCTAATGCCAAGCATTAGGAAAAGATGAACAATAATTACAAAATCCAGATTTCAGTGTCAAATGGCTTGAAGGAGAAATAATATGGCAGGCAGAGGCAATCATCAAGGCATTTTACTGACACCCAGGCACCATCTTTAAGTCAGCATGGATGCAATCAACTCAATATAGAGAACACATTGTCCTCAGTCACGACTCCTCACTTGCAGCTCTCATCAGTGAGATGCTTCTCAGAGAACCCCAGAGTAAAAATTCTACCGTCAACGTGAGACCAGACAGAAGCAGACAGCTTGTAGAATAAAATTTCATGATACATGATTAAATATTCAGCAATTTTTTAGACAAAGAAAACCATGCACTTACAGTTCGTTTCATACCCCAAAACAAAGCACAATGATTTCTGTACTGGCATTTAAGCAAGTCTCTAAACCAAAGCACACATGACCATACTGCTCTTTATAAGACATTTCTGTTGTCCAGGATCGATATGTTCCTAATCCAAAGCATAAAACTACCATACTGCTGAATATGGCTTGGAAATAAGGTTTTGTTTGGGGGGGGGGGGGGCGTTTAAACGAGGCTGTTTTTACATGCAAATGTAGGGCCTCTGATTCCTTTTGATTCAGCACTCAACGTTGGACCTCAGCGAGCTTGTAAATGCACAAGTGGCGTTCAGGTGAAATTACCCAAAATTGGTTTCTTGCTTTGTTAAGCACCTGTGGTGAGATCAAAGAACACTCTGCATGTATGTCATCTAGATTTCAATGGGCAATGATTTTGTGATGCCCAATATATTAGACATTGTCCCCATACAACTTTGTAGGATCTAAAACAATTCAAAATGATCAAATGTGTTTTATATGACAAGAGATAAGGCAATATTTTATATATTTAGGAATATTTTAAGAGACTGAAAGCCCATTAAAGGCTTCATTTGTTGGTTTGAAACCTCGAACTCCTGTTACAGAGAATATTCAACAGGGCTATGTTTTAATATACTTATCAACAGGGTCAATTATGGCAGTTGATCCATTGTATATAAAATGACTCTTCATCAAATGTGACTGCCTCAAATATCAGATGAAGTGCACAGACAGAAAGCTCTTTGTGTTTCAATGTTTAAATGATATCTTCTTCTAAAGAATGTCTTTGCTTGTCCTTAAAGAAAGCAAGAGGACGAGAGGAAGTAGGACATGAAAAGCATCACAGGACTGATTAGGGCTCACCACTGAGCTAAAATTTTAGATAGAACACCCCCACCCCTCCAAACCTCTGAAAGACAGTAAAGTACAGAACATCATTTACAGCACTAAATCTAAAATTCTGATTTTAACAAACAAATGACTTTTTCTGCATAGATAAATTATACCTAGCTTTTTAACATGACGCATCATGTTTTTTAATAGTAACAACTCTCACGCTCAGCTAAAAACGCAGAAATATGAATGAATAATATTGTACCCAGAAACTGAATACCAGATTGTTCCTGGTATGATACATATTTTGAATGCTGTGCTACCAAATCAATAACATAATTGTCATATATAATGACAATTAACTCCATTAGATGACTATACTAAAATGAACTATTTACCTATATGTAACATGACAACAGCTAGCAGTAACAACTACTAGTGGTTTAACTTAAGCTATTTATATCAGACAGACAGATCCAAGTGTTTGAATAATAAAAAGAGAAAGATATGAGAATTAGAGATAAAAATGAGAGAGAGATCAAAAGACAAATGAGGAGAGGATGGGTCAGGAAGTCAATATTTGGTCAGTTCCGTACACTCAGCATTAGTATCTTTCAGTTCATGTTCCAGTGAACAAAAAGCCCAATCAAGATGCTATAGCGAAAGATGAGCGACCACAATACAGTATACTAGATTAATATGTTAATACACATATATAAACTTTAGTCAATTAGATATAATTAGGGATCACTTATTACAAGTGGTAGCCAATTGCTTTAAAATGACTCACATAATGGCAAGGGGGAAGGTGGTGAAATGGACCATTTTAGTCTTGTAGAACTGGGAGGGGACTGGAAGTCGTATGTGTATAAATGCACCCAGCACTATTCGAAGAACCAGACAAAGACCACAGACTTCACTTTATCTTCCCAACACCCAAGATTAATCACCAGTAGACTGCTGGCTGATTTTTTTTTATTTACTGGACAGCTGTCTGGTTATATTACATCAAAAACATTTACTTGCTAACACAATATTTTTGATCCCGGTAATGGAGATTTGGAAATTGCTTCCTGGAATCATTACCATAATTGTACTTACATTCAGCACTCATGGACTATCTTCTACTCTGGACAAGGAACACTGGATTTCTAGGAACTGGGAGGTATGTGTATATAAACCTGTGCATTTGTGTGAGTGTCTTAAAAAGAAACAAAAATAAACACAAGCTTATGTCTGCATTGTTAAACAAAGCTGGAAATTGATCCTTTGATTGTCAAGAGGCAAGTACAAAATGCAAAATATTAAAACAATGAAAAATGAAATCACTGAGACTTTAATATTAAAAATTGAAAGTCATCATATAATCTGATGTTAAACTATGTTTAATTGTACTGAATATGCATCTTTAGGATGAACCTTTTGGGGCAAAACTGGCCAGTGAAGTGGCGAGTGTAATCAAGAGATCCAAACCGTACCAATTTTACGGACTTATGGGAAAGCGCTCTGGTGAGAACTGATTCCTTTCAGAACTGAACATGAGGGGTGTGTGAGAATGCATATTGATTATATCGTTTTTATGCTTCTGAGTGCAAAACTATGATTATCACTCATTTATAATAAGAGTAAATAATGCAACATATGTTCACCTCTATTTCCATAGACATACACCAACCCACGAGAATGGACCAAATAAGTGAGTAAAAGCATTGGGTGTGTATACACTTAACATACACAACCTGTACTTCACACATACACCCTGAACTGCTTCTTTCCTCATACAAATAAAACAAAGAACCTATTCCCTATCTGCCACTGTAAATACCCCTTATTTATTCCACTGTCTTGTCCTCTAAATGACTGTACTTTTTTGCCCGTTCTTGCAGTCCTGTCTCAGCAGCACTTATGTAGTCTTGTGGTGTTTTTTTTTTTTTTCATTTTACACCATGACATACGATAGAAATTTTAACCTGCTTGAATTAACCCTATACAAACACACTGTCAACTAGTAATTTAAAACTAACCTTACACTGTCAGTTACTGGTCATTTCCTGTTTATAGGAGAAAGGTCGGTTGGACTCAAGGGTAGATCTGTAAGAGGAGGTAAGCATTTATCTTTTTGTTTACAGATCTAGAATGACCTGGAATACTTAAAAATATGCCAAACATCATATTTGTTATTTCTACCAATACAGAATCCATTATCTTTAATTTTATTTGCTTTTTATGAAGAAGTATTACATTATGCCAAATTAAAAATGTATTAAAATGTTACTTTCAATTCTTAAATTAGATGCATTGCCAAGATTAATTCCAGCCGAGCCCAGTACAGCTATTGGTGCAGCGATAGTCAGACAAGCAATTGTGTGCAGCACTTAAAATTTCTTGTTTTCCACATTTTACCCAATAACCGAAAATACAGAATTCTGAATGTCCTGACATTCTCACTTTTTTCTTTTGAGGCAGGCTTGCAAGAAGAATGGGACAAACTTCAGTATAACTGACAATGCACATGTTGTTGTTTGTGAATTCGTTCATATTTAGGGTTTAAAAAAAAAAAAAAAAAGCCAAGAAAATAAAATTACCATGTTAATTTTTCACTAAGAAATAAAGCCTCAGCATTAATAGACATGTCCTGAAAAGAACTAGTCATTTTTGCAAGCGTATTTAAATGAATTAATACAATAAATGGATCAAAAACTGCCATTGTTTATTTTTATTTGATACCAATTTCAAGATGATTAAGAAAGTTTGCAAAGAACTGAAATGGGGAAAATTTAAGACAGGAAACAGTGTAGGCCTCATAGCAATAACCCTTTGTTGGAGTTTCCGACTCCTGAACGGTCAGAAAACTACAATCTTGTGTCTTTAGTCATATAACTGAGAAATTACACATGAAATTACTACAAAGCGAATTACAAACTTATTCATTAGTTGAATTGTGTGTGGAAAAAAATAACTGTGTTATGGTCCCACAGGACCAGTGTGACACCCCTTTTTAAAAAGAAAAAAAGAGGAAGGTACTATTTTTAAACCGGTTTTAAAACATTTTATGAGGGGACAAAGCATTCTAACTGAAGTGTTTGCTCAGAAAAATGTGTTCTCAAAAGATCAGCAAATAAATACATTTTATAAAAAAGACTATAAGAGATAGAAACACATGTCAGAAAGTAACACTGAAGGCTGAAAAATAATTGAAAACGTCTGAGCGTGTAAAAGTCTGAAAAAAGAGAAAAGCATTTCTTTTTAAAATGCCGTTCAGGTTCCTTTAGGTGGAGTCCATTTCAAAGAAGTGGGGTCTATGGTCTTGTTGTTGGTGCCTCTTTTGGTCTCTTTGGCTTTCCACTCGTCAATCAGGTCCTGTAACATGGCACATACCAGAACAATGATAATGACAAAATCAGTATCCATCTGTAAGAGACGAAATTAGGAGAACAAACCAGATATGCTGAAAAATGTCAAACTATACCTGTCTCTTTAAGACCAGGTGCTTCCCCTTCCAGTATTTTAGCATCTGGAGAGACTGCAGAGTACTGACAATATCCACAGGGTTCACAGCTGTCTCTTGGCTTATTTCTGAACACAAGAACCAATTAATGAAATTAGAGAGCTCAGGCATAAAATAACCATTTACAGAGCAATCCCAACAGGGTGACCCTGAATTGTTTCATAATATATGAAGATTTGATTGAAGCTTTCTTTCTTCCCTTGTGAAACACACAGCTTGATATTTGAGTCTTTGCATTATTAATGCTAGTCCCCATTTTCAGGGTATCTGCAGGCTTAAGGAAGCCAAATTAAAGACATTTTACGACTTTTTTTAAGGCCACTTGGATCAAACTTAAGACCCTACATTCACAAAATGGCAAACAGCATGTGACCACCATACAAAAAGTTGGGACACTTGTTGGAACTGAAAGTGCTGAAAAATAACTGAAAGTGCCTGTATTTCCCAACAAAAACATTATAGACCAACACGTTCTGTGAAGTGAATACAGGGAATAAAATAAGAACATTCCAGTCACATGTATGTGTAGACTGAATATGTTTAAAAGTGATAGATCGGGCCCAAAAAATGGTCCATGCACGTTGTGTCTGAGCCCAGCCCGGCCCGACACATTAACTGCAATTATTGGCCCGGGTCCGATTTAAACCTGACAATATTTAAATATTGTGGGCCATTATAACACACACGGGCTCTGCCAGTTTCGCGTTCAGGCAGAGAATGTAAACTCTACTGTCAGTTAAAAAATAACGGTCTTGCACAGATCCGTGGAATGGAAGGGCACCATTCCGAGGGGGCGGCCCGTGAACCAAGTTTAAAAAGCTTCTTGGACAGTATACAGCGTACCTCATAGCTATTGCCAGGAACTGGTTTTAACCAGGCTGCAAATGTGGGTTTTCCATTCAGTAACTTTAAATTTGCACTTCCCCATGACTGACATGGCCAGTAGCAACAAACTGCTAATATGCGTACCTGAAAAAGCCCCCTCCCTCACACACACAACCAGAAATATTGGTACTTCCACTCATTCCGATCTCCTACACAAAAAGGCAAAACACCAATTCGAAATTCACGAAATTCTTTAGAGATTATCAGAAAAAATCTTGTTTATTGAGTCTGTGGTATTTTAAGACCTGAACTCTAGATTTAAGGATTACTAGTCATTTTTAAATAAAGGCCTTAATTTTGTAAAATCTAATTTAAGACCCTTTTTTAATGATACATTTTTTATTATTGTTTAAAACAAACAGACATACATTTTTATGGAATACCCAACCCCCAACCCCCCAGCGGTCCCCCATGTCCAGGCCACCCTATAATGGGATTGCAATCAGACAAAACAAAATACATACAGTAATCAGATAATGTTCAATATACTACTAATTATAATAGTAATAATACATAAATAAATAATAATTGTTATTTAAAAAAATGTTTTAATAATAATAAATAAATAAAAAACGAAGTGAAATAAAAACAAAATACATGAATACCGATACGGATATAAATATGTGCAAGATAACAATTTCAGGATGAGAAACACATAGATCATCAGGGGTTTACATCTCCAAATTGGGTTCTACCGATTTGAAGTCTTCCTGTTAAATCATCTGCGACCGCCTTCCATGTCTCAATAGTTGAAGCTCTGGCTTTGTTTATTCTGGCTGTAATTTAAGACTTTTTAAGGATCTGCAGATACCCTGATCTCTCTAGTAAGTTTAGTTCACACTACTGTTCTAAAGTTTTTATATTATTATATTTATTATATTTGTATTATGTATACACTTTTCCCCTACAGTTTTTAAATATGGTTCCAATATCAAAACCTCAGTTAATACAGGGTTTTTTTCCTTTTTTTTCTGGGTTGTAAGCAACAAATCATGTTCTGCTATAAATGTGCACAAACATACTTTTAAATCGCACACACGGTCAGTCATAGACAACTGTGTGTCAGCTGTAACAGTTGCTCCCGGCAACGTCGTGGTAAGTTTGAGTGCACGGGCAGCGGCTCTATGACTGGAGTCTAACGAGCACTTTCTTACCGCTGCTGCAGTGGCTTCCTCCAGCAAATCGTGCAGAAACAAGCCCCGGGCTCTCTCAGTTTCTTGCACCAACTGCCAAAGGCTCGTCATCACTACTTTCTTCAATCCACGCCCAGCGTAATTTATTTATTAGCCCTTTATCTATTGCTAGGACATCATCCCCAGGCTTCATACACTTGCGCTTCATTTTTTTTTCTCTGACAACGCTAGCGTGACATTGACGTATGGGTGTCAATCATACCATGTTGCAAGGACCCACCCTTCTCTGCTTCTGATAGGCTTTTAACATTCGTTAAAGCTGCGTTCCTCTCAAATGACTGGTAGGTGAAATAAACTGGCTCGAAAATACTAAACCGCATACACAGGCTCTAAAATATATATATATATATATGTATTTTTTCCCTCACAGCCGCAAGCCGGAGTTCCGGCACGGTGCCGGAATACTTTAAGCCCAGTTAATATCCCCTGCAGTGCAGACAGCTTGAGTTTTGAGTCTTTGCACTATTATTCATGCTGGTCCCAATTTTTCTATGCAGTTCATCTCTCTAGTTAGTTTAGCTCACACTACTGTTCTTAAGATTTTTGGGGGGTTTTTTTATTACAGGTGTATTACGAGGGCACTTTTTCCACATACAGTTTTTGAAATATGGTTCCAACATCAAAAGGACCACCTACAGGACCGCATAAACTGTTTAACAGTCTGTTTAATGTCACGGATAACAGCCTGTAAATGTTCAGCCCTCCATACCCATAAACGGGTGGGTAAGAGCTGGCAAATACTAAAAATTGGCAGACAGGAGTTCTGCTTAAGCTTCTCTGCCCTTTGTCCTCCTCACACCACTTACCTTTGATTGAAATCTCTTTGCCCTGAAAGTTGTACATATAACGCAGAAGAACTTCCTTCCAGTAACTTCGGTAGCTGATGAGTCCTAGGTCAGAGAGAGGCCTTTCAGGAGATCCCACCTTCTCCTCCACTTTAGACAGCAGATAACCTATATGAAACGCAAATAGGTTTAAAAATAAACTAGCTACTCGGAATGTAAACATGCATAGATGTCTGGTGATGCAATTAAACTGATTATGGAGTGTTGTGATTTAAAAAAAAACCAACCACAACAATGTTCATTAGAAAATGTACACATTTTTGGCAAGGAATTAGGTGGCTCAAATATCTTAGGCTTCAGCCTATTGTGGGAGATTGATTACAAGGAGTTCAAAAGAACACAACTCCAGGGGTCTGGGAAATGCTAAGCATATTTGTCAATCACAGTTGATTCCTACACGAGCCTTCATCCCTTCATATTGGTAGTAATATGAGGAGAATCGTATAATATGGAGAGACTTGGGAGGCTTGTGTAAATAGTAACTGCCAATAATTAAACTGGGATAAAAAAATAAAAACAAAAGCAACAAGCCAAGCGCAGTTTCAGCTTTCCACTAAAAGAATAAGAAAACATCTTTAGCCAAATGATTTACGCAAAAGGAAAAAAAGACTGAATGAGCTATTACAATGAATTACAGGAAACAGTCAAATGAGCAGAGCATCAAAGAAGAGCACATACATTTGCTAAGTTGAGTTGATTTTAGCTTTGCATTGTTAAACCGGGTACTTCTTTAAAGCTACATCTCATTCAGGCAGAATGTACCCTAACTTTCAGTCAGCAAAATACAAGCAAAAACAATTAGTCTACTCATACACAAAATCCCAATTAGAAGCTTAAGAAATTAGGCAAGTACACAGAAACAAGGCCATTGAGAACTGAAGTACACATACTGCCACACACTGCAACACAAAACTCAAAATATAAACGTTCACCGGAAACAAAATCTTAAATGGATTGTGGGGACAAAAACAATCTAAAAATAATCTAAAAACAGCAACAGAAGCAAGGTCACACAAGTACTCACTGAAATCAATTAGCATCTTGCCGTACCCCTGCCTCATATACTGCGGCATGGTCAGAATACATGAAACATTGTAGTTCAGGAATGAGTTCTTCTCCTGCGAGAATAAAAAGTATATGTGTTTCAGTCATGGGAGCAATATCTTTTCCGAAAATTGTTTTGTCTCTACATTCTTCTTACCTTTGAAAAGTATCCCACCAGATGACAGCCAGTGTTGTCAGCCTCGGTCATTACGTAAAAGAGGAATGGCTCAACATCATAGTACAGTGTCTTGTGGTCCAGAAACAGCTTGGCCAACAAACATAAGTTCTGGCAGTAGATCTAACAGGAGGGAGGCAAAAACATATTTAGTTATAAAGGTAACATACCTGGATTTTCCATAAAAAAATATCTAACTACTGCACAGAGTATTGACTACAATTACTACTACTAACCACTGCTTCCATACAGGGTATGTACAACAATTAAGTGAAATGTAATACCTTTAGAAAAAAATGTTTAGGCCATCACAAAACTGAGCTGCAAGTGTTAATCAGTGACCATTCTAATATTCATGCAGATTTTGACATATATAACTTTACACAACAGAATAGATTTTAAGACTTACTGATGTTCAAGACATATTGCACATTTAGTTCACATTGTGAATAAAAATATAACTACAAAAGATTTGCAACGAAGACGACGACCTAGTTGCAAGACACTGGCTGGCATTCTTTGCAGGAACTGTTGATGCATTAAAACATGCATCAGCTATATGAACTTTTGGTGCATTAAAACTGGCATCTGGTATATGAACTGTTGGTGAGATCACTTCAAAAGTTGGCATCCACTATATGAACTGGTGAACTGCTATTCTTTTACTTTAACATAAACATGTACTATAGGTCCAAGTCTATGGGATGCGGTGTGTAAAAACAGCTGAACAAATTTAGAGGTGCCATTTGTTCATCATTTAGCACAATTTTCAAAAAAGGACTGAACGTATTCAAAAAAGGACTGAACAAAAAACTAAATTCTGTGCTCTAAATCTAAAGGTTGCACTTTTACAAACAGCGACTCTAAATGTGGAAAGATATGCTAATTACAGTCGCCTATTACTTAAAAGAGGGCTGGACTGCGTGCTGTGATACTCCCTCACCAACATGGAGGACTTGCCTTAAATGACTTTAAATCTATATGTTACATATGAAAAATATATGTAAAATTTCATAGCTAGATAGGGCTTGGTGACATCTTTCCAATGACTCCTCTTTTAACAAAATAGCCCTACGACGATCCGGAATTTTAGCCAAAACCCCTTCACACTAGCCAAAAGTAATGGGACAACAGGTGAGGTGAACTGTTTTCAGCTAATATCTTGGGATTAGAGCTGTAAAGATACACTAAACCCACGATTCGGTCGATTCACGATTTTTGACTCACGATTCGGTTCGTATTGCGATTCATTTGCGGCGGAGGAGAGGAAAAGTTCTGAGGCGCCATTTTTTCTGGAGACCCCTAATATTTACCACAAAATTATAAACAAATATTCGCTTAAATACCGCTTCCTTTCCATTCATACTGAGAGTCGAGAAGCCGAGTTGGAGGAGTCGACTCGTCTCTCTCGGTTCACCGCTCCGTTCAAACAAAATAAACTCCGCCCAGCTGCCTGGAGCCAAAAAACTCGCTCAGAACCAGCGGCGGAGCTAGAATTTTTAAAATTGGGTGGCCAGGGGGTGGCCACTGCTATTTCAGGGGGGGCACACACACACTGTCCTCAAAGTTGAAATAATAACTAAGCGCGCGGCTCTAGATCGTCTGAGAGGTGGACCACCGGAGACCGTGACGTGTGACCGCACCAAGACCACCGGAGCGGCGCTCCGGCCAAATTCAGATTCAGGTTTTATTTGTCACATACAGAGTCACACACGGTACAACATGTCGTGAAATGCTTACTGCAGCCCGACCTTAAAAAACTGTAAAGAAAAAGAATAGAAACAGTCTGAAAACCAACAGCTTCAGGAACCGCCGTAGCAAATAAAATATTGGGGTGGACACCCCTGACATCCGATTGACCACCCCTGACACCCCAAAATAAATTGACATGACAATCCTCCTAATACGGCAAAAAACATATGTTTCTGGGTGGGAACTGTATACGGGAAAGAGTTGGAAGGGGTTAGTCTGTGTCGCAATTCACCTTCCTGACACAGTTTTGTGTCGTTTATCACTACAGCCCTACTCTGGATTATTGCAAACGAGGGGTCCTTGGAAAAAGTGCGAGATATAAATAAATAATTCCATGAAATGAACATTGTTTATGAGTTATGACTCAAGTCACAAGTCTCAAGTAGTTGAGGGCAAGTTTAAAGTCAACTTGTCTTTGTGAGATAAGTGCGACTCGAGTCAGAGTCCCCATCTCTGGTGCCCAGATATGCCAAAGCCTACGGTAAACGAACTAACGCAAACTTTAACAGATATCATTTAACTGGGAAACAGAATACCTTTTTTTAAATACCTATAAAACCAAAACTAACACTTTTAATGGCCTTAAATTTGGCAATTGTGGTTTATCACCTTTTAATACTTTTTAAAACCCTGCTGGACACCCTGCAGTAAGAGCTCTTACCTTGTTCTTTTTTCCGTCCACTTCAAACACAGATATAGCTCCTTTCCTGTACACCTCATCTCCAGGAGGGTGTTTCCACACACATTTGGCCTGCATGGTTCACATACAGATAAATTAGAAGCAAATTGTTAAATTACACATACTACACATATCATTTTAGAAAAATGGCCTGTGGCCTTTCATATGATTAATATTTTAAGTTCGCTCGTACCATGTGCCTGCGCAGGATCGTCTGGCTCTTCATGTACTTCAAGCAGAACTCACAAACATACAAACGGCCAAGTCGTGCATACTCTTCAGGGTATGGAGAATGGTACCAAGTGTCCAACTCATAGCGACCAAACAGAATGGTCTTGATCATGTTACTGCCCTCCGTTATCTGACCTTGCATGCGCAGCTTCTCCTGACAAAGAAACCAAAGAAAAACAGTTACATAAATGCCAAACTGATATGTTCAAATTAATCTACAAATAATAAAGTCTATAATCAATCATCAATGATTTCAGTTTGTAGCATATTAACATGTAATTTTAATCTGAATAAGAATAGAAATATAACGATCCTTCAGTGTCAATAATACAGTTCTCTAACAAACACTAATTACATACATTACAAATCTGTCGATTCTGCACATTCCAAAACAAACAGAGAAAAGAGAAACAAAAGTTGCAGTCATCTGTCCTTACCAGATCATCTGATGCTCTTGCCTGGGCTTTTCTAAAGAGTTCAAGATCATATTCACTCGTAATATTTTCCAAGAGAGGCTCTCTAGCTGTTCCATGAGCCTGCCTGTGTTCCTAGTATGGAAGTATGAAGAGATATGAGAGACATAATACATTAGAGCATTATTGCATCTATTTTTAGGTAATTCTGTCTAGTATGTCAGAAGCCTCTGTAATGACTAGGTAGTGCAATAAACACTAAAGCAAATACGTCACGTCAGTCATACCATGTACTTTTCTTTCTGCTCTTTGGTTAGTCCAGTGTCCCTCCTTTTTCTCATCTCCTGGACTTTCTCCTTATACCTCACTTGTCTTGAAGTAGGAGCCTACATGAAAGATATATCGATATGAAAATTAAGACATGACTAATTAACTACATAACTACCAAACTAAGAATTACTACTGTCAGACCAATTCAAGTGAATAACATCAAGAGTACATGTGTATTTCAAAACTATAACCATGACAGGTTTGGTCTAAACAAAACTGATTATAAAAATAATAATAATGAAGGTAGACTTGTTTTCCAAACCTACAGCGAAACGAAATAAGGGCTAGAAATCAAGTACCTGATGACGTGTAGCATGCCTATTGTCATCATTCTGATTTTGATTCCGCTCCTCCTCTTGTTTGTCTCGCTCATTCGCTTTCACCTTAACAAAGCATAAAGTGCTCTTGATACACCTAACACTTCCAGATCTTTATTCAAGGTGCTCAAAAATATATGTAGAACAACAAAATAAAAAACAAACCTTGCACTCATCTGCTGACAGATTATGATAAAGGGGACAACCAGATATGGAGAAATGTCTTTCATGTTTTCCAGTTAAATGGCCTGAAGAAAAAAAAATGACTTGGGATGAGTTGGAATTGTTTGTGGTTTGGAATGACATCAATTTGTTGATAATGGTACTGAACTCATAGCAAACTACGTTATTTTTCTCAAAGATGAGGCGTTATAAAAAATAAGAGCTACAGATGGAAAAAAACAAAACACAGTATATATCAATTATTTTGTACATATCAATTTTTTGTAATTGCTAATTGTCCCACTTCACAAGGGTTGAGCACAAGCAAAAACAGCATTACTGTAAGAATAAAAACATCTAATTTTGATCAGATACTATTGAGAAAACAATTCAGTGCAACATGACCTCATATATTGTCATAATTGGATATGATTATTCTCCTTCAACATTACCTATTGAAAAGACAATACGCTAAAGCTTCCTTTGAATTTTTACAAACAAAAAACTACATACCTTCCAAAAACAGTCTAAGTGAAAAGTATCACTTGGGTATTATTTTTTTTTACTCCTAACAGGTATGTAGTTTTATATGGCACGGCAGTATATGGCACGGCAGTAGTTTTAATTACCTAGAGAATTGCAACCAGGGGTGGGGCACTTCATATTAAAGTTGTAGCTCTCATGGAAACGGCGTCTCTTCGGTCGATGAGAAGGGTCACTGCCTGAGTCTTTCTGGTCTTTGGCTGGACCCTCATCATGGGATGCATTTGGACTGGAGATGTCAATGTCCGATTCAGACGAAGGGGCATTTCCAGTGGGTGTCCTGGGAGGAGACTCATCTCTCTCTGCAACTTGTTTTACATCTGGCGGAGCATCTATGTGAGGAGAAATTAAATTTGTGTCCTTACAAATACATGATACACAATCATTTGAAAAGAAAAATGTGTCTTCATGAATTCACACACTTTAAATCGTCAAACTGTGATGAGTATCAATCAGTATTGATGCTGTAGACCTTAAAGTTATACTGATTCACTGTGCACAAAAACTTAAAAAAATATTTTTAAGCAATGTAGACCCCAAATATATTAGCATAAATTTTTTTCCTTTTCCAGTATAGTATGCATTAGGGATGGAGACAAATACAAATACGTTATTCGGATTGGCACAAATAACGTGTTTTTTACAAATACTGTATTCGGAC
>JBBMFX010000101.1:22700004-22726753 GCA_037832545.1 Rhabdalestes septentrionalis
ACCATTTATTAAAAATGTTACAAAAAACCACATGATTTCAAAGGGTGTCCTAATTTTTTCACATGACTGTATGATTCAAAATGCCTAAAGAGTACATTTACATCCAGCAAAAGTTAATTCATTTTGAGCAAAATCTCTGAATATACTTTCCTTTCATTAGACCGGTTTTCAAAAAAGCAGAGGTAAAGCCATTACTCATATACACTATATGGACAAAAGTACTGGGTTGCCTGACCATTACACCAACAGGGACACCGTATTCAAATACATGTAGTTGATCCCCCTTTGCAGCAAAGTTGGAAGCATAGCGTTGTTTAAAATGTTTCACTACAATTAAAAGGGTTTGCCCCAATACTTTTGTCCATAAATTGTAGTTTCCAGTCAACTGATCAGTGTTCAAAATGGCGAAGGTAAAGAGGGATTAGCCTTAACCCACATAAGTCTTACTAACACTACTAAAAACTAACGTACCAAAAAGTACACTGACAGTCTGTCAGTACAGAAAGTTTAGTAAGTGCTATTCTTCTCATTTGGAATCATTTTAGACTAAAATATTAAAAAATGTTAAATCTCTGAGAGGTATAAGCAACACCTGAGCAGCCCAGGTGCTGAACCAACACAACTAAGAATTTAATGAGGTGAAATATAACTGGTACCTCTGTGTGAATATTTAATATCATATTTTGAGAGCAAGTTTCAGGAAAAAGGCCAAAAACGTGCAAAAATGAACACAGGCAAATTCTAAAAGGATGTAAAATAGAAGATATTCATATTTCTTTAACAATTTTGTGTTTTTTGTTTCATAGTTATTTTGTTTGATTATTCATGATTTCTGTAAGAAAAAAACGGATAAAGCATGGTTCTGCCCAAATGTTTGATAGGGAAAGATGAAAGTTTTGATTATTCTTGGATATACTTTAATAGTAAGGAAAAAGGTAAATACAGTAAATTATAGGTTGTGTCCAAAGTTTTGATAGAAGTAAATAACTTTTTAAAATACAGAGAAATACAAACCTAGAACTGTGCTTGAATACATTTGACAATGTGCAATACAAACCTCTGCAAATTGGTGTGATGTTCTTGTCTTTTAGGACTCCAGAGAGAAGGTAGGCGACCGCACTATTAATGTTTTGATAAGGAAAGTGAAAGACAACGTAGCATGGCCTCGACTCACAAAAGACACAGCCAAGGTAATCTTTCTTTTCTTTAATAATGTAATTGTGGCTTAACACTACAGGCAGGAAAAAAAAAAAACAATTTGGGGCACACCAGTTATTTTTCAGATTTATTTACCCAGACAAAACATTTGGCAAATGCTTAATTTATCCTGTTGACTTAACCTGAAAATATTAAACAATAATTCTCAAATCTAACAAAAATGTTGTTCAATATAAATCAGAATTTATTATACACTATAAATCCACCTGTCCTTTTTTAAACTCTACAAATCCATTCTATATATGTCTTTATTTTTGAGGCAAGCGAACACACAGTAATAAACAATTCAATAAAATATAGAATACCTCGAAATACATGAATTTATGTAAAACCTAATTAAACAACTTAACACAAAATAATAACATACAAATGGCCTGTTTGTTCAATCTTAAATTTAGAAACATTCAAAGCACCCATCTCAATTTGACAAAAAGATCAAATCTCTGATTGTATATATAATATTTATTAACTTCTCTATTTGCAGTGAAATGTGTTTTTTCTGTAGCGACTGTTTTCTCTCCCTCCTGTCTGACTAGCACTTGTCATAGTTTGGGAAAGAACTGCAGTTTGTACTGCATTTTAAAAAAGGAAATACAGTGATTTTACATGAAACTTTGATAGAGCAGCAAATAGATTTAGTAAACAGTAGAATGGCATGGCAAGCTCATGTTGTTTGGTGTTTATTGCATTTTGGAAAAGAGCTATTTAATTAGAATTTTGTCTTTTTTTTTTTTTTATCACCCTTCAACCTAATAATGCAAACAAAAAAGGTGCTTTTCCAATATTAGATTTAAAAATGCTGATGTGTGCACATATAAATGCTGTCTCATTAGTATCCAGCTCTGGAAACAATACAAGATTTTTATCTTTTACAGGCACAAGTATTGAACTGAACAGCTTTGCCTTAGTTTTTATGAACTGCTGATAGTCTTCATAAAAATATATGAAATAAAAATATTGTTCTTTAAAGCATAGTCTTAAAAGAAATGGCAATATATCAAGTTTACTTTTAAACAAATTGACAATAATTACCTTTGACATACATTTATTAGTGTTTTCCCATCTAACTGGTCACATTACAAGAGGAGAGTTTTGATAACAGCGTTTTTGTCATACTTTTCCTCATTAAATAAGATTTGCAGTGGTCTCTTATTTTGTATATCAATCTATTTAACTGTCTACAACTTTTACATTAGGCTGTTAGTTAAGATTGATGTCCAACATCAACACAAGTATAAAGCATATAGAAAATATGATGTTCAAGAAAGTTGCTGAACATTCTGATGTATTGTCCTTAGCCAGCCTGGCTCTCAGTAGATTTTGATAACTGGAGAGACTGGGAGCATGAAGAGGAAGATGGCATGGCTGAATATGAGCAGTACATGGATGTGAGTACATTCCCAATCCCTGTATATAACATCAAAACATATTTCATACACTCTTAACAATAAAGGTGTCAAAAGGATTTTTGTAGCAAATCATTATTTTTGAAATGGTGAAAGCCTGAGTTTCACATATTGTAAAGGTTAAAAGAAAATACACAATAGCTTTAAGGCACAAAAACTGGATGGTCTGTGGCACATTACAAAGCTTTTACATCCCTCCAGGTCCTTCAGAGGACCTGGCAGCCTGATATTGCTGTCTTGAATTTTACTTTGGTGCAGATATTCGTCTTCCTCATCAACTTACTATATTACTTTTAAAAATGATTTTTAACATGTTGCAGAATTTGAAACTGGAATTTGAAACACATATAACATGACATTCTTTGTTCCCATTACATAGTGGCACATTTGATGTAAATTACAGTGTGGACAGAGTTAATTAAATGGTGTGTAAATATTTTGTACAGATTTTAGTGCACAATTTCTATTTATTTAAGATGTAATTAAACATATTTAAAAGTCTATTGCAAATGTTGTTATGTTGTATTTTTTTCCAGTCTATTAAATTCAGATATATGTAAGATAAACTGTGAATACAAACAAGCAGTAATAGAGCATTAACTGGGGCTGCTGGTGGCCTGGTGGTTAGGGAGTTGTCCCTGTGATCAGATTAATGGGTTTGAATCCCCAGTGAGCAAGGTACCATTAACACACAGCTTCCTGGCTCCCATCCTGTGAATGGGTCAAATGCATAGATTTTCACACTGTTTACACTATGTGCTGTAGTGTGTTTATGTATGATATATGGACACTTAACTTTAACATGTGAAGCAGGAGTGTGCTCTTTGTAAATGATGTGCTTATCGACAATCGACAAAATGTAATTGGACCAGGGAAGCCCCTGGATCATTTGTATGCACATGACTGTATACTCATAATAATGTAATTTATTATTTGTGTCCAATAATTATCCTAATGGGATCTTACATTACATTTGATCTCTTAAAATGCAGATGCTCTCTGATTTGAAAAACAAAGGAGAGCCACCCTCCATGGATGACCTTGATGATCTTGTAAGTGTGTCCTAAAACATTTTGAACTGTGGCTGAAAATGTGGTATTTTCCCAACGTTTCATGGTAATAATGCATTCTTGTTTTTCCAGAGTGACTGAAATACATTTTCCTGGGGGGAAACCTGTGGAGGAAATCTGAACACATGAATGAATAACAAAATGTTAATGTTTTTTCTGTTCTGCATATGTATATAATGTGAAAAAAGGCAAATGAAAAAAAGGATTTTTTCTACACTATGTCCTTGGCCAAACTGTTTACATATTAGATCATTTTTCTGGTATATTTGTCCATGCTAATGCTGTGTAAGGACATTGAATTTGTATATCGGTATCAACTTTTTAAAGTGTATATAGGCTGCTATGCATAACCCATGTAAACTTGCTGTACTTTGTTAAATAAATGGTTTTAAAATGAACAGTGCGTCATAACAACTGTCAGTGTCTCAATTCTGGAGCACTCAGCATCCAACAGTGGAACGCATGGTCACCTGTTGCTCAACTGCCCTTTTGTATATTAGATTGTGAAATTGCACTTCCAGTTACGTCAGTTTACAAAGGTGAGTCGTTCACCCCCTCTCCCCCCTCTCTGACGAGGACAGCGGATGTTAATGTGTATCTATCAGATTGTGTGTTAGGGACAAACCTGTACTGCCAGCACTATCCAGCAAAAGCAGGTTGACCACTCATTAAAATATCCACCCCCAGAATAGCCCATTGACCAAACAATAGAAATCATAATTTTCTACTCTCTAACTTTTGCATCTGTGATTATAATTTGCATACATTGACCAGGAAAAAACAGAAAATCTTTTGATTCTACACTCTGGACAGATTATAAATAAGATTATGAACAAATTATACTATATTCTATATAACTAGTCGCATCTCTACAGCTAAATTGACAGATATCTTACTGACAAAAAAATATAGTTGGCAATGCTCATATAAGCAGGCACAAGGCGAGGGGAGGTGTGGGTGAGTGATTTAAATGCTCAAGTAAATGACTTTTTACAGCACCAGGGCTGCGTCCCCTGGCTAGAAAACCCAGCACAACTAGCCAGGAACACAATTATATATTTTCTAGAAAACCCAACAAACTGCTTTTTAATTCTAATAATATGATATAATGTTAAATAATCGCACCTCTCATTACTGCACTATTTTGCGTATTTTGTATATACAACTCCGCAAAAAAATAGAGACCACTACAAAAATTTTTCTCAGGTTTTATCTTTTACAGGTGCAGTTATTGAACTGAACAGCTTTTCCTTACTTTTTAAGAATTGCTGACAATATTTCTCCTAAATTCCAAATAAAAATATTCTACTTTGAAGCATAATTTTAAAGGAAATATCAATGAATCAAAATAAGAAAAATAATGCAGTGTTAAAAGAACTTAAACTACTGAAAGAAATCATCTCTTGTTCATTTAAACAAAACATTACCTTTGAGAACAGCAGCCCAAACATAGAAAACCAACAATCAATAGGATCAATATGAGATTTATTTACTATAAGATGTAAAACTGCTGTTCTAAAAAAGAATGGCAAACTGCATGAAAGCTCTGCAGACACTGAATAAGAATGTAGGAAGATGACAACAATTTTGGTGTTGGCAATAGGCATTTTGAGGGGAGGATTAGGATGCTGAGCAGGATGCTGAGCCTGCCATTACACTGGATCTGTGTTGGTTGTTTGGAGATATGGGAACAGAAGAGTGCTCCCATTGGGCCATCGCTGCTGTTAATAACAAATTACCTACTGAGCATCACCTTCCCAATTATGAAGAGATGTATGTAACTTAACAGTTATATAATTGGGAAATGCAATTGCTGTTGACTGATGCCTCCTAAGGCACCTATTTGTAAAGATTTGGACCCCAAACTTCACCTGATTAACATTATGTATGTAAATGGATATGGTGTGTTACATTTGATATTGCATCTAACTGAAAAAAAGAAATTGTGAAAATCCCATGTATCTTTATGTTTATATTTGGAATTTTTAATTCTGTGGTTAAGTCAGGGACCTTCATGTACTATTTCTGATTTTTTAGTATTAATCTAATAAAAGCTATACTGTGATAAAAAAAATAAAGCCAAAATATTTTCTAACATTCATGAATGAGAAAGAATGTACTCGTGTCTATTAATTTAAAAGAATATTGGAAACAAAAGATCATTTATTTTATATTTAGATTCTTTTATAAAAATGGATGGCATAAGAGAGAACCTTTACTGCCGGACAGAACTCGATACTGTTTAGAAAAGGGGAACACAAACACCTGTAAGGATGGTAAAAATGGTCCCAACAAAACTTAAATACAAAACTTAACCAAACTCAACCAATGAAAACACAAATCTCACCTCTTTGAGCATCCCGGCAGCTGAAACTCGTAATAGACAAACTCACTGCCAGCGGTGCTCAGCATATCAAAATAAAAGTCTAAAATCAATACTTAACCCAAACAAGGGCACTCTCTACCAGTCACCCACTGTTCTAGTCCCCATACCTGACAGGCTTTTAGGGGGGAGATGGGTATTACATTTACCGGATGCTTAGCGCCTTCCAGTCCGTAACTACAGGGGACAGTCTCCCTGGATCAACTTGGGGTTTAGGGTCTTGTGCAGTAAATCAATTATGGTATGCTGAAGGTAGGATTCAAACCCATGATCTCTCGGTCCAGAGGCAAGTATCTTACCCTCTGAGCTATCAACATATTACATATCTTATGTCCCCACAGGTGTTGATAGACATTAATATATTTTGTAAATACCATTGCAGTGTTAACTGGTTTACTTTTAAAACTATGAGTAATGCCTGATAATTAATATATAAATATACGTGAAAATAATAACTAATCTTCCACCTCAACCTACCTGATACAACTTACTAGCTAAATCATGAACAATTGAGAATAGAGATATAAGAACAGAATCAAAGTTCAGTGCTTTATAAATCAAGTCCTTATATTTCTGAATGGCACAATGCAAGGTGTCTAGAAATCAACCTACAGTTGCTCATTCATGTAACAATGAACTGAAACTGTCCAGAGAAGTGACCCACAAGTTAAATACCTGGGTAATTACCATGCTGTATGCCACAGAAAGTTAATGATACTTGTGGCTGAATGGTGGGTTACATCTGGCATTGGTGCATAAAAAGGGGGATAAGGTTATTTTTTAGAAAAGATCAAAATAATCTCCAATAAGCAAACATGTACTATAGGTACATATAAATCAGAGATTATATTAAATGCTGAAGCTGGAAAAAATATAGAAATGGCAAATTGCACAACAGAGGGAGTATAGCGTTGATACAGAAACCTTAAGAACCAAAGAAGTGTATGCGTAAGTGGAAAAACAACAGCTGGCTTGGAACTGACTGTCGTATAATCATGTGACATCTTTAAAACATCCCTTGGGTTTCATTTACACTTCTACAGTAAAACAGGAGGGAATAGTACAAAAACAAATTTATTTTACACTATGCCATAATTGTGCTGTAGTATTAAAAGGACATTGACTTAAGACTAGGTCATTACTGTCTTGTCCCTTGAGGAACCCAATAATAATTTGTATTCTATTAAAAACAAACCTGGTTAGGACGGTTCACATTTAGCACGTACCCTTCATGCAGAGGTGAAAAACACTGATAAGCTGTGTTTGTGCAGTCTGTGATGTAACGGGAAACTCACACTGGGACTGGTCCTCCAGACCACCCGTACCATAAACAAAATGTCCTGCTCTTTGACACACTAAGCCCCATTTCCAAAAAACCCACCCTACCACACACTCTTACCTTCACATTGGGCCACACTGACAATAGAGGTAAGGGGGGCAATGAAAACACAGATGTGGTTAATGTTTACTTGTACATATTTCTAATGGAAACGTTTGAATATACTTGAATGACATTTGTTTATTTTCCAATTTAAAATGAGTTCCTCTACAGAACACTCACATTCAGTGAATTTGTATGCACATCTTAGTGTAGAATTTATAATTGCTGTATGATATAACTTATTTAATAGCTGATATATAACTTTTGCACAGAGTATTTTAAAGTCAATAGATAAACAACCATCCGTCTGTTTTCTGAAGCACTTATCTTTAACCAGATTCGGAGGGTGGGGGGTGGGTGCTGGAGCCTATCCCAGTTGTCATTGGGAGCATGGCAGAGAAACACACTTGCCTGTCCCCCACAGTGCAGACACATAGACAAAACAATCACCCACTGCACCACCATGCACCCAACGAATAAATAAACAGCAACTTAGCAATTAAAATGAGAAGAAGTGTACTATTTAAGAAGTATTCTTATTTAATTTAACCAAAGATGCCTCGTGTAGACGACAAAAAATGTACCAGGACTTGGATTAAGAAGATCTTTGCATGTAACACAATTGTCCCAATTCTTCAGTTGTTCTTTTAACAGCAGTAAAAAAGCTATTCAAAAATGTATATTAAGATATGGCAACACTGATCTGAAACGTGGAACTCAGCAGAATATTCGCCTGATGCTGTGTCTCAAAACATTCTCAGAAGAGGTCCAGACATTGCGGCTTCAGCCCCTTGCAGATTTTTTCTAAGAACCGTACTACTAATTGTTTGCAGAAACTGCAGATATTATCTGTGACATGCAGGCCTTTTTCACCACGCCTCCTCATCCTTGTGCTGGTTGTTTGTGTATGGAAATTGCGGTTGGCAAGGCAATCAGACACCTGAACAGGAAGAGCCTCTGCTGCTCAATGCTGCACCCAAACATAAACAACCAGCAAGAGGATGAGGGAGTGTGGTGGACAAGGTGTGGACGTCACAGTCTTTTTTGTGGCAATATATGATTTTCATGCATTTTTATGCTAAATTATCAAGAATAATAATTTACTACATTTGCAAAATACATATATTGTATTAGAAATCTTTAATACAGTTGTTTATAGTCATAATTATCATTTCAGATATAAAAACTTAGTCTTCATATATCTATACTGTAATTATAACTAATAGCATCTATATTGAAGATATCTGAAAGGAAATTTCTCCAAGTATAAACTGTATTTCAGATATCTGTAATGTTCATTATAGATAGGAAGAATCTCATTTTGGGTATCTACAAGTGAAAACCCAATAGACATGAACGGGGGAAAGTGATGTCATTTATACTAGGAATAATGACGCTTCAGATATCTGTAACGTTCACTGTAGATAGGAAGCACATCATTTCGGATATCTGTAATGTTTATTTTGACTGAGAAGAACTGAATTATGGATATCTGATGTACTCATCCACTCTGGCTATTAAATGTTAAAACAGTTTGCCATAAGTGTTGAATGTTCCCATGTTTTTTGTTTTGTTTGTCTTAAAGCCTTGTCTTTTTATTACTGTAAATCAAAATCATTTATTACTGTATTTACTCTGCTTATTCCAGCTAAAACCCACCTGCATGAATTACAGTACAGTCTATACTTATATTTAACCTGTTCATTGTCCACTGTACAATACAGATAAAGGTTTACCATTACATTTTCTTTGAAGGTAATTTATTATACTGAGTGTTTTGGGAGCATATTTGGGGGCATATTTAGGATTTATTGTATTGTTGGAGGTCTAATGTATGTAGAAAAGTATGTGGGCCCTCCCATCCAGTCCTAACTTTCTCAATTCAGCAAACTGTGAGTTTGTTTTACCAACGTATCTCTAGATTTGGTATAAACTATTACAACATGCATAATAATACACCAAAAACTGACACAATTCATGTATGTATGACTGTATTACAGTAAAAATGCAATAGCTGTTAAAACAGAACATTGGTACAGTATGCTTGCCAGATGAATACACCTATGCAAGCATCAATGAAGTACAAATTATCTACAAATGTGCACTGACAATTCACAAGACAGGAAACGAATGAACATTGATTTTAAAACCTTCGAAAACACTGACATATTAAAACATGCAAATTCATTTTCTAGATGAATTTACAGTACATAGGGGCTCTTGCTCTGAGTAAAAATAATGTAAAAAAAAAACGTATGAGCAGATAATAAAATCTTTACAAGCATTCCTGAGTATTCCCATAATCTTCATCTGAGATCTATACTGAGTAAGTGGAACTGTAAGTGATGAGCTTGCATGACTTTAGCAACAATTAGTAACTCAGCACTGTACAATCCAGTATGGACACAGAAAGGAACACTGCCTTCCCTACATGGGACAGAGTACAGAAGCTGACAGAAAGACCTTTGGACATGTTTTCGAATGGCAGAGTAATATTTTCGTGAATGGGGCACTCTCATTCAGAACCATCAAGAGATTAGATACTGTGGCGACTTAGAGGGAGGATTTAACCAATAACGATATATGCTTACACAGAGCTACAGTGACTACTTTGCAAGCAGTGGAAACAATGCTACATTCTTACATTATTCAAGATATTATTGGTCCAAAAAAATCCTTTGGCCCATTGTTCTTCTTGAGATATATTTTACATCTCTGACAGTTAATCATCGCAAATCACCAAAAGGAAGAATTTTATCACTTTTAAAAAGGTTTTTGCAGATAAAAGGTGGCCATTAACCAATACAGTTCCTGCTTGCAGGCTGTGAAATACGGTTTATTTATGAAACAAATGCAAGTGTAATGTGTGAACCCTTAAGGAAAATGAATTCAATCTTCAGACAGAATCCATATACTGAACAGTGACTTAAAAACAGCAGATATAAAGTTTGTCAGGTCATTCATTATTTTGCTGCACAATTGAAACAAGTCTCTATGAAGTCTTTTCATTTTTCTTTCCTAAAAAAAACAAGGATATTCCTCCAGGAACAAGTGTGGTGGGAACTAGAAGGGCAACAGCGCTCTTAGCAAATGAAAGGAGGTAGAAAATTGCTTGATTATTTGAGGAAAATGTTAAAGAGTCTAGGAGCTGCAGGAGAACCAATGACACACCTGTGCAGCCAATCCTGAATGGAGCACTGCTGTGGTACTTGCCTGGAGAACAGAGTGGCAAATGTAGTCCCAGTCCTAAACCAAACAGTGTGCCCATGTTGCGCAGCAAGCTAGCAAAGGGCGAGGTATCCATATGAACCCACTCAGGATTCTCACACCATTTCTGGGCTTTTTCAAGAGTCCACAGAAGGTCCACGTCCAAAGCTTTCAAGAGGACATAGAAGCAAACGGCAAAAACAAGCAGGAACACGGTGATGTTGAAGTACTTCTGAAGGTTGGCAGTGTACATACACTGCTGTTTTGATAACACCTCAGCAACAATTATACCTGAGATCAGGAAAGCAAAGGTTAACATGAAGCCTAATAGTCATTATATTATATTAATTATAATCATCAAACAATTGAAAAAGCTCTGAGGACCACTGTTTAAAAAAAAACAGTGGTAGAGGTAAGCCATGAAGAAGCCTACCTGAGATAACTCCACTTACAACCTGGTGTGGGAAGTGGGCAGCAACATAAACTCGGGACATGCAGACCAGCAGTTCCACCAGCCCCAATAGCATCCACAGCACCATCTGTATACACCTGGTGGAGGGCAGTGGGTCAAATGTGTGCTACCCTGAGAAGCTTCATGAATAACCTGAGAGGTTTTCATGACAAGCATCTGCATGCACTACTGTTTGTAAAATGACAATTGTGATTACAACAATGTTGCTTTAGTACCTGTTTACTTCATCTAAGACTCACCAGTAGAGTAAAGTGGGACATTTTCTCTGAGCAGCAATGGACAGTGCAGCTGTTACCATCACATATCCTACTCCAGCAGATCCCATAGCATGACCAGAAGGACTTCCTTAAGATTAGAAAGTAAACAGTTTCTGACAAATTTAGACACTGACTAAAGCTAGGTAGTAATCTTCAAAATACATGTTGCTTATATAGATCTGTTAAAATCCTCCATATAAATATATTTAATCATTTTATTTGTCAATGCAACAAATGCAGAAATTTAACACAGAATCTAGCTCTGAAGTTACAGATACATCATCATCTAGACTACTGATCTTCTGTTCAGTGAAGAACCAGTAAACAATGCAACTACAAATGCCTCATGCCAGTCTCTACTGAGATAAGAACAGACATAAATGAATCAGTAAGGAGGGCCAAAGTTCAGAGTGTTGCAGATATCCTCACATAATGCAGGTCAAGAATGAATCCCTATCAAAGCATCATCAGTGGCTTGCTTTCAACGGTAACCTTGATTTAAAACATTAAGATAGGACAGGGAAAAATCCACTTCCAGCTAGATTACCCCATGCCTCATCACCTTAGTTACATAAAGATCTGCAAAAGAGACTGACTGACCTTGTATCAATGACCAGTAAAGAGTATTCTAATTTATATATTTCCAGATTATGTCTAAACCAGGACCTGAAGGGAAATTCACCTTGACTAAACATGTGTGAGAAACCATCCATGAATACATAATGTAGTGTGGATGTTGCAGAACATTACTTAATCACTGTACCTGGCCCAGTCTCACAGGTGATTGGAACTTGTCTGAGAGCTGGGGCTGCATCGGTGCCATAAAACTTGGTCTCATGAACCCACCAGTAAGGCCTTTCTCCAAAAAGAACCCTAAAAAATAAAATCTTAATTTAAGCATTTAGCATTTTTCATCATACCTTCAAAGCCATGAATTTCACCCATTCACTCCGTTGGTGGAAAACATGCACCTATCCTTTCTCAAAGCTACTCTTGCATGCATCGTATCCCATTGTATTTTCATGCTATATGCATCTTGCAGTTCAAAGGCTACATTACAGAAAAAATCCAAATTACAGAGCATCTTACCATTTCAGTACCAGGTTAAACCAGTCCCCAATCACAGCCACCCATATTAACCTGATGCCCACGTCCCTTTTCAAGTGGAACCAGATGGGGAAGAAGATGAAAAAGGTCGTATGGAGGTCCGCCAAAGAGGAAACCAATTGAAACCAGCTCTCGTAGTCTCTGTATTCTGTCTGCAGGTGGACAACAAGACTCACTCCCCAGCTGTGCAGTAGGTCCATCACTATCACACTAGGGCAGCTGCCCAGCAAAGGGTTACTGATTCAAAGGTAGGTGGATGATGGCCCAGCAGACTGTAGACACCCTGGCAGTTTTTGTGGCTTTGGCCTTTTTTTGGACCTCACTGCTCCCCTTCCAGCTGGACTTTATTCTAGGCTGATTGGCCTTGTTTGCATGGACTCTCAGGGTATCCAGGACCCCTTAGGTTCCATGACCTTTTATCTATTTTGACGTCAATGCTGACAACCAAACAGAGGGCTCAATGATTGACAGTAAGCTTAAACACATAGATTGATGATATCATTAATCCAGCCGTGCAGGTCCTACAGATTTCTTTTATCCATGACAGTTCTCAGCTTTCAGTTAGTCCATATTTTCCACAGGTGGTGTTTTTTTTTTTTTTTTTACAAAATATGACAGTCCTGTTACCATTTTGGAAATTCTTATTTTAAGTTCTATATTACAATTGCTTGCAAAGTGCAATGCTCAGTAACGCAACCCAGTAACTTACTGTGGGAGAACAGGATTTTTATTCTACCAATAGCAAATGTAACTGTATGTGCACAAACAGCTTTGTGATACAACTAATGGGCAAAAGTACTGGGAATTGTATTAATTAAATAATAATAAGTAGCAGAAGAACATACTACTTGCACAAACACAGCTAATGTTCTCCAATGATGTCTTAGAATGTACATTTTAATACAGATGTGTTACAAAGAGCCGTAACTTTTAGGATTTTTATTGATTATTATTAGGTCTTAACAAGTTCAAGGATTAATCTTCAGTGTATTATTGGAACTTATTAAGCTTGATTTATGACTGCATGTTATGGTACACTTAGGTAACACAGGAAATATATCCACTAGCTCAAGCAGCATAGCAGTATAAATTGCAGCAATGACTTTTCATGCTGTGAAAAGTAAAAAGAAATTGTCAAATTAATTGAGGGACATAAGTGCATAAGCATATATATATATATATCAACACAACTGTGTTAACGCAGCTTTTCTATTGTGTGTGCAGTCTGTAAGATGACATTATAAAATGTGTCCTCGTTTTTCTTTTAAACTGGATTTGAACTTCTCTGTTCCCTTGACTTGTTTGTGTTCCTTCTCCTTTGTACGAACACTGTTGTTAACTACATCTAACTTCTTTTCTTCCCTCTTAGTGTTTTATTACACATGTGCAAGGTCCAAAGATCAATTTTGTCCATGCGTTTGGGTGGTGGGCCCGCTGATATAAAAACAAGGGCCAACACACTTTAGACTATCAGTTCAGACACACTGGTCAACAGTCAGCTCTCTGTAGAGAAACGCGTCAGAATGAATACAGTCATGGATGTTATGCATGGCTATGGGGTGAGCACCACCCAGTATCTACAGACTCACTACAGCGATGCTCAGGGCTGGTTCCTCTTCATCTCCTTTGCTGCAGACCTGCGCAACACTTTCTTTGTCTTCTTCCCTATCTGGTTCCAATTGAGGGAGTCAGTGGGTATCAAGCTCATCTGGGTGGCTGTGGTTGGAGACTGGCTGAACCTCGTTTTTAAATGGTATGTTATGACTCATATGTGTGTGTGTGTGTGTGTGTATGTATATATATATATTTAGATATATTTCGATATTTATATATATTATTTATTTATTTTCACTCTATGCACGAGATCAATATTTTTTTCATTTTTTTGTACAACAGGATTCTGTTTGGAGAGCGTCCATACTGGTGGGTCCATGAGACGCCCTACTATAGCAACACATCCATGCCACACATTGAGCAGTTTCCCATGACCTGTGAGACAGGACCAGGTGCGTTTAAAGCTTACTCAACCCAGTCTCCCTACACCAGCCCCTTATCCACACAAACACATTGTCTATTCCCAGAACACACTTTAATGACAATTTCCCAGACAGGCATTAAGCATAGTCTTGGACTTGAACTTCTTTTTCAATGGAAAAACTCTTTTTACAGCGCTACATAATCCAGGATTAGGTTTAATCCCTGTATGTGAAGCTGATCCATAGAGTTTATAGAGGCCATGTAATAGAAAATGCTATTTTTGAAATACAACATTTGTACTGATAATTGCTCTTATATGGATTGGGTTGCAGCTTGTAATGTCAAAAATAATTTATACATGACCGTCTGTTCATCCTACAGTAGATTAACCACCCACACACTGTGCAATAGTCTGAGTCAGTGTTTTGTTAATGCAGGCAGTCCATCTGGACATGCTATGGGAGCTGCTGGAGTCTACTACGCCATGGTCACCTCAATCCTCACCATTACGCTTACCAACAAGAAGACCTCTTCCAAAACCGCCCTGTAAGATATCTCTTAGTTAATGTCATAGTCCTACATCTGATTGAACACGATAAAGATTGTCTGACACTTATCTTTTGATTCTATCTGTTTGTGTTAGGTATTTGCGAGGCAGTCTCTGGACGCTGTTCTGGACAGTTCAGATTTGCGTCTGTCTCTCCCGGGTCTTCATTGCTGCACATTTTCCTCATCAAGTCATTGCTGGTGTTATTACAGGTCAGTTACAATCCAGAGGTAACATAACAGGAGCATAGTACATAGAAATAGCTATATTTTTAATAGCGTAACACTGTGTAAAAATTAAACATGTACATCCCTTCTGTATCATGACATATAAAATTGTTACAGTATCACAGTATTGTAACATATCTTGAGCTGGTTGAATCATATGAATTCTTTCAAACAATCATAGGTATGATTGTGGCTGAGGTCTTCAACAGACAGCAATGGATCTACCAGGCCAGTCTGCAGAAGTACTTCAACATCACTCTGTTCCTGCTTTCTTTTGCTGTGGGCTTGTATGTGCTCCTGAGGGCTCTGGGTGTGGATCTCCTGTGGACTCTGGAAAAGGCCCAAAGGTGGTGTGTAAACCCAGCTTGGGTCCACCTGGACACCACACCTTTTGCTAGCCTGCTACGCAACATGGGTACCCTATTTGGTCTGGGACTTGGGCTTCACTCCCCACTCTACACTGAAAGCAAGAAGAGTGGCAGCGTCCCCTTCAGAATTGGCTGCGTTGTGAGCTCTCTTCTCCTGCTGCACCTTTTTGACTCCATCAAGCCCCCGACCCACACGGCCGCCCTCTATTATTTGCTCTCCTTCTGCAAGAGTGCCATTGTTCCCTTGGTCACGGTTAGCATCATTCCATACTGTGTTTCTGGAGCGCTAAGCTTACCGAGCAAAAAGCAGCTATAAACACTGAGAGGACTTAAGAAGGACAGAGCTGATGAGGCTAACACAGGGTTTTCTCATTTGTCCAGAAGTATTTACACATCTCGCACATTTTGGTGGTTTACCTGCTCAAAAATATCCACTTTTGCTCAGAAAGGTCTTGTAATTAGCTGATTGGTTGAGCAAGAAAACACCCAAAATGTGCAGGGCAAAGAGGTTTTAAGACAAGAATGGAGAGCCAGTGGCTGAACCAAACTATTAGCAGTATTTTCAGGTGCTTCATATTCTTCGCAATGCACCACTTTACCTGTAGGAGCAATCGAAATGTCAAACACAAACTTGCAGTCTACCTTTTGGAAGTATTCCATTTAATTACATGGCATAAAAGTGACTTTCATTTCCACCTTGACAGAAGAAAGTGTACTTACGCACTGTAAAATGTTTATTGTTCGAGATGATGTTTTATTTAGACTATTGTTTTATTTAATTTTATAACTTATGTCTTTGTGCATTTAGAGTGTGCTGAGAATAAGCTTGGAATTTACTCCAAGCATACATTTTTGTTTTAGAGGAGGTTCTTTTTGAGAACTGAGATGTGGTACTTTCAGACCGAGGCGAGGAGCAGTATTTTCCTTTAAAGAACAAAAGAAAACACTGCCCTCGTCACCGAATCCTTGTTTGTCTGTGTATGTTTGCATGGAAATGACGAATGCAAGTGCTCTCTGTAAAAATTCTATTTTTGAGAATATTTTATAAATAAAAGTCAATAGATATACATTTCTAGGCATTTGTTTATCAATGCTTCATCTTTCACACATATTACATGTCATTCTTCAGTTGCAATCTTTTGAAGAAGTAATATAATAGTCACATGACATTATCTTTGATCGTTTTTGAAATATTTAGGCATTGGGTGATTACCTTTTTCACACAACATGGAAATCTGTAAGAGTTTGGCAAGTACAAATGTAATATGCAAACAAATGTCAAAACTGATCCATAGGTGTTACCCCAGCAATAGTGTTTAGTAATTCAATATGATAAATATACCCAATCCCATGAGTCATTTGCACTCTTTTGTAAACGTAATAAATAGTACCTAATCTATATTTCACTGCTTTTGCTAACCGTATATATATTTTTACCTCGTCTTAAACAATTACAAGAAAACCTATTTAAAAGAAATGATCATTTAAATTCTATATTTGTCTAATCAAATTTAATTTGGACTAACTTGCAATGCTGTACATTCAGTTGTTTGGAGCTTCAGCTTCATTAGTTGTCTGTATAATTCCCCTGGATGTGTCAGTCTGTGTTAGCTGAGGCGCTCTCACTCCTCTCCTGTACTGCGTCGGCGGCTGTGCTCCTGCAATAATGCCTCGGCCTCCGCTCTCTTAGCCAAGCTGTTGGCCTTTCCTTGGAAACGCCCGTTCTTTCCTGCACCTTTCCCCTGTAGCAACTCCGACACACTGCGAGTGGGAATACAGAAAAAACTCAGTTATATTATTAAATAATATTATTTATTTAAAAGCTGAGAATTTACTTAAATTTGCTTTGAACAGAAGATAAAACCTCCACATTTTATTTCAAGTGCGAGACCTAGTGAAAGGAGACATATGGCAGAATTTTGCAAAGACGTTCATTTAATGGACAACATATGGATTCTGAATCAGTAAAATAAGGGAGTAAAAATTATGGAGACACAGTAGTATTCTATGTCTGTCTCTCTCTCACACACACACAAGGATTTTCAAAGCCCAATTTCCACAAATGGTCTAAAATGACAGACACAGAAAAAAGGTAAACTACTGTTGCAATGCTATCCACTCCAGCTTTCCTTCTTGTTGCTACTGTTCAACCTGCATCATTTGACCTGAATTTCCCACCTGGGAAAATTACAGACCGAATTACCCACCGTTTTTCCACCAAACTTCATGGCACCCCAATTATTTTGTTTTGGATATACTTCTCCACGATTATTGTGACTATTTCACATTGGATTTTTTTTTTCATCTGCTGTTTCACTACTAACTGCCTTATTTAGTCTGATAACAGTGTGCTAAACAGTTTAACATACATTCTGAATTACAAAGTTATGACTGCTTCTGATGAGTTTTTTTAATCAATTATATGGTATGAGAGCTCTACTTCATCTTCTCTACAGAGAAAAAGAGAAAGAAAGTACACTCAAGCAAGATCCCACATATGTATTTTAGTAAAAAGCTTTTTTTTTTTAAAATATATATATCGCCGTATGGGTGCACGAATATTACCACCGAGGAAAAGTACAGAGATTTTGTCAAAGATGGTGCCCTGATTCATTCATTCATTCAGACTAGGTCTTAAAAATCTGCATGCTGTTCATTTGACAGATGTGGCCATTCCAAAACACTGCAACAAACTACAGGAAATTTTGTGGAAATCTGGCATTAATTATTTAGGTCAAATTATCAAAGAAGATAGAAAGAACAACAGCTGTTTAAAAAAACAAGGTAAGCCAAGTAAGATCTCAGCCATTATGTTAGCAATAGCTATGCCATTTTGTGAGGCCCTTCAATTCTGGTCAGGAAACGCATCCTTCATTTCAGATAAAATATACCACAGTAGCCATGACATGAGTCATGATAGAAGTAGATTAGCAGGTAAACTTATTACAGAGATAATCGTTAGTTATAGCACTAGTGTGGAACGCTGGTTGTCTTACCGTGGCCCCAGATCTGTTATGATATTTTCAGGACCTGCAAGCAGGAAGAGCCCTGCTCCTTTTTCTTCTCCCACAGTCAGAAAAATGACTGTGTCCTGTGGGAAAAGACAACAACTACACACTTAAGTCACACAATTATATTTTCTTACACAAATACACAATTTTTGCAAACCTTTTACCAGCAATTCTAAGAGATAAAAGCGGGTAAATCAACTCACCTGAAAGCCTATCTCATTGACAATGATGTTCATGAATTCATTATCACCATCTTTGCTATAAGGAGAGAGTGAGACAATTTATAAGAATATTCTGATTGTATTATCTGTTGTGACATTAATTCTTAAAGTCTGAGCCCCAAGTCAAACACAGGTGGATACTCACTTATGCAAGCTAAAGAAATGCCCTCTGTCTGGTTGGTTCTTAAAGTTCTGTGCAATGAGAACAGCCATGTCTCGTAGCAGAGTGAGATTACTCTGCAGAGGAAACACACGATAACATGAGAATCTATGAGCCAAAGTCACAAAGAGTGGAGTCTGACAGCGTTTCTGCTTTTCTAGACAGCAGTGATATGGAAATTCAAGATGAAGATATCTTGTTTGTATTGCTACATAACACATACCAAAGTGTACTTTCATTCACTACTGATAGCTAGTGTTGTTTTTGGCAGTCTGTTTTAATTTTAGTTTTAGTCTAGTCTTTGCATCAAGCTGTTATTTTAGTTTGTATTAGTTTTAGTCACGTCCAGACTCTTTTTAGTCTAGTTAAGTTTTTGTTGACTAAAAGTCTGAGCAGTTTTAGTCTTATTTTAGTCAGAATGATCCACGACTATTTTCGTCTAGTTTTAGTCGATGAAAACGGTATTTAAGTCTTTTTTAGTGATGAAAGTCAAAATAATATAAGTACAAGCCTATTTCCCAATTCGATTAAGGTTATCTGATTACCTTGTAGGCTCAAGAATACTGTACATCCATTCCAGACATGGAAGACATGTGTTTTGCCGACTACGTTAGAACTTAGATGTGCACACACAAACATTTTAATCAAATAAATGAATAACATCTCATCACAAAAAAGTGCAAATACAATGTGTACAATGTGAAAATGTGTGTGTGTCTGTTTCCATAAAACCCTGAATGTTTTTTTTAAACCCTGAACAAATATAGTCTACACAACCAAATCAAAACAAGGATCAGCCTTTTTGCGTGAATATGGAAGGGCGGCTTATAAAAATGCTGTGTGTGAGACAGTTTGTGTGTGTCCCAAAACGTTTGTCCACTCTAAATACATTTCATTCATGTTGGAGCTTAGATCAGGCCCAAAAAAATAAGCCCATGCATCCCGGCCCGACACCTTAACCTTTTCGTCCCGAGCCCGATTTAAATCCGTTTATTTTTCATACGTGGGCCGTTATAACACACGTTCTGAACTGTGAGTGCGTTCCTAAAGTGACACTCCGAGCTCCGAGACACTTTAATGCTGGATCACAGCCCGCCCCTAGGAGAGTGGAAGGAAATATCAGGACGGGTTCGGGTTCAGGCAGAGAATCTAAAGTCTTATTCACAGTGCCTCTCAATTCACAAAAATATTGGGACGTAACGTAAGGTCGAGCGTCCTTTACCTTTTTCTCCCCTCCCTATCGTACAGGAAATAACGTCTGGTCTGGTTTTAGTCAACGAAAATGAAGAGACATTTTAGCATAGCTTTTATCTTGTAAACCACATTTAGTCTCGTTCTTTTTCGTTAAGAAATCTACATAATTTATTTCGTTTCGTTATCATCACATGACCAGCATTTGCGTCGCGTCTCGTCTCGTTTTTGTCACGTGAAAAATGTTCGTTGACGAAGATATTTCGTCATAATTTTCGTTGACGAAAACAGTACAACTGATAGCCTGGTTATTTCGCTGCATGAATTTCAAAGAACCTCATGCTAGATGTCTTACAACAGTAAAAAAACTAATGATCTTGCGTTTTGCCATTTCCCTTTGTGTAACCCAGTGGCCTTGGTCCTGGAGGTCTACCTATATGAGAAATCTGTTGAGCGCACCATACTTTTCAGTCACAATTTGCAACCCCTTTTTGGGTTAATGATCATCTTCAGAAGTCCCTGAATGGCTGAGTTAGTGAGGGGGAAGTGTTTCGATGCAGGTCGGAGCTGACAATTGTATGAAATAAAGGGTTGGTGATCACTGGTGTAAATGTTGTATTTTCTCTTTTTGTTTTGGTCTTTTAAAGAAATTAGATGGCCTGCAAAACAGCCTGGGGGAGTTCTTTGTGGAACCTTTCACTACTTAATCGTGGAGCTTTTTTAAAACTAAAACAATTCATTAATTCATTTTGTGTAACTACAGTCTTTGGACTGTGGGAGATACCGGAGACCCCGGAGGACACCCACACCACCAAAAGGAGAACATGTAAACTCCACACACACAAGACTAGGTTCCCGATTCCAATTCTCTACTCTGGAAGTGTGATACCGTAACAATTACTGCTATAATTTCAGGGTCAATGTGTAGGTTGCCAGCTTCACAGCACAGCTTTCAGATTTAACATATATAATGGTAGAAGTCAAGATGTTTTTTAAAAAGTGTAAATAAAACCCCAGACCAAAACCAGTATTCATTGATCCTGTTCCAATATCATTGTCAGTTTAATTAGGCTAACTTTAGGACTACAACTATCGAATAATTTTGGAATTGCATATTCTGTTGATTTTTTTTTCATTGATTAATTGAGTAATCAGATACATCTTTTTTTTTTAAACAACTATATCAATAGTTTGTCATGCAACATTTAAGGCCTCTTAAAATGAGCAGGCAACTGGCTGTTATTCCTCACAAAAATGTTTTAATTGGCTCCAGAACTAAGTCCATTTAAGCCCATTTATACTGTCAGTGCACTACGTTGTCTGCCTTACACAGTCTAAAATGGTCCCACACAGACATTTTCTGCCTTCTACGCACCCCAGGATTTTAATTTTCTGCCATTTCCATAGAGATCAAGCTAAATGCCATCTTAAATCTTTGAAATGCGCAGGAGTGATATGAAAGCAGAGACATTTTTAAATAAATGGATTTTGGTGACATAAATTAAACGAAGCCTTGAAGCAAAAATATTTTTTGTAATCAAATTATTCTAGTAACTCAAATAACCTTTTCAGCCATAGCTAACTTAGCGACTGTTTCCTTGCTTGGCTAAAGCTCCAGCTGTGAGACTCTCAACCGCAGTTTGTAAAAAGGTGTACTGCTTTGTTATGGTATATCCAGTTTTTAGTTCCATGGGGTTTTATAGCATTGTCAGCCAAATATCAGTTTATTCATTGCTGAACATTGTAGAGGCAAGATATACATAAGTCACTAAGAAATTCTGCACAAAATTGATTGTCTTACCTTTTGAACCCGCTTGACCATTTTCTGAAGTTTATCCACTGCATCGACATGCTCATCTGGTCCTGTCCTTAAAGATATTCCAGAATTACTGAGCACTACAATCAGAAATAATTATTGATTTTTCTCACTCTTCTGGCAGACTTACTTCAGCAGCGCTGTCAGAGACTTTTCAGTGTTGTAACTCTTTTCTGCATATTTCAGCACTCTGTTCCCCGCTATGAAAATTAAATTGGTCTTATTCTTCTTCCCTTTCTCAGTGCCCAGAATCTTAATTGCCTTTTGATAGCAAAGTTGTAACAAGTTTAATACATTAACCTGAGTACGATTAATATTCTCATTAACAGTACAACTTTTATGGAAAAAAACAAGCATATAAAAAGCAGAGTTGCTTAAAAAAAAGAATAGTTGCTTAATTTCATCATTAAAATTAGGGGTGGGCGGTATAAACAGTATACGGTAGAAGCGGTATGAATTTGGCTAACAGTAAAGATTTCGCATATACTGCCCTACCACGATAACGCATGTTGATGTCATCAGGCGGGGGTGGGGTTGGGAGGGTGGGGGGTTCAGGGGATGATTAAGACTCAGTCCACATTATGAAGTACCTAGCCGCAAACGCTTTAGCCAAACTGAAATGCCAAACGCATCACAGAAATTACTTGAAAAGTTTTGTAATTAAAAAAAACAAATCACAATAAATGTTTTTAAAAAGCATTTTATACTTTTTAAGTGTGTTACTTTTGCAGCAATGTATCTGGTATGTGAGTATGTTCAGCCATTTTGCTTCAAATTATATCACAATTTAGAGTTTTATCGCCCAGCCCTTATTACAATGTAGGATTTAGACCTGGACAATCAATTCATACTATATAATTTAACCATTATTGTACAGTAGCATTACATTACATATTATTATTTAGTCCAATATTACAATACTCAGCATTGCAGTATACAATATTAAAAAGTTCCACCATAACAGTATCCAGTACCCTGACCTGTAGATGGCTGAGATTGGACACATGAGTTCCACAGCACATGTTGGCATCAACACCCTCAATGTCAATTATCCTGATTGGTCCTGCAGGGTTATCTGGGAGACCTCTACTTCTAACCTATTTACACAGACAAACAGGCTCACATAATTTAATTCTCCATTCTCAGAACATTTAACTAGGGCTTTATGACTACAAAAACACATTTTTCCAGCACATATTTGAAGGTGGTAGAAAGAAAACATCCTTATTTGCGTGGAATACAGTAGATGCCTTTTTACTCTTCCAATAATGTACATTTAACTAAATATCAGCTAACATAATCTAACTTTTTCCAAAACACTCACCAAACTTAGCCTCAAACTTACCTTAGCTTAAATTCCACTATTGTTTAAAAAAAAACAGGATAACTAAATAAACTGTTTGCACTACCTCCGTATTTCAGTAGGCAATATTTTTCACTTAACCAGATGTCAAAGTGGTGCAACAAGAGTACATGTAAGGGAAAATACTGGAAAATACTAGATTTATGTTTAAACAATACAGCTTAACTGCTGAATGGTAACTTGTGAAATATCCCTGCACAGTTTGGCATATGGACATGTACACAATGTCATTAATGAACAATATTTTTGTTAGCTCAATTAGATGTGTTTAGAACAATGAATTGGAAAACAATATGTGCACTGGGCAGGTAACCAACAGGACAGAAATGGAGAGAAATGGCTTTAAACATTACAATAGTTCTGGAAATTCTACACACACACACACACACCTTCTCTACAGCAGGGTCACCTAGAGAACATAGCTGCACATTCACTGGGACGTGCAGACGGATCTTATCATTGACCGCAGCCTCCAAGGCCTCCATCTCTCCTGCCCTCACCGCAGATGTGTCCAGCTCTATAGTGCTACGCTGTCGTCCCAAATCCCTGAAATGCAGGAAAACTTCAGAACTCATTATGGCTGCATAACACACTGGTATGAGATACAAAATTTTGCTAGAAATGGGAAATACTGTATATTTAACATAATTAATACAGGAATGCAGTCTAAATCTATTAACTAATTTATTTTAGCTTTACACATGTATAGTCACAGCGGTTAAGTATTTTTGTTATTTTCATAATGAACAGCGAAAGGAAAAAGTCACCAATGCAAAGACTCTCTATATTAATCTAATCGTTGTGGATAAAAAAAAACGTCTGCTAAATGTGTAGTAGTTTACAATGATTGTTATGTTTTTGTGTAATGGAAATATAAAATAAACCATCTTCTAATCAGTTTTGAGTTCGGATAGATGGATGGATCGATGGATGAGGAGTGATTTTTTAAATCAATTATTGTTCAAAATAGGGTATGAATGACAATTTATTATTGTGAGTCCTGAAATATGTACATCCCTTGTCAAATGTCTTTCAAGCTTATTGCTACTCACAATAATAACACCATTAACAGTATGTATTTTGAAGAACTATACCATGATGTTGTCTTATATCCAAACATTGTGTCTGCCAAGGCAGTAATCAAGTGTTGACCTGGTCAAAGAAAAGCAGAAAACAAAAGGGCACAACCATTTAGCACAGACCACTGACACATTAAAGAAATGGAAATTGTTTCCTGCAATAGTATTTTCAGCTCAGTCTGTTCAATGATTACCAGAATGCTGCTGCATGTGATCAAACCTGCGCTCCCAGTCCAACTTCAAATTGACCTCCTGTCCTTCCTCTAGAGGAGAGCCGACAAAGTGCACTGCCTCTGGTCCCTGCCTTGAGACTCGCAGAACAGGAATATCTTCAATTGTCCCATGATCATCAGGCTATAATTATTGTTATTTTAAAACAAGTCAGTCAATGTTAATCATTATTAGACCTTAATTGTAAAACTCACATGACATGAAAATAAAATTCACCATGTGCATGGAAGAAGGCATACTTAGTGGTGACAAAAAGAGAGAAGTTTATATGTTACAATTCTTCAAACCAGCTACAATACATGGACAAAAGAATTGGGATAAACTTGTTTTTCGGGGTTTAGGCCAAGCCCCTTACTTCCAGTGTAGGACAATCTTAATGCTTCTGGATACACTATTAAGCCAAAACCCCTTAATTTTCCCCTTTAAACTGCCTTAATTTTTTTTTACCTTAATTGCTAGGAAATAAAGAAAATTAAGGGCAAAAGTGCATAGATTAAGGCTGATTAAGGGGTAAAACTAAAAAAGCTAATTTATAAAATGTCCCCCTTAAATAACCGAACCTCCTGGAAAAAACTTTTTTTTGGCCACTTCATTCAAATTAAGGTGGGGTTAAGCAAACTTTAAGTACACTGTGTGTCTTAGTGATACCAAGACATTTTGGACAATGTTTGGACAATATTCTATTCCAGCAATATTCTATTCTTGAGTGCACACTAAGCATGTTCCATAAAGACATGGCTGGATGAGTTCGGTGTGGAAGAACTTGACTGGCCCACACAGAGACTTGACCTTAACCCCATCCAATACCGTAGGTATGAACCATTTAAGTGAAAGAATGATTCAACAAGTGAAGCATGAACACAGCGCCCGGGTACGGTACCTTGCTCAGCCAGCCAGGTACCTCAGATGTCTTGGGGATCAAACCCACAACTTTTTGATCGCGGGGCTAGTCCCCTAACCACTACGCCACCATCTGACCCACAAATGCGCTAGTGAATGTGCAAAAATTCCTACAGAAACTCTCCAAAATCCAAAAAGCTTGGAAACTGCGAAGTGCGGGCCGACTCCATTTTAAAGTTTTGTATTTAAATTCTGTCATCATCACTGTGACAAAAATCCCTGTTGGTGGAATGGTGCTTTTGTACATGTGATGTATTAAGTTGCATGCCCCATGATTTACATTTACGCGCTTTTAACCAAAGCAACTTCCCTCCCTATCTACAGGGGACAATCTCCCTGGAGCAGGGTTAAGGGTCTTGCTCAGTGGTGCTGAAGGTAGGACTCGAACCCAAGATATAGTCCAGAGGCAAGTATCCTACCTACTGAGCTACCTCCACCCCCATGATATTTGAAGAGCTTAATATTATTCAGTTAAACTCATTATTCAGTTGCAATATTGGAGGAACTTACTTGTCCACCTCCCTCTGGAAAAAGAATGGTGTCTTTTAATATGACATTAAAACCTTTCACATTCTGTTTCTTCCCAAAGTTCTCCAACTTCAGCTCGGCTGGTGAGCAGGACACAACAGAAGTGACAAACTAAAAACAGAAAAGACAACATAAACAAGCAGGGCATTATGTTAAAATATTATGAAGACAGAGCAGTCAAGAAGTATGCATGGGTTACATGCAGCTAACTAAGTCCAACTGCACGATAGGTTCCAGTTACTCATATTTTATTTTTAATAATTATAAGGTGTGTCAGCATTGGGAATTCACATACTTCTTGCATGTAACTGTCCCTCTGACACTGAAAAGCCATGCTGCTCCACTGTTTGTAGACCAGGAGTGTTTACAAAATGGAGCATTTCATTCATCAGAGCACAAACAGCCACTTTTCAAAATAAAAGTCTGACAGTATCGCTTGTCGATGGACAAATTAAAAGGTGTTATTAAGGGGTGAAGATAATTTGATACAAAATCCAGGCAATGAATAAAATACATTCAGTTTAATTGCCTATTTTATGCCTATTTATCATAGTCACTACTGAATATTTTCATTGTCTTCACAATGAAGAGCAAAAGAAAAAAACTACCAATGCCAACTATTACATTTT
>JBBMFX010000101.1:22730433-22742045 GCA_037832545.1 Rhabdalestes septentrionalis
AACGAGAGAGCTGGTACCCACGCGCTTTGTTCTGAGAATGCTCCGAATGGAGATGAGATTCCCACCAAGGAATCCTCATTCTCATACGCACACAGATAGAGTTGAGGAGAAGGATTGGGTTGGGGGGAAAGTACTCACGGTACCGTGATTAGAGTTATGCTTGTTAGGCATGTGTTGGAACCCTAATGTCTGGGTGCTTGGTGCCACCTGATTTCCTGTTTAAATAAACCTGGCGTGCATTACGTCCAATTACCCGTGACGTCACGCTGTCTGGTGCATACGACAAATTCAAAATAAAATATCTAATTTCTGTAGCTGAAACATTAAAAACTGATTCAATATGCTTAAGTGAATGGTATTTTTTAAACATCTTTATCAGTTTTATGTATTTTACAGGAAAAATTTGCTGGTTAACTACATTTAATTTGATGACTGTGATAGTATAGAGCTAATAAAAGAGATCATAATTTACAAAACTCAAGAGAAATGCAAACACTTGTTTCTAAACACTTGATATTAGTGACAACTTGTACGTAGTTTGTTTGGTATAGGGCTGGGTATTGTTGCAGAGTTCCTGAATCGATCTGATTCCGCTCCACAAGGTCATGATCCGATTCAGTTCTCAATCCAATTTGATTCGATTCCATATTGATTTATTTACAGATTGTGTTAATACTATTTTGGCCTGGTTATAAATTGACTTGAGTGCAGGATATGCCTATGTTGACGGATTGTACTGCAAAATTACCTGTGGACAGTTGACTAAATCAATAAGAGGTTATATTATAATTCGTAAAATCCAATATTATATTATTGTCTATTTAAATTAAAACAACTTCTGCACATGAATAACATGAATAACTGTTGACAGGAACAGTGTGTGTGTGTGTGAGGAGCAGAGAGAGTGAGTCAAGAATTAAAAGCATTGAGGAAGAAATGGACTTCCAGGTTCTTACGTTCATAACAATGACAGAGTTAGTAGCCTTGTTTTGAAAATGTCGATTTGACAATGAAATGATAACCACAAAAATGGTTAAATAAAAAAAACAAAACAATAATGACCACAACTGGGTAAAGACAAAAAATGATCAAAACTAGCTCAGGAACCAATAAAAATACAGTCTAGGAAATTATGCTTGACTGATAAGACTATCTTACTCTTCAGGTTTTTTTATGGGGGAAAAGTGATCTATCGGTCATTTTTGAACACACCAGTGCACACAGTGTGAACAGCACAAAGTTCTTCCTCTGCATTTAACCCATTCACCAAATGAAGCAGCAGGCAGCCATGACCACAGGGAGCAGTTTGTGTCAGGCTTAGGGTAACTCAGAGGTGCCTAGCAGTCTTGGGAATCAAACCTACACCTTTCTGATAACAGGGCAAGTGCTCTAACCACTGAGCCACCATCTGCCCAGTTGATTTTTATGGTGTGGAGTGTGTTTTTTATAGCTTTCCTTGCATGGTAGCGAGAAGTAATGTTGACCGGAAAAGATCGATCCGCTAAGTTTTGAATCGAGAATTGATATTGATCGGTGAATCGATTTGAATCGTGCTTGTGTCATCAGGTGCCTAAGCAGCCCAGAGTCACACCAGAGCATGAATTGGCTCATTAGCAGGGTTGCCAAGAACCTGACGACATTTAGTTGGTTGATTTTAGTTACTTGGGTTATTGTCTGCATTGGGTGATTGGGTGCCTCAATGTGGTTAAAAGCCTGCTGATTCAGGAGAACATTGTGCGGTCACCAAGCTCTTGTCTGAAGCTCTGTAAGCGTTCAGGTAAGCAGAGGCTGGGTGAAGAACCGTATGAACTTGTACTTCTCAGAGAAGAGAGGGGAGGGCATGAGTAAAAAAGAAATCTCTGTTGCCTACTACATTTCAAGGGGCAACATGGAGTGAGACCCTGAACTGCATGCCTGTGTTCCTTGCTTAGCGTTGTCTCACACTGCCTGAAAATAATGTGCATTTCCACTTGATTCTCCCCTTCCGTGTGTGTGTGTAACAGGCGTGAATGCAGAAACTCACACTGGACTAACACCATTGAGCAGGACTGAGTTCCAATCCGGACGGGAGAGGACTTCTTCTAGCTTGTAAGGGCTCTGTTAACACCTTGTCCCCAACGTCTGTGCCTGAAGCAGGCATACTTAGAAAGTATTGACGTTTTGTGGCTTTGTGAGTCTTGCTTTTGCTGGTTTTTGTGTTTTGGAAACTAAAGAACTTTTGTAAATTAAAGAAAATGTATCTTATTTTTGCATAACCTTTGTAATGGTGCTCTTGAGGGTTTGTATGTTTATCTGCTTTTGTTGAGAACATTATACAAATAAATCATACAGAAAATAGAAAGCCATGATCATGTATGCATGCATAAATTCTATATGTTTTAAGTTTTATGACTGTATATGTCTGTTTTTTGTTTTTAATGTCATAGTAGAAAAGCCATAACAATGACTTCAGAACTGAAATTAATTTATTGATGCTTAATGACACATTCAAAATTATCCCATCTCTCCCCCTCATTTCGCAACACAGTATCATTTGGAATTGAAATATCTCCCAGCCACCTATTTATGGTCAAGTTTGCAAGACTGAGACAACATTACATCAATATTCTAAAACAAGGTCATATTAACAACGTTGGAATCCTGGTACAAAAATAGGATCTAAGTGCTACACACACTTTAATACTGTCACTGTTTAGGAATCTTCATAGTTGACAATGTTAGTGTTACAAGAACAGTTTCACATTCATTCATTCAGGATGAGGTGGGATATTTAAAGCTTGTAGTAGGTAGCAGGCCAGGAACTAAAATGTAATATTTAAAGAAAAAGACAAATAATATGTATAAAAGGTGTCAAATGTGTGTTAAAAAAGAAAAGAAAAAAATGAATAGACAAAATACACAACAAATATGAAAGCTTATGTCAGTTTTCCTTAAACATTCCTGATGTTTTGTTTGATAAACTAAATACTGAAACAAAACAAGCCTAATTTTAAATATTAAAGAAATATCAGTTTATCAATGGCGAAATAGGGACTGGGAAGATTCTTGATAGCAAGAATATCTCATTTAAAGGTAGTGTTAATAAAGACCTAAAAGGGGTCCAAGCAACTATTGAGGTCAATCAGAAATACACTGAATCATATTTTTGGCTCGTAAAATGAATTACATTCTTTCTTCACTAACAATGTGATAATATAAAAAAAAAAAATGAATGGGAAGGTTTTTAACCATGTTAACCTTAAATTCCATAGTATATATCATAATCTAATAGGCATGGAGGACTTGCATTCACAGGCCATGAATTAGGTAGACCTGATAAAGTGTCTGGTTTATTAAAGTATGTGTTATGTGTACTTTTGATGAGATTGAAACTGTATTGTTAACTTCACTCAAACTCTCCCTTCCTGAGTTAAGAGAAAACGATATCTTGTGCTAATGAATGAGACAGGAGCCAAACCACGCTGAATGGCGCTATTAATCTGTACTACTAATGTAATACATTAAGCTGAGGCAATGTGGGATGCATTGTACAGAAATGGACATTTCAGAAATGAATGCAGATAACTGAGTTTTAATTTCTGGTGGGTTTTAGAAAACGCCATAGCCATCTCCACGGGTCGCCACGGCAAATGCTGGATAGCCCTCATAGGTGGTGTACGCTGCCAGATCCTGACCCAGAGACACAGCCTGTTTGAGCTGGGAAGCAGCAACTGTGGCAGTGGTGTTAGCTATTGCATAACCTGGAGCATCATGTGAGAGACAGGAGAGAGTGTTATAATGAGACTAACCCAGAGGTCAAACTAATGGTTGTCTTTCATGAGCTTAATGACATAATTGTTTATTGGTAAAGAATAATCTCTATGAAGTGTAAAAAAAAACAACAGGTTGACAAAATGAGCAGCTCAATATGAGAGCTCATAATTGTATGCAAAATCTGGGAATTTCTAGTCATAATGCATTTATTAATGTTAACCAGTTTTGTTGGTTTTCTGAGACTTTCTGAGACTTCTGAAACTTTTTATGCCAAAGTATTGTTTATTTGTTGAGAACATAAAATGTGGTCTGCAAACCATTATGTTAAAAATCAGTAAATGAGTAATTGTGCATGAAACACCAGTTTGTTCCCTCTAAAGGAAGTGTTACATTAATTTTCTTAGAAAAAAACATAATTTGACCAGGGGCATTCAAGCATTTACATACGACTGTACATATACCAGTTTTTCAAAACATGTACCAACTTAAAATTATTAAGAAAATGAAAAGATATTATATACCCAGCTTCCTCATTCTAGCTATTCATTAATGCAGGAATAGTTGCTGTATGGTCAAGCCATTGAAAATGGCTATATGTTGTATCTAATCAATTTCTCATTTTAAGGACTTCTTTAAGAATATATTCTAATGACTTTCAACCTAAAATCTGCAAATACCCAGATGTCAAAAAAAGACTCCACCCTGTATTGTTCTCTCAAACCCAAGTGCTTCTTCAAACTAAAACACCAACAGTCATAAGAAAGTCATAATAAGTGTCTTACAGACCTTACATACCTGGGAATGCTGCAGCAGCAGAAGCATCAGTGCTCTCTGTTTGCAGTCCCAAAGTCTGAAGAGCATTTTCTGCAGCATGGATTTTAGCTTCATCTACTGCTGCACTCAGCTTAGCTGGGGTAAATGGGTGTCTGTGGGGGTTACAAATAAAGAACAGTAAGAATTGAAAATTTGTTATTGAAAATGATACCCCTTTTGATGACTACAAATGGATACAACATATGTGGTTCCTTGAGTGAATGTTTATTTTAGTGTTTTATGAAAATACATTTTAAACATTGAATTTGATTAAAAAGGCCAATATAAAAGTAAACCTGATTTGAACTGTTCTTACATATTGGGGTACTGGCTGGCCAGAGCAGGGATAGTGATTTTGTAAAGAAACAGCTGCCTCTGGTCTGGTCCAATGGCAGAGTGAAGTTGGTACACAGGCTGTCCCCAGTTATTTTTCTGACAGATATCCTCCAAGATCTGCAAAATGAAAAGTGTTGCCTTTTTAAACAGATGTTTTCTCCATAGAAATAGTAAAAACAAATTTTGGGGTGTGTTTGTATCAGAGATGGGCTACAATCACGAAAGGGGCGTGTGTGTACCTGTGGCGCATGCTTAATGCCCTGGGGCTTTAGAGTCACAGGGTTCATGGGAGTGAGCTCCATGCCTGGGAGCAAATCGAAGAGTTTATCCTCTGGACGTTTGTCTGTCTTTAGTTGGTAGGAAGGACAGCCACGGCCAACACTTGCATAGGCAAGGTAACCCCTGCCGCCCAAACCTCGCACACCCGCTGCCCCTACAGGCACATTCATGTAAATTTCTAGGAATGCAAGAAGGCATTAAATCAAATCAAATCACTAGAAATCAAAGTTTCAATCAAGAATTCTTACAAGTCAGCATAGTACAGGCTCCTTTTTGATTTTCTTTTCAAGTTTTTTACAGATTTTCTTTGTCATTTATTTGTGGATTTCATGAAAACACTGATACCCAAAGACGTGTGATTGACATTACATGACTGTATTATGCAGGCATGGAGAACGAACTAAAAAATGCTGCACATACACACACACACACACCCACACACGCACACACACATACACACACACACATATATACACACACACACAGCTATCAACAGCTGATATATATAAAGTATATATCACAGTGGAAAATTTACGAATGTCATATAAGGCCCAATATTCATTTCATTTTTGACATACCTACCATATTTTTAGTAGTTCATACTGTTAAAAAAGGCACGGTACAAACGAAAATATTGTGAAAAGTTTTCTCAATTTTCTCCTTCCCCCAATTCTATTTCATGAACCAAGAAACAGTTGGTGTCTTAAGTTTGCTTCTTGAATTTTGCTCTGAAGAAACACGTGTAATGATTAGATTAGATCACTCTAGATCATTCCAATCGACTAATCTTACTATATACACTACTCACAATAATTTAGGGATATTGTAATTTACATGACAGCTTTTTCTATTTGCTAAAACGTAAAAGTTCCCTTTGATATTACTAATAATGTATGAGAAAAAACACAATTTTCATTAGATTAATATTTATTGCCTCAAAAAATTTGACAATAACAGGGATAGACCCAAATAACAAAAATTTACAATGTCAGTAGCGGGTGTTTTCACCGTCTGCCGCAATGACAGCTTGACAGCGACGTCTCATGTTCCTCGCTAGCAATGCCTTCCACTCTTCCACTAGTGCTACATGCAGTTCTGCCAGGTCACGTGAGGGTGGGGTACGATCACTCAGTGTCTGCTTCAACTGGTCCCAGACGTGCTCTATGGGGTTCAGATCAGGGGACATTGATGGCCAAACCATATGAGGCACTCCAACGTCCTGAAGTCGGGCTGTGGCAATTCTGAAACGATCTGGTGGAGCATTATCATCCATGAACAGAAAGTTAGGGGTGTGCTGGTGGAATGAGGTAAGAACCTGCAGTGACTGAGCCATGTACAATAACCAAATCTGTTTTGTTCTGACTGGTGATGCTGCCCAGACTGTTGCACCTCCTCCACCAAAGCAAACCCTGGGGACCATGTTGACCTCAGCGTATCGCTCACCTCGCCTTCTCCAGCAACGCTGATGACCATCATTCCTGTGCAAGGTGACCTGACACTCATCAGTAAACAGGACGATAGACCACTGCTGCAGTGTCCAGGTCACATGGTCTTGTGCCTACTGCAAACGCTCACGGCGGTGTCTTGGCGTACCTGCGACAGTCAGCTGGCACTCAAGCCAAAGCGGTGGAGTCGGTTGCTAACGGTTTGTCTGGAAACCCTAGTACCCCTCACTTCTCGTAAACAGGCCTACAGCTGTGTGGCAGTTGCATAATGATGTCTGAGTGCATAGATCCTTAGGTACTGGTCATCGCTGCGGTCTGTCACTCATGCGGCTCCACTGCTGGGTCTGTGATGAACTCTGCCAGAAGTTCTGTGTCTTGATGCAAGTCTGCTGATGACACTTTGAGACACACTAAGTTCATGAGCAACATCTGGCTGCCTGCCACCGACCCGAAGGCGTGCCATGGCCAGGTGGCGCTGCTTGCACGTTAAGTGATGTGGTGTGTTCATGGCTGTTTGAATGATGAACTTGGAATGACAATACCAGCTTGTTATACCCACAGAATGTTGCCATATTGATGCCATATTGAAAAAGGTTGTCTTTTGGTATTGGCCCCAATATAAGGCACACCTGTACACAATGAGACCATTACATGGAAAACACAAAACACAATTAGTCTATCACCCAAATCCAATTGCCTCCCTATCCCAAAAATGTCTGAAGTGAAACAAACACTGTATGTATGACATCCACTAAGTCTCTCACAATATCCTTAAATTATTGTATGTTTACTATACATTTGTAGAACAAAATTACAAAAATTGTAATTAAGTTTTTTACTTTGTTATCCAGTTTTTCACTTTTCAGGTTCCCCAGTAGCTTGCTAAATGTAACATTTAACTTGTGATCTTCTCTTCTGAGGAGGCATTTCTGACATTTGAGTACTCCTTTCTCTTCACTGCAATAATTTGAAGACAGTCCCTAAAGTTAAACTGTTGCAATAACACATCTAGTTTCCAAACAGTAAGGAAGCACTTTTTCAAAACATCCTCAGAGTTATTTGAAATACATCATCAGAAAAGAGTTTTGTACATGCTAGCTCCCATGCAAAACTAAAAAAGCAATCTTAGGACAATGCAGTTGCGTATTGATTAGCCAGTTGTTTAATTTCGAACACCCACCTCTTACTGATGGTGAGCGCACAATCCCACGCGCTGCCACATGACCTTTTGCTGTGGGGTAGCGAAACTGGCCTGGAAGAGCTGCGTATGCATGTGGGGCGTAAAACATGGGGGCACCCAGGTATGCAGCTGAGGGGTCATACATCTGGCCCAATGAATAGGTGTAGTCTCCTTGCAACAGTGAAGCACCCCGCCCTCCTGTGCCACGAGTATAACGAACATAACTATCCTTATCCACTGGCTTGGCTAGAGTCACTTCTATGGGAGACCCATCAATCACCTATAGAGGTAAAATATTTGTTGATCATTCGATTCTCTCTACACTACTTCAAACACAGTTCAGTTATAAGTAGCTTATTTGTGTATAAATATGTATTACACATTTATAACTATTATTTGCCAAGTTATGCCCACCATGTTTCAAATATAATTTATTCAGTGTCAATTTTGAATGCAGACATAATGGAATCCACTGCTCTTTTCATCAATTTAGACACATACAGTTTCTATTTAATGAAACAATATCAATAAATATGTATCTCACATATGTATGCTAGTGTCAAAGTAGAACAGTTTATCTGCAGCTCTATTGATTTTGTATTATAGAAAATACAATGGTGTAACAGATTTGAACAAATATAGAACCATACAATGCACACAGAAAATCTTCAGACCCCTACAATTTACCCTAATTTTGTTATGTCATCCAAAAATGTTTATAGAAAATGAATCTTTTCTATAATCAGTCTACACACAATAATCCACACTTACAAAGCATAACAGGTGTTTCCAAAATCTGACACACCTTTCTTTTTTAATTTTCTGCCATTATTGGCAGAATCTTTCAAACTCAGCAAGGTTGGATGGGGAGAACCTGTGCATAGCCATTGTCAGTTTTTTTTTCAGAGATACTCTATTGATTTCAGGTTCAGATTGTGGCTGAATGAGATTGATATATATATTTTCTTCATTCACCTGTCCTGACTAATCTCTCAGTCCCTGTTACAACAAATACATCCCCACAACATGATGCTGCCACTGTGTTTAACAGTAGAGACAGTATTAATTAGGTTATTCTCAGGGCCTGCTACACTCCACACATCATTGGGGATTGTTGCCAAATACTTCAATCTTTGTTACATCAGACCTGAGGATATTCCATAATACAGTCTGACAGTCCCTAAGGTGCTGGTTGGCAAACTCCCAATGAGCAGTCATTAGCCTTTTAGTTAGAAACCAGGGATGATAATACAAGCATGAATGCTGGCGTGCTGTACTGATGATTGTTTTTCTCTCCCATTCTGCCATCTGCACAAAGAATGTCTGGATCTCACTCAGCATGACATTTTGTTTCTTGATTACCTGCCTGAATAAGGCCCTTAATCCCACTTAGTTTGTGTGGTTGGCCAGATCTAAGAAGACATGTGGTGGTCCTGAATCTATTCTGTTTTAGAATGATAGAGGCTACTGTGCACATTTAATCGTATAATTCAGTAAAGGGTTTCTTGTATACTTCTCCGGAACTGTGTCTCACCACAATCCTGTCTCACAGGTCTGCTGACAAATTTCTGGACCTCATACTCCATCAAATGTGGGACTTTATATATTGGCAGTTGTGTCCCTTTCTTAATTATGACCTCTGAATTCAGTTCACAGGTGGAGTCCAGTTGAGTTGTAGAAGCTTTTCAAGGACCACTGAAAGGATGGGATTTTTTTTTTAAATAAATGAACAAAACACTGGAAATACCTATTTGACAATATGAATTTTATCTATTTGATGAGTCTTAGACATGACATGGGCATATAACAAATGAGGAAACTTTAAGGTTTCTGAAAATATTCCATATGCATTGTATACTATGTGTGGAAATAATATATGTAACAATCTGTGAAAATGGTAGCAATAAGGCTTACCTTTCCATTCAGTGCATTCATAGCTGCAATGGCATTCTCTCTATGCGAGAAGTGAACAAAGGCGTAGTCCCTGATCTTCTTCACTCTCTCCACTGCACCTGTGAGTTTGTCACACATGTTTTTTTACTCTGCCTCCAAGCATCAATGATGTTTTCAGACAGTCTCAAACTTTAAGTTTCCATGTACTAATGTGGGAGTGTTTAAAATGTAGCCCCCTTTCTACATAGTTGTTATATTTTTATAAGCATTTAGCCCAGTTATAATGTGTCTTAATGTACAAAAAAAATAAAAAATAAAATAACCCACCATATGTTTCACCCTCTTCTACCTCTCACTTTGCTACAGCGTCTTCAAAACTAAAATATGATAATGATTTCATTCCTTATTGGCTGCTCTTTACTGTTCCTCTTCCAAAAATTAATTTGCTTGAAATGTGGAACAATCCTCAGACATGTCTTCTAAATGTAAACTTCACAATATATATAATAAATGGTTTTGTTACACTGATTAATTTCATTTAGGCTTGTTTTTTTCAGCTTAATTATATATATGGATTTTATAGAGTGAACCAATGTTGAGAATTATAATGAGATTTTGTATGTGAAAATTTATAGATAGATTATTGTGACACATTTTATGGCACACTGCCACAATAGGCTTTTTGAGCACACTCTGGATATCATTTGCACTGAAAGAACATAAATGAGCCCAGCAGTGGACACACCTGAGAGATTTGATAGGCTTTCTCACATTAGCAGCTGAGAATGAGTGGAATTATCCTGCACTGCTAAAGATCTTTCACTTTCACAGTTTATCAAAAGTTAGGATAAGCTGAAAGGATGAGAGTGGGTGGAATTGTCCTGCCCTGCTATCGATCTTTCATTTAAGTCTATCAGCAGTTAGAATAAGGATGTGCACCAAAAAGATGAGCTAGCCACTCATGAACCAGTATAACACTTGAAAGCCGTCATTGGCCTTTGCCAGCTTCATCAATGCCTGTGTACAAGAAAGATGCCAGAAGAAAAAAAAATGGGTGTTATCTGAACCTAACCTTAGAGTGCCTACCTCTGCAACTAGTCCTGCTAAATCGCTCACTGAGCTCTCCTGGGGAATCTGTTCTGCTTTTATTGTGGTGACACAGGTCATTTCGTTTGCTCCTGCCCTCTGTGACTGAGAAATGACTAGACCCATCCCTAAGTCGGAGAAACTAGATGGGTGCAGATTGAGAGTTTTCCAAACTTTGAGTTACACTCTACTATACAGCCATAAGGGATGATTTTAAGGATCCCTTTCTGGTCACTATGGATTTAGTTGCAATAGGTAATTTCATGGATGAGCTTTAATCTCTTCAAGCCTATGTAATCACCTCTCTTCCTCTTGTCCCTTGGATGCCCCTTGTTGAGACCACCCATTTTCTCCTCATAAAATCACTGTCAGAAGAAGTTATCACTGTTATTCGTACACATTTAAAAGTCTTTAGAAAAGTAAATGAATTCTGGCACAATAGTGAATGAATAATTGCAGACATTTAACATCTCTTTTATTTAATAACTTTTTTTGCACTGTTTGATTGCAGTAATGGTCACAACAATAGAAATATGACCTAAAAGTATACTCTAAGTAGACTATCGATTCATGCAACCATGATGAAAAATGCTACCATGAAGCTTATATGAGACGGAGACCCTGAAGGAAGACTTCAGAAGCCTGGTTGAGAGGGATTAGACCTGACGAGTTTGATGCCCCTAAACAAGGCTACACCTCCTAGCTACATTTACATACACAGCCCTAGACTAAACAGTAGAGGGGGAGGCGCGGGAACCATACATAAAAATGCCTTACAATATTAAAGAGATTACCGGGTTTAAGTTTTCATCATTTGAAACTCTGTT
>JBBMFX010000101.1:22767131-22775665 GCA_037832545.1 Rhabdalestes septentrionalis
CTGTGACAATGGTAAGAGCCTTTAACAGCATAAGAATTAGATGTTCTTACACCCAAATAATTGATTACATAATAAAAAATTTGAGTTGAAAACCTGTGTTGGGCGGCTTAAATACTGAAGACATTTCTTTACTCTTCATTAGGCTTTACCCACTGCTTAAAAGTTATAAATTTTTTTAAAGGAGTGTGTCAACCAAATGACCCTGGCATTGCTCTGCAAGCTGGAGTAGCAGGACTTGCACTTGTCAGCACCTCACTTAAGGACAACGCTACAGCAGAAGTGCAGTCTAAGCCATCAACTCAGGGTCTATCTCAAAACCTGAAAGGTAAATCATAACAAATAATCATTATTATCGTAATAATAATTCAACTCAATTTGTGCTTATTATTTTTGAATTATGTGAATAAATAGTAACGACTATGTAATTCATATATAAGGTGTTTAGAGAATGAGAATTACAAATCTGGAACCCCTGACAGGTCCTCAATGTTTAGGAAGTTAAGCAATGTATACTGTGGCTAGTCATTATTGTAGTTTTTGGTCAGAGTCTCTGATTTGAATGGGTTTCAGGTCTTGAGGGTGAGACCTGTCTGAGATCAATTGACTGTGTGGAGGGACTGTGCTGCGCTCGTCATTTTTGGTCGAAGATCTGCAAACCCGTCCTGAAAGAGGGACAAGTCTGCACAAAGCACAAGCGGAAAGGTACCCATGGACTGGAGATCTTCCAGCGTTGTGATTGTGAGGAAGGCCTGTCTTGCAGAACACAAAAAGGAGACTACAGCAAGTCTTCTCGAAGCCTCCATACTTGCCAGAGACAATGAAATGCAGATTGTTAAAATCATTAATTTTGTCTACTGGGAATTGGGACTAATCACCAAAACAAACAAGAAAACACATTTTGATTGGAATACTCTTTTAAAAAATCTTATTCTCATTTCTATCAACAGATCTCATTTCTATCTTCTTAATCAAAATTGCAGAGCAGATATAAATGTTTCTCTATGGAACTTGACATTTGATGGTTGCAGTACATTACTGTACTATAAGGAAGTTGGCACTTAACCCATTTTTTGTCAATACAGATTTGGAGGATGCATCAAATGTTTACAAATGAATTGTAAATATATGCAGATTTTCACAATCATAGTGATATGTCTATTTGGTTTCAAAATAAATGATATTTTATACATTGTTTCAAAACATGTTTAAGGATACAGATTTTTCTAAACCTTTTTTGTAACCAATATCTTTGACAGTTTTGTGCAAAAGTTTGAACACCCCTGGTTAAATTGCTTGTTTTTTTTTATTAACATACAAAACTACAATAAAAAAGAAAAATAACATGTGCCATAACTCTGAATACATTAGATTATGTATTCAACATATATGACAAGAAATGCCATGTGATCACACAAACAAATAACACATATACATTTGGGAACACCAGTGAAGAGTGCAGAAAGGTATCTGGCAGTGATGTGTCCCAGTTGAAAGCTCATCCCCGTTTATTTAGACTTTACTTGGCTTATTTAGTTGAGTGTGTTTAAGAATAGCTGATATTTGCTACCATACTACGATGACGAACGAACACTTGCTTTTTTCTAACTTAAGAAGAAGCATGTGCAGTCGATTGCAGTAAAATGTAATATTTAGGGAATCAAAGTTATATTCTAATATATTTTGTTCATTTGTACAAATAAACATACAAAACATCTTTTGATAACATCTTTTGTTTTGCATTTTTGAGAAAGTTTTATGTTAACAGAACAGGGTAGTGTCACAATTTGGAATATGCCCTCGTTTAATGTATCATTTTTTGGCATTTCCTCTGGAGTAACTGGAAAGGGGGATTGAAGTCTTTACTTGGAACTGTCAAAAGAGACAGAGCAGTAGGGTAAGCATTTCAAAGCGCAGGATATACATGTTGCAATTGTCCTGGTTGTGTGCTCTGGCTGCTGCTGGGAGACTGACCTCCAGCTTTTGTCAATACCATCAACAGCTTGGAGCCTTAAAACTTCTGCTTGTGGAACGGTCACAATGGCACAAAGCAAAACTCAAAACTCCTCGTCTACTTGCAGTTTAAGGCAGAAAATTATTTGACTGCAGCAGAGCAAACATTTCAAAGTTTCCAGAGCAGATCCACAGCCATTCCATTTTCCATTTGCCTAAGTGACCATTAATTTTTTTTTCTGTAATTTTCCTCTTTTTTCCTCTTTTTTTCTTTTTCTTTTCTTTGCTGGAGACAATCAAACAGCAATTCAAGGCCCCCGGAAGGGGGCAGTGTGAATGCTTGCAGACTGCCTCCAAATCCTGACTTACTTTGAAGTCAACATCTCAGTACCACAAAGCTATTTTGCAACAAATAGTTTAGTAAGTGAGGGCTTTCTGAGAGACTTACTTAGAAAGAAACCAAACGTATTAAGATTTGATAAATATTTAATGTTTAAGGAAACTCGAACAGAGGCAAAGTTTAAACAAGAATCGTTCTGGAAGTTTTCCTTAATTAGCAGGTTAAGTGGTGAAAGGTGTGGGTATAAAAGAAGCATCCACCAAAGGCTTCGTTTTTGCAAGCAAAGATGTGTCATGGCTCACAACTTCGTGCTGAATTTCATGATAGAATGAATACAACTAGGAAAAGATATCGTGAATTTGCATGACCTTGGATACCTAAAGTGGTATTAAAAAATAACCTATCATTCTATTGTAATGGACCTAGAGGCATGGCCTTAAGTGTCCTTTGGGGAATCATTGTTGCTGAACACAATCTGCCACTGCATCAGGGAGTGCTCCCTGAAACTGAATTATGCGAAGAGGAAGTCACATATGAGTTTTGTGCAGAAACATTGGCACAATTACTGGACTCAAGGTAATCTGACATTAAAAGATTCTACATGCCAAAAAAGACTATCCAGACTGTTATCAAGTTGCAAAAAACAGCATCTGTGAACATAGGGCGATGCATCAATGCCCTGGGCATGGGGTATCTGTGTATATGTGAAGGGAAAATAGATGTGGAGGCTGGAATTTTAGAGATATGTGTTCCAGCCAAGATCAGTTTTTTCCCCAAGAAGTTGTATGTATACACTATTTTTGCAGCCCTATCTGCCTATCTTAGTGGAAAGTCACGATGGACTAGACGCCCCTTGCCGCCCCTAACCCTGACTCTGTCCATGCGGTACAAGGAGTCCAGAATGAAATAATGTAGGGCAAGGTAATTTTGCTCACCTCCATCAATTGGTTAGTATATATATATTTCAGTAGAAATAAATTAAGTATACTCAAAATATTGTTCCTACCAATTTAACAGTAGAAATCAGTTTTTGCTAAGAAGTATGAATAGCATCACTCATCACTCTAAATTTAAGGGGTTTTCATTTAAGAGATGACGGGGACCTTCAAAATAGAATATTTTGTTATATATTTTTTTGTTTGTTTGTTTTGTTTGTTTTTATTTACATTGTGCAGGTGGCATGATACCTATTCAATGGAAGGGCTGCTTTCAAAGGGACTTAAGTGTAGCTGTCTTTAATTTAGAGGCTAGACGTAATTAACGTGAGAAGTTCCTTATCTCAGAGCTCCTCTTAGATGTCACCATGAAGTGGATTGTAAACGTTGACACAATGATAAACAGAAAATATACACAATTTCTAATTAGAGTCCTCCTCTGTAAGCCATAGACTTTGTAACCCCCCATACACAGGTAGTAACTTTCTTCACAATGCTGTCAACAAACAGGATGTTAGGATGGTAATTTGATTACAGCATGTGACAACCGTGGCTTCTTTTTTGACAATGGCTTCAAAAGTTTATTTTGTCGTAACAGTTTACATTAGGACAAATCTCATAAAAATTTAAATGAATAAATTATTTATTTGCTCATGTATCATTATTAGTTAGATCATAAATACATGTTTTATCGCATACATAGGGAGGGAAACTATCAACCACATAACCTTAACCCTTAATCTAAAACCACATTCTCCAACACTTTTAATGCTCAGATCTTGCCTGTATGGCAGATCCTAGTTTTCTTCTCTGTCAGTTTGCATTATACTTGTGAGCTTCATCAAACATTTATAGAAAATAAAATGTTATAGCTACATTTTTCAGCTTGACACTCTATTTTGATATGTATGGTGTGCTAATACTCTCATTCTAGCACATAACCTTGATGTATATAACTATCAAACCATACACATTTTATGTTGTGGAAATTCTGAGTGCATTGGGAAAATGTAGGCTTTTTAAAAGCCCCCTTAAAAGGTGATATATGATGGTCCACATCACTGAGGCAAATTGACATTTGCCAAAAATTAAGACTCGTTGAGATACGGCATGCGAATGACAACAAAATGATAACATATACCTTTCTTTAACAGACAAACAATTTAAAAATTAATGCCTACAATACACTCCAAAAGGTTGGGACAAAGGTAAAGGTTAAAAAAGTAACTTTCTGTAAGGTTCCTTAAGTAGCATGTTAAGTGGTAAAATGTGTGGGTATACATTTCTTATCTTATCTTAATATATTGTAGACTCTCAAAATAAACAGATAATTCAGTGTACAAAGAGTATACAGTGAGAAGAAGTGAATTCAGACACTTTTGTTTTTGTTATATAGGCTATATATAATCTTTAAATTTGTGTTTGGAACTTTGTTCAAATACTTAAAAGTGTAAACAAAGATAAGTTTAAACAATGAAAAAGCTGTGTTGCATGTGACAGAGGCTTTTAGCCATAGCGACTTTTAAACATGTTACAGGAATAGGAAATTTTAATCTAAGGAGTCTTTCCCAATACCAACTGGTATTGTATAATATATAAAGTTTCACTGTAAAAATAAATCAAATTCTGTATATTTTAACATTGTAAAAAAACTAATGCAAACTGCAGCTGATGTCATTATAAATTAAGAAAGTTAAGGCTGAAGACAGCAAGAATCTATCATTTATATCTATGTAAATCTATATATAATATATTTATCTTTACACAGTCAAAAAGACAAAACAAAGACAAATGTATATTGTTTCCCCTCACTGTTAATTTGCATTATAAATTGACTTTCTAAAATGTGTGTATTACACACACAAACAAAGACACACACACACACACACACACACACACACACACACACATACATACAGGTGTTATGCTGCCTTGATGAGAAATGCTGCCTTTAAGCTTATTCATTTTATATAGTCAATTCTATCTTTGAGTTCAAGTCCAAGTACAAGTTTATTTATAGCACATTATCATACACGTCATTTAATGTAATTTACAGAAATGGAAAATAAAATAAGAATTAATTCAATTTAAATAGTCACACATGAACCCAACACAGCAAAATGTGAAATTTGTCCTCTGCTTTTAACCCTTTCACCAAGTGAAGCAGTGGGCTGCCGGCAACAAGGAGCACCCGGGGAGCAGAGTGTGGGAACGGTACCTCAGTGGTGATACTAGCAGTTGGGATTTGAATCCCCAAACTTCTGTCTGCAGGACCAAGGCCCTTACCACTAGGCCATCCTCCTGCCCACTAGGCCAACAAGCTGCCCACTAGGCCATCCAGCTACCCAATAGGCCATCCAGCATTATCTACATGCCATTTCATTATGTTTAATTTCAGATCTTCTTACCACTAACTGGCCAGCTACACCAGCTCAAAGAAAGCTTTCAGGAATACATACTTCAAGCATATCAGAGGTGTACATAGGACCCAAACCATTGAGTGATTTGTACACAGTGAATGTTTTTAAATACATTTTGTACTGAACTGGGAGCCAGTGCAAGGACCTGAGAATAGGAGTAATGTGCTCTCCTTTCCTGGCTTTGCTTAGAACTCTGGCAGCAGCATTTTGAATAAGCTGGATCTGTCTAATGGACTTTTTCAGAATCCCAGGAAATGAAGCCTTGGATCAGTTTTTAGGACACAATGTCTCTAAATTTAGCAATGTTTTTGAGGTACTAAAATTCTGACTTGTTTATCAAAACTAAGGTCTTCATCTATGATTACCCCAAGGATTTTACATGGGTGAATGTCTTAAGTGATCTAGATTCCAGGTGATCTTCCCTATTTATTTGCAAACAGAATAATCTCTGTTTTGTCTTTATTTAATTGGAAAAAAAAGGTTTGTATTTTCTCAAGGCACTGACACAATCAATTGGGCCAAAGTCACTTGGTGAGAGAGCTAGATAGATCTGAGTGTCATCAGCATAGTTATGCTTGGAGACATTCTCTTTAAGAATTTGACCCAAAGGAAGCATGTCCGTCCAGTTCAAGAACCAAAGCTCCAATGAGAACAGCCTAGATAGATGGATTTTAGAAGTGCATAGAGCCAGTTTATTCAGTCAGTTCCTTACATAAAAAATGCTTTTTATTGCATTCTTTTTTCTATATACACACACACTTATACACACATGCACACATACACACACAATGATAAAATAAACAGTAACATGCTCTCTCATGCATGTTTCACATGGGGTTATTAAATATGGGAATTATTCCTAAATGCATATGGAAATATATTCATATTCCATAAATCCTGTTTTATCCTGTACAACACAAATGTAAGAATATCAGCTGTTACTTGTGGTGGTGTGTTTTGCAAATAATGACCTCAAACAAAGGGAAATTAAAATATGATAGATCAGTTTTACACCAATATTAATTTGGTTATATATTTGAATAAAAAACTTATGTTCAAATTACAAGTACGACTGTCAAGGGAAAAAGAAGAAATTTGCAACAAGGAAACAAGGGCATCTACATGGAGTGTCAATTGTATTGGAAACACAATTAACTAAAAGGACTAAATCTCCCAAATTAATGTCTATGTTTAGCAAAAATGAGCAATTACCTAAATATGATTGACAGTTATCAAAGTGAGAAATGTATTCTCTAGGTTTCTTGCTCTCTCTCTCTGTCGGTTCAGGGCAAGTTGAAAGTAGAAAATGTACTGAATCTGCACAGAACTTCATTTGGGGCCCATTCAAAAAGGGGACAGTGTCATTCCACAAGATTACTCAATCCACTGATGCCCATTGTCAATGGCAGATATGTCACATTCATTTTGTACCCCATGAGAGAAGCCCAAAGCCAATTTTGTCTCTCTCTCAATTGTTTCCTTTGTTGCTTCATACAGTTGGCTGGAATTTAGTAAGGCCCAGCTGCTTTCCTTTGATAGCACCCCTTCCCTCATCAAAATCCTTAACACCCCCATTTGTCCAACAAAAAAGCCAGACTTAGCCAACACAAAGGACAGTTTGCGCAGAGGCTCATTTGCCTAAGTGATTGCATCCCCAGAGATAAAAGCCTAAGCATCTTTGATCTTAGTCAGGTGTAAATGTTTTGGATTCAGCTGGCTAAAGGACGATGTGAGGGTTTAGCTTAAAAACAATAGCAGCTTTGTTTTAAGCCATTAGCCACACATTACTATTAGTGTATTTGCTCATTTGCACAAGTGTTTAGGTAAAGAATGTGTGTTAGCTGAGAGGACCATGAGAGAATAAATGAAGGACAGAAGACTGAGGGGGAAGGGCTTGCAAGATTTATCTCCATCTGCCTGTAAGGACCATGGGCAGCCTTGAGGCAGCCTGAGGAACTTCATAAAGAGAGGCCATGCTTTCACCAGACTGAGTAATATCTAAATACAAACAAAATTAAGCACATTGACATCTGTTTGTAACTACAAACAAGCTGTTTACATAGGCTTCAAAAGGAAAGTACGGGCAGAGGTGAATTGAAGTTATATGTATTGTAATGCAAAATGCTGTTCAAACTGTTTGTACAAACACCAGCTGCCCTTTTCTTTCATGGTGTTTCAAAATGTATGAACAAAAAAAGATCTAAATATGGTCCAGGAGTTAAGGATGCTTGGTAACACATTATTGCATTCATAAGACATAAACCTACATGAATATTTACAAAGGCCACATCTAACACTTGTTTCACCACCAAGTCTCACTAATGGCAGCTGACATAGATTTTAATTAGCCTTTCTAAATGTTTGTAAAGGTTCATGTCTGTTGTTATTAAATTCTCATCTAATCTTACAAACACTGCCATATGGTTTTATGGATATGCATTAGAGAAAAATTAGCTATAAGTACAGGTTCATAAGTACAAAATATGTGAAACAAATTGTATATATGCAGTTTATTTTATGCTCTCAACCACAATATATTGTGCTGTGTGCATTTATTTACTGCGAGCAGACAGTACCTGTAATCAAGTCTTCACATGTAATAAGCCAAATAAATCAAGGTGGACTCAATGTAACACACAGCATTGACTGACTTCCTGTTATTTTTATGAAACATCAAAAAATACCAGTGATAGATTCTACATCAGTGGAAGATATTATATATTTTTATAGTACTTTTAAGTGCCCAGAACATGAAATACATATAAATTGAGATTTTTTCTAAATATTACTTAAACAGTTATGTATGCGGCGACGTTTGTAAAAACAGCTTCACAAATTTAGAGGTGTCATTTTTTCATCATTTAGCACAATGTTCACACAATTTTCACA
>JBBMFX010000101.1:22825150-22852259 GCA_037832545.1 Rhabdalestes septentrionalis
GGCTCACAGGAGAAAATGCAGAATGTTTGTGTTTCCTGCACGACAACCTGCAGCTCTTAAACTGGGAGTACTAACAAAATTCAGAGAGGGATGGGTGGGAAAGGCTCAGGGACTGGAAGTGGGATTAAAATGTAACATAATACAAAAAGAAATGTGCATGTTTAAAAATGTTCCTTACCTCAAGAATTGCACTATAAGATTTTGATGCTTCTGTGTTTATTGTTTACAAGTTTTAAGTTGTTGTTTAATTGTATATAGTTTTTATTATTCAAGTTTATATTTATATTTTAGTCATTATTCAATAAATGGCAAGTTGAGAAATTTTGTGTATCTATCTTTGTGTTATTTGTTTGACATTTGACCTCAAATAGAGGGGGAAACGTTAAAAATAATATCGGCAGCATTTATCGGCCATCGGCTGACCCTGACTCCAAAATATCGGCATCAGCATCGGCTACTGAAAAACCCGTATCGGTCGACCTCTAGTTCAGATGCAAATGGGGGGCGTCAATTTTATTAATTAGACATTTTAAGCATATACAATAAACAGACTTTGTTCATTTGAACACGACATTAGATGTAAACATTTTTCATGGAATGATAAAAAATAACCGCTCTTTCCTTTCGCTTGCTAAAATCTCACATCCACTGAAAATGTACACAAGCACAGTTACGTATTGATGTTCTGCATGTGACGTCACACCCCACCAAACCCCCACGCCTATAAGGACGTCCATGCTGAACGCCAGAAGTGAGTTTTAGTGCGAGTGGACGTAAAGTGTTTTAGTAGTTTAAAAAATATGACAGGGGATCCACAGACATAGTAATAATATTACTATGTAATTGTACATATTACAACATAATATTCTGTATGTACTTAACCCTCTAAGTGCCAAAGTCACAGAACGGCATCAAAATGACATCATGAATAAAATAGATTGTAGTTACAAATATCATGTAATTTAGCGTGTGTATTCCCTATCACTGTTTAGCAGACATGTAGTACTTTGGTTTAAGACCAAAATTACGTCCTCTTCCCGTTCAAGGTTTCAGTAAATAGCAGTGGAAATGAGCCTGGTATCATTGGTTCTGAGGCAGTCAAAGGACATTTCGAGTGGCATAGTTCTGCGGAGCGAGCATCAATCCCTATCAAATTTCACAGTTAGATAGGGCTCGGTGAGACCCTTCCAAAGACCCCTTGTTTGTCATAATACCCCTAGAGTTTTAGCCAAAAGCCGTTAAAATCGCTAAGGTGTCCGATTACTTTTGACCACCATGGACCTTCTGAGCAGTAAAGCTCCGCGGTGAACCCAGACACTTCCAACTGTACTTCAAACTTCAAAATGCCCAACATTTTTCTAATTTACAGATAGTCTCTATCCTTAACCTCGTTCAAGCCACACGCTTTTGAAATTTTGTCAAAATTCAGTATTTAATGAATGCTGGCATTTAAACTGGCACTTTAAACTGGAGATTATAGCGATAATCCGTTAAATTAACAAAATTGGATTTATAAAGATTTAAATATTGTGCACTCAGGCTGAAGCTGACGTCTCTTTGTCCTGAAATTTAAAAGCTTGCAGCGAGCCACCAAGGACAGGACTCTAACTTGAGCTTTTTGTTTTATGAAATAAGCCGTTAATCTATGGAGCTAATTTCCATCACTCAGAGTTTTGTGCTTGAAGTTTCAAATGGGCGCTGCTGCCGTCTTCTTTCTCTGCCTTCAATTAAATAAGGTTATTTCGAAATTATTTATCGGCCCAAGTCAGCTTAATTGAGTGCGTGAGCAAGGTCTATTGTTATTGGTCGGTTTAGGCAAGCTGTGCACGTGATTGGTTGATGTGATGTGTTACACCTTGGATTTGTTTGGAATGTTAAGTGGCTCATGATGAGGTCAGGGGGCGTTTATGCAAAAAAGGTTGAAATCACTGGTCTAGGTGAAGAACTGTACGAATGGTCCGTGGAATGTGAATGAAGATCTCGGAGAGGCAGTTTAAGTTGATGTCATATGATACTGAGCCATCAAGAGTAAGATGCACTTGTTTTATGAGATAGAAAAAGAACACTGTTCAGAGTCTCACATTCTAAGAAGAGAGGTCTAGGTGAAGACCTGTTCCAAGTGCACTTTGCAGAATTACATGCAGATTTCATGTATATTCAGAACAGCACAAAAGTGCAGCTTCGCAAAAAAATTATCATCTGTCAGTTTTGGATCAAAAGTAAAACAGTTTCACAAAAACTTACTGGTTGGAAGAATATGAGCAATGTTAAAAGGTTTCACATTGCCATTAATGAGAGTTTCAGTGAAGAGCCTAAATATAGTATTTTAATGTGCCATGTAACCCCGTTCAATTGTCTAATGTCATACACTAGGGCTGCACAATTAATAAAATTTTAATCAATATCAAGATTTTGGCTGCCATGATGAAATGAAGCTGATCTTCGTGATATTTACATTTGAATAGCGGCTTTGCTGAGGATCAAATCAAGCACTCTCTCAACCAAATGTAATCCAACCACAATGGGGCGATTAGCGCTTCATTAAGCTGCCTAAAAGTAGAACATATGTAAAAGTGTTTGCGTACGTGCGTCCGCGTGTGAGCAGTGGTAGAATAATTTTTTTAAAGCTTGAAAACCCAGTTTCGTCTTTGACCCCCGCACTTAACTAATTTATAATTGTATTTACGCTGCTTGTATTCAAGAATAACAGCTAGTTTATATTCATTGTACACTGTACAGTACAGATACACTTTTCCCTTTAAATTTTAAGGGTGATGTATTAAGGTAAGATTAAAAAAAAAAAGTAAGTAAAAAATATTTTGGAAGCATATTTGGGGGCATATTAAGAGTTACACTATAGAATTATATTTTTAACCACATCAAATATTCGCAGTTGTTCACTATTTAAGTGTGCTCCTGGAACGCAAACCAGCGAATGTCAGGGGTTTACATGAGTAAGCAGAACATTTTACAGAAATAGAAGTATAAGCACAGCACAGGTTTTCGAGATTTATTTTTAAATGTTTTTATTAATTGCCCCCAAAACTGAGGAGAACCAGAGGTTACAAATGAAGGCAGAAGTGAACAAAACGTTCGCAAATACCTGTGACTTAAGTGTCAGGATGTGCAACAACCGAAGCCACACAGACATTAAATATTTGCCTAAGAATTAAAGTAAAAATATAACAAATTGGGTACATGTATATTACAGAGTAGTATAGTATAAACATGACGTTTTTTTTGCAAACATTGCTAATGAGTTCGGTCTACGGAATTTGGTTAAGGAGGACACTGCAGCTGAAAAATTAAGTTTACATTGCAATGCATAATATATTACAGCGCAGTATTAATGTTAAGATACGATGGGAAATGGTTTTCTATAATATAATCCGGTGCTGGTTTTGTCAAATGAGCTGAACCCAAAATAAACAGGTACATCATGACTTTATTATTGCAATTTTGTGCTCTGTTAAATGAATTTAGGAGATACATGTCATACATGTTCAATCAATCATAGAGTGAGTATGTAATTGCATAGCTGTTTTATAAACAGAGGCTGTGATTTCTTGAAAGAACGTACTTTAATTCAGGGCCGGGTCGACCTCTGGTCATAAAACTGGACTCTAAAATCAGACTACAAAAAAAGAGAGCACCTAGGAGTTCAGGCGCGTGCACACAAATCAACTTAAAATTTCATATGTAGTTTATGGCACACGAATATTGCCTGATCAGACTCGTTTTTGGAAGGAATCGGTCAGAGATTAGCTAAATGATCTCCAGTGCAGGAGCTGCACAGGATGCTAATGTAAATTGGATGTTAGCTGCTAACGATTTAGTTAAACCAGTGAATAATACAACGTACAGAGACATGGTGTTTGAGTCTCCGTGCGCCTTGACATGAATGCAGCTAGTGTGCCACCGTAACTAAACAACAAAGCTCTTCCAGGCGAAAAGGAGAAATGATGATACCTGGCTTGGTGGAAAAAGAAGACGGACATGGAGGGGCGGCAGAAGAACTACTGTTGCCCGCACCATCCGTATCACTCTCACTAGCACTATCCGCCATGATCACTGAGTGAGTGAGGGGGGTGAGGGTTTGCAGCTAACTCCATCCGTGCATGTACGAGTTCTTGAATATCCAAAATCTGCAGTAGATTTACAAAGGGGCAATTTTCCCCCTGAAAATCCCGAACACCGGCGGTGCCCAGTTCACACTTGTCCTTTTCGATATTCATACATTTCTGTCTCTGTCCATCCATCCATCCAATTTTCATACATTTCTGTCTCTGTCCATCCATCCACCCATCCGTCTGTCTACCTATCTAACTAATGTCATATAATGAATGACTAATCAACATTTTTTTTTATTTAACTGGATGACATAACGTCATTCGTGTGTTGCAAATGATAGGTTTTATTATTTGTATTATTATTATAAATAAATGTTGGTTTCAGTGGTTTACTTGCATTTTTGCAAGGCCACGATTTCATACTGGCCTCCTGGTTTCATATCAGGAACTGGTTTAAAACAATTTTGAGCTACATGAAGGCTAGAGTTTTTATCTTATTTTAGAGTTAGATGAAGACTTTTGATGTTATTTAATAGTCAGATGCATGCTAGAGTATTGATTTAATTTTAGAGTTAGATGAAGGTTAGAGTTTTGATTCGTCGATGGGGTGAGAGTGAGTTTTAAACTTGAGCTTCTGTCTGTTGAGACTGAGAATACTCATGCTCTTTTCCACGAAATGTAATGCTGAAAAACCAGTAGTGATATTCGACAGTCTCAACAGATTTATTAAACGTACATACAAGTTTTGTGTGTGTGAACAGCATGTTACACTCAACTGACATGTTGTTTATGGTCTTTAAAATTATGTGAAATTGTTTTATATTTAATATAAGCACAGTGATGTACTCAGGGGTGCCGCCAGAAATCTTGGGACCCACTTACTAAGATAATATTACTAGCCCCTAACAGGGCCCCATGTCAGTGCTGGGCCCCTAGAATCGTTCTAACCTCCCCCCCCCCTGGCGGCGCCCCTTGATGTACTTAGTGTTTGCCTGGACAGATTTATGATTCAAAAATGGTTTACTGCTGTGGTACTCATACCTGGCATTGGTGGTCCCGTGTGGCCCTGCGTGTTTTCCTCTAATACAACCCATTCATCGGAGAAATGCTTATGAAGTGGTTCTTTAGTTGCATCAGCAGATATGTATGCTGGGGTCAGGGGAAATTCTAAAATGTGTTGGATAGTGCTTCTCTTGGACCAGAAATAAACTTTTCTTTGCAGTAACAAATTTCTCACTGCTTTGAGCATTCTTTGATTGCTGTTACTGATGCTTAAGCTCACAGGTTTCATGGTTCAAAAAGGGCTGGTGTAGCTGTAGGTTTTCATTCCTAAAAAGCAGATGCACGCCTCGTCAACTTTTTGAAGACTGAGACCAAGAGGAATCAGGTGAGAAAACCTGCAGTCACTCTGGTCTTTTGTGGATGAGTTTTGATATCAATGCATTATCTTCTGAGCAGTTGATAAAGACAAAGTCTTGGATTTAAGAAGTGCCTATTTGCCTGTTTCAATCTATAAGAGCCATAAAAATCCAACACTGCCTCTTTAAAAAAAATTTCTACTGTGCTAATATACAGAGTTTCTACAGGATAGTTTCTGCACAGAATAATGGAAGGGGGAATATAGCTCTGAATATGAAATCTGGCAGTACTGGAGGCTATACCGCCTACTGTCTACAATAAAATGATACAAATGACATGTCTGTTAAAATATTTGTTTTTATATATCACATGTATAAAATTACTTATATATAATAACTGCCAGCTTACATGATTACTACATAACTGATATAAACAGTGCTATTTTGCACTCCGAAACTCAATTTCAAAACTCAATTATTAAGCAATGTCTAATAATCTGAACACCTCATGTAGATCCAAGTCCACTTTTAAGAATTAAAATACACCTCTTGAGAGTTTGAACACAATTTATTTAGAGCGTAAATAATTAACTCAATCATCCAGTGTATGTTTTGTCATATGATTATCAGACTGATTTATGAATGCCTTAAGGTGATTCCTCTAGAGTAGGCTCAAGTTGAGGAAATGTTTCACCAAACCCAAATAACCCCCGCCCCCCCCCCCCAAATGATAGGCTTACAGAAAAACCGTTCCACCTTAGAGCCAATACATGTAAGAACAGTTAAAAGTTTACAGCACATGAAACATTCGCTCAATCTCTGCTGCTTCAGGCATGTCTGTGACTGCATAGCATAGTAATCATTCAGCTGAATGTAGGGACACAGTGAATCAGTATGAAGTGATATATGAATCATGTCCTTTCACTCCCTTTAAGTCTGACAGTGCAGTGGTGTCATTAGAAAACAAATGTGATAAATAGCAGGGCTATGAGTGCGCACACAGACACATTTTCCACTCCTCATTATGTGGTTATAAAAGAAAAAAAAAACCCATGGTGAATCACACGTGTCAAAATATTAGCACTCTGATGTAATTTTTAAAAAGAAATACAGCTATGCCCATTTCACCGACATTATTAAGAAATGCGGTAGGTTTAAAAGAAAGTCTGCTGTTAAAATCAAGCACATCTATTCTCACGTAAAAACATTTTTCTGTGAACAATTACACAAATATCTGTGGAATTACACCCACACTTTCCCTTAATGTTGAAATCAGCATTTAATTTCATGTCATTCATTTTATTTAGCTCCAACACAATTTGCAAATCTTTGTTTCCAGTGTATTCACAATTTTGTTAGCTAGTAATGTTTAGAATTTATACAGTTTTAATTTATATACAAGATCTCCAAAACAGCATTATACAACCAACGCTAATGGGTCCAAAAAGAAAAAAATGCGAGAGGAGCAGGTGATTAAAAAATATGTTGCTAGGTTTCTGTCAGTCTGCGATGCATTTTTATGCCTTCTTTGGTCACGGAATTGCTTGGGTGCCACTGTTTTGATTAATCTGACACTCCCACATTCGGTGCAGAAGCCGCATTGCACTGATTCAGTCTTGCTGCACGATTTGAATGTCCTGTGCCGCTGACAGAAAGAATGAGTTTTTGTCATGCTCATGCGAAATCAAAGAAGTCCTCTTCCTGAAATCATGCATTTACGTGAAAGCTGCACATGTTTCCCCATCCACAAATATTCTGCTGTTGTGTTTCCAGTGATCTCGTTCCCAGGAAAACAATTATGAATCAAGTGCAGATCTGAGGGCAAGAAACAGACATGATCTGAGGTTGCCAGAGTCAGTAGTGAAAACAGCATGCAAAAAAGAGGTTTACATTTCATTTGCAAACATTATATTCAAAATGGCCAGTAGGTACAACATATTCAGTTTTCATTGTCAAAAAACTTTAACAAAACATTACATAGAAACCTTACTGATTAAATACAATATTGCATATTTCAGTGTTTAGTGGGTCAGTGCCTTTCTCTTCATTACAGACTACATCTACAGGGATATTAATCATACTTTTTAAAATAATGCCTGAGCTCTGTTTTTAAAAGCTGGTTGCATTCCTCATGGTCTGAGTAAATACAAATTTACATTCATCAGTCCCTAAAACCTCCACTTCTCAGATTTTCAGTCGTCATGTACAAATGTGTTTTTGTGTCTTTTCTCCGAAAGAGCTGTTATTAGTTGGGCTTAAGTAAGGAAGGAAATGTTAAAGCAGAAGTAACGGGCAAATAAGTAAAGTATGGACAAACTGAGCATGGTAGATTGTTATTATATTTAATGTAAAGGCATTATATAACTTTCTGTTACATGTACGTTTCCAGCTCTTGTCTGAAACTGAATAATTGTTAACTTTGGTTTAATGTCTGTTTAAATTATATTATAAAAAAGTAGAATTGTACACTTTCTTTGATAAATGATAATTATTTGATTAGCTGGGGCAGAGAAAAAACCCTCCAGGGCAAGGTACTCCTATATCTGGGTTGGGCACCAATGCTCCAAATTATTAAAGTTGTTTATAGTGTAAATGTTATTTGAAGGCATTAGGATAATGTGTTCAAAAGGACATTAAAATATGCATGGTGAAAATTTGAAAGCCTCTAAAACACTCCAGTGATCAGCCCACGGTGGCATTAGAAAACAATGGGGCAACCGGTCTGGCTGAGTCTGCATGTTATCAGTGTGAGTGAATTTCAGTTGTCCCTTGAAAGAAAGGAATTGTTGACAAGCACATTTCTTTTGTGACTGTACAGCTTGTGTCAGTTGTTTGTAATTGGCATCAGATTTCACTAGCTCATCCCACTTGTGCCACAACAGACAAATCATTTAACCATTGCAATATCCACTGTAAACATACCATAATAAATGTGGATAAGTCTGACTCAAGATCAAACCTATTCAGCTGTGAAATTTTGTTTATTTTATAGCTATGTTTAAAACTGTTACCTTAATCGAGAGCTGGATCCATTTACAGTGTATCGGATAAGTGTCAGAGAAATATATTTAGGCTTCTAGTTTTAAAAATATAAGCAAAATATAAACACCAAACATCTAATGGCTGATCGACCACACCGCAGTGAGTGGAAAATCAAGTAAATTAAATTTTTTGGCAAAAAGTTTTTCTTTAACATACAATGGTGAACATGCAGCTGTTACGATTGACCCTTTTTATCCCTTTGTCTCCCATCCTTTTTCTTTCCCTTGTCTCCATCTGCAACCTGCACCTGAGAAACACAGAGAATAAGGTAAGAGGGTAAACTGCTTGAATCATTATGTTACTTTGCAAATCACTCCATTCGCAGTGATCCATGAAGCATCCTGCTTAAAAGAGGACACTTTGCAAACGTGCCTTACAGTTCATGAAAAACCTCGGAAACAACACCAAAACAAGCTCATTCACTCCATTAATCACTCAATGAATCACTTAAGCAGGCATAAGACAAATCAAACTGAGTCAAATGACTAAGTACTGCGTTCAATGCATTGCTATCAGCTGGCCACAAAAATCAAAACACTCTACAGCACCCAGTACACACAAACAGCACTGCTCTGTTTCACCCGCATCATGTCAGTGGCTCACACAAGCACTTTCAACCCAAGCAGAAGTCAAGATGTCTGAACTGCACACATTGCCGACCTCAGGGACCTCCCTAACAGGCCCTTCTTCTTCCTCAGCCCTAGGGGCCTGCCTGCAATGCCTGCCTCTCTTCCTCCAGCCCCTCTCCTCTGTTCCAGCCACACGTCTCACCACTTTCCGGATGACCTGAGAGAGGGGGCATATATCATGCAACACACCACAAATCTCACACTGATACAAATGAGGATGATTTGACACAGGCCTGATGCCATTTCCTCTCTATCTTGCAAGGTAGTTAACTCTCAAACTGCATTCATGGGAGTAATGTGCATTTCCTACATTAAAAAAACTAAACAATTTAGACCCTTTATTGATGTAGCACACCTTCAATTTTGATTTTGAATCATTTTGATGATGGCAAAGCCAAGGGAGCAGCTTTCATCAATAATCCATCAATAACGCTCATGCTAAATTAACTGGATGAAAGTTGCAGTTTATTAGCATAAAATGTGCTAAGCCAAGTAATGACCATTCTAGCAGGTGTAGGTTTCCTGTTGGGTGCGATGATGGGCAAGTAGATTTGCCCTCTTTTACTAACTGGTTAAATACTGTGTGGAATAATTTTTTCCCCCTATATTCCCTAAAAAGCCTTGGAAAGTCACAGAGACTGATGTTTTTGTGCCCCAAAGCAATATTTTGGCAAAGTCTCCAATTATTAATAGTAAATAATTAATATATTTTTAAAAATCTTTTTTTGCCTTATGATGTGTTCCACAGCATATTTGTGTTTCAGTGAGTTTCAGCAAGTTATCCTGTAGATTAGGCAGCCATGCTTATATGTATAAAAGTTTGGACCATAATGGGGCCAAATGGGTTTAAATTTAAGGTCTTGCAGGCAAGACCAAAGAAAACATTATTTCAGGGTGCACCAGTGCTGGACTGGCTATCGGGCATACCCGGAATTTAACCGGTGGGCCGATGGTAAATTTGGGCTGATCAGGTAAATTTGGGCCGGCATGAAATCTCGTCATCAAACACCAGCATGGATAGATTGATGTATGGATAGTTGTATATGTGTGGATTGGTAGAGGCATTTTGTTTTGGAAGAGGTGTGCAGTTACTTTTCTGGTGACAATATTTCCTTCTTCATCTGTGAACTGCTCCTCTGTCACTGACTCGCCAGGAATGTTTTTGGCTTGATCACCCTATAGAGGGAGATTTACAGGAGGCTTACTATCTTTGAGTAAACACACATAAGCACACACAAGCCACATTCTCACACAGTTTGTGAAGGTCACAATCAGCCCATGTGAAGCACCATGCCAGTTTGATCGGCTAGAATTACCACTGGTAGTTTCCACCACTGGTTTGTTGTTTGAAATCCATTAAGGCTTACCAATATTTTGTCATGTGAAATGATAAAATTATTAATGGAAAAAGATGGAAAAAGCAGTGGTGAAAAATCCTTTGTCAGTCATTGAAACCAAATGAGCTTTGAGCTACAATTGGCCAGACACATGCAACATGTTGAAATACACTTAGTCAAGATCCAGAAGCAGAAAAATATGTAAAGAAAGGACTCTATCAGGCAGAGGAATGTATGTCACTCAAGTCAGATGTAATATGACCTGTACAATAATCATCAAAATGGTAATAAAGTGTGTGTTATCTACCTATGTGGTGTGGTAATACTGAAGCGATCACAACATGCCCACACATCTATGCACGTGTGCACACACACACACACACACACACACACACACACACACACACACACACACACACACACACACACAACAGCACTAGTACCACTAGATACCTTCAGAATCACCCTTCGCCGATACACCCTGGTAGTGACAGTGTGTTCCTCGTCAGAGCTGGAGTTGCTGTCTTTATGCACTCCCTGCTGAAGGCAGTTTAGTACATTTCAGCAGCCCTAGAACTGTTAGTCCTCAGATGCATTAACACTAACAATGGAAAGTGAATTCTTGGATTTCTTGGAAAAAATTCTTGGATATTATCTCTATTTTTAAAATACACATTTTTGGTAGATCACAAGAGTGTGTTCTCGTGCTATTTGCATAGCCCCCATGTATTTTATGCTATTGAATTTCATGCTAAAACACCATGAATTTAATGCCAAAACTCAGTCCTGTTACTTTCAGTCCTGTTACTCATATAAAGAGTAATATGACAGAGTGCTAGTAATGATGTTGACAAGCTATCATTTAACAACTCTGTTAGGTAGCCATTGTATGAATACACTGAATTCATTTTTGGTGGTAAAATTTTAATGCCATAGATCAAATATTTTGAGCCCAGTATTCTGATGCAAACTTGACTGAATGTAGTGTGTGCGCTTAGATGCAGTATTGTGGCTGTAGTGAGCAGGATAGCAGAAATTATCTGTGAATGTGATGGAAGAATAGCCTGTGCAGGGGAGGAATGAAACTACATAAATTTTTCCTGTTAAAGACTAACCTGCAAGTTTGCAAATTTCTAGTTAATTCCAGTTAATTCCCTTGGAAAGTTTCTTACTCATTACTGTTACTTCATAATTGTTCTTTAAAAATAAATAAATAATTAAATCACTGTTTTCTACTTATGTTGGTCCATCATTTATCCATTTGTTTAATAAATTATCAATTTCTTTGCATCTTTTACAATAATACAACATGCATGCATATATAGTGATTTTTTTAGTCATAAATATCGATAAACATCATAGTAATGTGATATTAAAAAGAAAAACTGCTTTTGGTTTTTGGTAACAGGACTGAGAAAAGTTTAACCAACTTGAGCTGAGAAGCCTTGTAAAAGATTAAATAAAGCTGCCTGAGATTGACCAATACATGTTTGGAGTAGTTAAATATGTGTGAAATTAAATTCAGATTTGAAAAAAAAAAAAAATTATGTTCAATTTGGAAGAGTTACTACAAGCACGCGGCACCCACTAAATGGAATGGCCTAAGTATTGACCATGCTCAGAAATGCTTACAGTGATATAATTTAACAATAAATACTGGTCTATCATCCATCCTTAGTGTCTCGCCTCATAAGCTCCACTTAAATTATACAAGGGTTCATTAGATTTTTGGACAAATTAGTAACGATGTGGGCCCGGTTTCTTGAAAACTTCTTATCGCTAAGTAGTTCTTAATTTTACCTTAACCTCTCTCTTAACGTTATGGAACCTTTCCCGAAGCATTTGTACACTAAGTATATCTTTCGTACGTCCAATGTTCGTAAGGTTGGTCTGGACCACTCTTAAGCTGTCTCTTAGCGTACTTTCAGCTCAATTCGCTAGTGACCGCCACTGAGCAGCAGTCTTTAGAAATCAGCAGTGTGTGCAAGTCAAATAATGGCCCGTATGTTGTATCAATGATGGAATATAGTCCAGACATATTGAAGATTATTATTTTGATATCAGAACTAATGGAGTGACTATTAATTAGCCTATTTCAAATGTGATTAATGCATCAAAATTAGCAACAACTTTTAATATTGAACAGTTGGCAAACAATTTGGCTCTAAGCGGCTACCATATAAATGTGTAATCATGGTGGTGTCCAGAAAGCAACCAACTATGGCAATGATACAATGTGTTGTTGTGCTAAATCAAAGAACTTCAGCCCTTTTGATATTTTGCCTGAGGTGGCTATTTTAAAAAAGTTTTGCCTTCCAAGGCAACAGATTATGGAGCTTCTGGACCTGCTCAGACCTGCGCTTGCAAGACCAACACGTCGCAGGTGCGCATGAAGTCCCGATGTCCAGCTACTTGCAGCACTCCTTTTTTTGCTACTGGGAGTTTCATTGAGGTCGAGGGAGAAGGTTACTTGCCTGGTCTCTGCGGACTGCAGCAGCTCTGGCTTTGGCATGGCTGGAAAAATTGTGCCATTTTTTCCGTACATCCTGCCAGTTTCTGCGTGCACCTGAACTGGAGTCAGACATCTTTTTGACTATGTCACTCCATATTTCTTTTTTAGTGCTGTTATGGATATTGTTTCTAAAGCTGTCGTCTTATTGATATTCACTTTGTCCAGCAAAATTTCCAGTTCTTCAGATGAGAAGCTTGGTGCCTTTTTTTTACGTGGCTTCTTCTCTGCCATCTTCTCTATTTTTTTTTCTCTCTGTTTCTTTCTTGCTCTCTCTCTCTCTCTCTCCCTCCCTCTCTCCCTCCCTCTCTCCCTCTCTCTCTCTCTCTCTCTCTCTCTCTCTCTCTCTCTCGTGTGTTGCACATAAGTAACTGCAGCTGTTTGTCAATCAAATAACAATCAACTATGATTGCTCCCCCTAGTTCGCACCCTGTTGTATACCCGGTTAGTTTCCCCGCCACTAGGTAGCATGTAAATATTAACGACAGTTTGGTGATCAAATTGATATATACATTCTATTATGACATGCTACTGATAAGTGAACCCATATTGAAATAAATGTTATTGGAAGAATTTGCATAGAATGTGCTGTCTTTCTTAACGCTGTCATGCAAATTAACTGAAAAATCGATTCCCGAGCAATCATGTCAACTATTTCAGCACCGTGTCTGTGGCCAGCTTCTCATAGCATCGCATGTAAGAGGCAGCATCTTGAGATGCCTCCTAAGGTTCGGGGAACACACTTAGAAAAGTAAACAACTTTGGTAAGAGATATCTTAAGAATCTTCTTAGCGCGCTAAGAGTGTTCGTTATCGAGAAACTGGGCCGTGATCATTCTTGTGAATAGTGGAATAGTTGATCAAATTTGAACAAATTACAAATATTAATTTACATCTAAATCTTCTTATGAGCTCTTTGAAGTAAATAAAAAAAAAACCTGGGCTTTAGACTCTGCTGTGCCCTCCTCCTTTGTGCTCATTCCAGCTGTGCTGTCCTCTGTGGCCTCTCTGGTCATGTCCTCAGTCCTTGAATTCTTCTTGACTTTGCCCTTGAACTTGCTGGATGGTTCCTGGGCCTCAGGCAGTGAACAAGCTTGGGCTTGGTGTTCAGGATGTTCCCTGTACTTCTTCTCAGTTTGCAGAGCAGGTGAGGATGTAGGCCTTCGGCTAAAAAAAGATTAGAGTTTGAGTCATGATACTGCTCATCTGACCCTTTAAAACTGCGTCAGTTTTTTATGAATATCAGAGGACATTGTGTTGTTGATTAAATAATTAAGGAGAGGTCTCACCTGCTAGATTTCTGTATTTGCTTTTCTCTATGTGGCCCTTGATCCAAAGTCGACATTTCCTCGTTAGCACTTGTTAGCACAGCCTCATTTTGCAACCCTGCAATTGAAGACATCTCTATTTCTGCTTGTTCAACTTGAGGGAGAATCTCTTGCATTCTTTCCTCTGTTATGTCCGCACACTCTGAGCCTTCTTCCAACTTAATGTCCTCCAAAAGAGACTTGAGTTTTTCCTGAGTCATCTCTTCTTCTCCTTTTTTAAAACCAGACAAACTGCTCTCTCCTAGGCCAGTCAATGCTGTGTGGACAAACACTTCTGAATCTTTAGAGGCTTCCTCGCTCTCCTGGGCTTCCAAATGGGCAACTGACTCACAACTGACTGCCATTTCATCTTCAACTGAGCCTCCCTCTCGACTGCAGGATTCTCTGCCTCCCAGAGACATGACAGTAGGGGGTTCTGCATTAGAGGAGGCTATGTCCATGGAGGTGGTGGGCAAGGACAATTCACTGGGCCTAATGGGGTTTCTAGTGGGTGAGAATACACTAGCGTTCTCACTAAAAAAATCCTCCTGAGGCGTGGGAGGTTCATAGCTCAACTCTGAAGGATTCTGTATCTCCAGATCGATGTTGTAACCTGAGTGACACAACACAGAGGAACTGAGGTGGGTGTAAAACATGACAGCAAAATGCCAGTTTTGAAAAGATGGTAAGGAAGGCACAAGTGACAACAGAAAGATGTGGGAATAATGGAACAGGGAAAATAATGTTGAAAGGAATGTGTAAAATTCTTAAGTGGTTTTGTTTACTCTAACAACTACATTAAATGCATATTAGTTTCGTAGAGGGTCACAGTAGTGTTAAGATGAAAACTGCTGCTGGATTTAAATAAATTAAATATAAATACTGCATTAATATTTCAATACTCTTGTCCATATTTACATTTGGTGGTGTCATTTTTTGCCAAAATCCATGACACGCCCAAATATATATATGGACATGTGTTTTATTCTGTTGCATTTAATTTTTACAGCTCTTACCTTTGTACTGTCTACATTTTGCTGTAAAATGCAAATGTTCCACTTGTGGGACTTATAAAAGCTTATCTTATCTTTTGTACTGGCAAGAAAATAGCAAACAGTTCTCATAAATTTAACCCTGTTAAAATTTTCTTAGTGGTACACTATACATCATAATAGCTAGACCTAACACGTAAAACTTTAAATATAAATTTCAGGAACTGAAGAGTCCTGATATAATTGAAGGGGAAAAGATTAAAAGAAGTTAAAACACAAAAACCCATTACTGCCACCTGAGGAATGAATAACACAGACACAGATAAAAAATTAGGGACAATCAAGGAGGCTAGGGCTCAGGCTCAGAGAATGGAGAGAGAAAAAAGATAGATGACTTGTGAAGATGATATGTTAGGGTTACTGGTGAAATGTTAGTACATTAAATTGATGATGCAATGTAAGCAATGTTGTGAGCTGAGTTAGAGGGAGCTATAGATGTAGTTAGAATTATTAGTGCAGCTACAGGCACTAGATAGTGGGTGAGAGAGGAGGCAGCATCTATGCCCTAAAAGCTAATTCACAGCTCATTGGTAGCAGTAAGATGGCTCAGGCAATGCTGTGAGAGAGCCCCTTGGGCTGGGAAGAGCAGCAGGTCTGGTTTTGCAGAAAGAGGCGTTATAGCAGGACGTCCAGAGGCTGGGACACTACAGAAATATGCATTTCTACAGGCATCAAGAAAGCAGACATTCCATTTTGCCATGCTATCAAAACAGCTGAGTGATCATACATGTACAATAGTACAGTTGTTGTTATTATGTTTTCATGTATGTTATCTTTCAAAAATTAATTTGTAGTGCTGCACAATGCATGTGCTACCAGTTTTGCAGTCACATATTGCCTTTTTGGAATTTTGTAAATACATATAAACATAATGTTAACATTAATAAAGCATGAATCAAATCTTAAGCCCATCTTGCATTAAATTATATATACATTTTGAGTACAACCAGTTGGATAGAGCCTATTGGATGTAGTGAACAGTTTTCCTTACACAGGATGGGATTAAGCTTTGATTGACAAATGTTTATAATATCCAAAGGTGCATGCCTAACTTCTTTAAAAACATGTACAAGCGATACAGTTAAACACACAATGGGATCACACTGCCCAGCACTGGTTAAAATCATACCAGGATTAATAAGGGGCAGCACTAAGAATTGGACAATCGAATACTGTCAATTGTTTGAAAATGAATTTAGAGCTCAAATGAGATTGGAATTTTGATTTGAATTTAGAACAGTAAGTGTTTAGCCTTTATGATTTTCTACATCTAGAAAGGTTGAAGAAAGAAATAAAAGCAGAAATAGAGGTCAGCTAGATGGGGCTAAACTTTACCATCAGTCTGATCCTGGAAAACTGCGTTATCATCTGCAAAACACCTTGTGCCTGAAATGTTACCATAGTCAAAAATTGGCCCTTCCAGCAATGTCACAATATCCATCCGATTGATCTTTGTCAGCGCTGCAGTTAAGGCATCCGCTAAAACAGGAGAGAGGAACAAAGAGTGTTGCAATTCATACTGGATCCTCAGTTTAATGTGTTACAGTCAAAACTGTAACACAAAATTCTTTGAGAAATGAAGCTACTGTTTCACAAAGAGAAACTCCTTTAAATCCCTAATAAAAGGCACTCTGAATGGTAGCCCCATGTATGTGGTCCATGCTGTAACACTGAACAGTACATTAGAATAACTCACAAAGAGTATGCACCAGGTCACAGCTTACAATTAAGGCAAGAATCTATGAATAAGTCAAATGGCAGTCAAAATTCTAAATATTTTTCACCAGTCTAACACATTTTGTAGATTTAAGATTTCTTGTTAGATTTTGTAGATTTCTCTTTAGATTTAAGTTTAGATCTTTGTTACAATGGTTGCAGCATTTAACCAAAGAATATAACACGCCTTAATAAACAATATCACATATATCAAAGAAAAGTCAACAGAAAGAAATATTTTCACTTACTTGTGGCATTTTTACCATCTCTGCTAACCCATTTCTTTAATAGCATGAAACTCTGAGTTGTCAAAGAGTTGGGGTTCTCCACACGGATGTGATTTATTTCATCAACTGAGAAATCCATTTCCCTGGCAAGCTCTGTAAAACATTATAAATAGATTAGCAGTCTCTCTCTCCTAAATAAATGCACATAATACTGTACTGCAGGCAAGTAGGGAAACTAAAGATGGTACTCCCCACTGTTCACAGACAGGGCCATGCTAAGCACACTATACCAGACCAAAAACCTGCCATGTTTACACAAAACAAAAATGTGGCCCAGTAAACAGTGTTCTCAAATGCACATGTTCAATATTGTACAAATGGCCAAAATAATGATAGGTTATTGAATTAGCTTTGAATTCGCTCTCTTACCAGTCCAACTCAGGCCAAGATGATCAGCCACTATGGCCATACGCAAGTCTGTCCTCTCACAAGGACTTTGAGGGCCTGTGAGTGAAAAATGGTACATTTCAAATTCAAAGAATTTGTAAAGAGTACATTTAAAATGTAATAAATATAACTGTGTTTTTTTTAACCCTTTTCTGGTCAAACATTCAGTGTAAATTTCATTAGAAATCATTAGAATTAGAAAATTGCAGCAGCATTTTTATAGAAGAATACAGAAGAATTAAATGTTTCAACAATGGATGTGTTGACCAGAAAAGGGTATAAAATGTTCAAAAGGCAGTAGGTTTAATAATTGGTCAGAACTGTTAAGGTTAGATTTGTGAAAAATGCATCCTACCAATCTATCAGGTTTTCTCACAGAAAAAAAAACTCACAAGAGACAGAACAAGAACAGAATCCACAATAAAATAATGATTTAAAAAAAATCATGCAGACACCCTTTGGTGTTATGCTAAGACTGTAAAAACTTGTACAATCTACTACAGACTCCTTAGCACTCCAGACAGGTGAGGAACCAGTCAGATGTTCAGCACCCTGCTCATACTAGCATGCTACATGTAACCTGACTACTTAAAAAATTGGACTTAAAAACACATACACAAATCGGAAAATGAAAGAATGATAGAAATGACATCTAAAGTAAATTCACGCCACAGACAATCACAACAGTTCATGCAACTAAGACCATACAATTGGAAAAATGTTACAAACTAGGCTTGATTTCCACGCTGGGGGCCACTTGAGGCCCAGCACCCTGACTGCCTTCACTTCCACCAGTCCTTTTACTTCTCCTCCTCTTCCTGTCTCTGTCGGCCTGCTCAACCTCTGCTCTCACGTCTCTAGCAGACCTGGATGTACTGGAGGGCTGGGATGCTTCTGACAAAGAGGTGTTCCTGGATGTGCTGCTTTCTTCATCCTTATCATATACCTGTATCTTTTTCTCTTCATTGGAAATGTGGTCCACAAGCTTTACTGTTTCACTAGTCCTTGATTTTATGCTCTTGCCAACCTTCTGCAACCTAGTCCCCTGTCTATCCTTGTGCCTTGATATACAAAGTGCTGGCAAGGATTCTTCTGTCATGTGTTCTTGTCTAGACTTACTCCCTGATGTAATGCAAGACCTCATCTTTAATGTACCTTGGACAAGTAGTTTAGGTGCATTCGGCTGTGTTCTAGTTTTGCTGTATTTGCTTTTGCCCATCAATGAAGAACCTAGAGGAACTTCGTTAAATTCCAACACCGGGATTTTAGATTTAGGCCTCATATATGGAAATGGATCTAATCTTTTACTGGCTAAAATTTCAGTTACTTTTTTTGGTATCTGTAAAGTCATACCAGCACCGCTACAACCTTGTACTGATAGATGGACTCTTACTGGCAATCTAGACTTTTTCTCAACATTATTACATATAAAAACTACATCTGCCTTGTTCCCAGTCTCTTTGACACGATCTGGGTCTATCCTAAGTGAATCTCTTGGACTGCTTACATGCACAAAGGTGTTGTGCTTAGGGTTTAAATGTTGGTTCTGTTCTACAGTACTGTACTGCACACAGTTTGAGTCAAAACCGGAGGCTTCCAAGTTATTATTATTATTGCAGTTTTCTGACTTTCTTTTCTGCTCTGTCTTTGATGAGTCTGCCTTTTTATTCCATTGACTTTCTGTACTTGACTCTGGTCTCATTTCTTCTGAAGATACTGAACAATTCCAGTCCACACACACCAAATCACTTTTCTCAACAGAAGCAGAATTGACTCCTATCTTAAAAGAGGAACACAAATTAGAACTGACTTCTGATTATGAGGGCGGCTCCATGACATTGTTGTGAGATGCAGTGTCTGAGCGGTCAGTGCAGATCTGAATGATGTTGTATGATATTACTGTGCTGTCATCCATTTTAACCTGTGCTTGATCTACTGTCTTTGGTTCTGAGGTGAGTACACCTTGTATTTTGACCCCTTCCCTTTTATCCCCTGATCTCCTTCCATGTATATGCTCACCAATCTGAAAAAACTGCAGCCTCTCTTCAACAAAATCCCGCTTGCTCATGTCAATCGCACCACTGCGGGTCATCTCAAACATCTTCCCTTCGTGGAAGGGGAAAGGGTTAGGCTCACTAGTTGGCGTGCTTTCATCAGTTGGAGTTCTTGCAGGAGTTGTGTCGGGGGTAGTAGTTTGAGACTTGTCATCAACAGCTAGCCCAAAAGGCTTGGGCTCGTCATCTTTAATTCTAGCATCAACAACTTCATCATCTCCTCCTTTACTTGACCAAGGATCAAAATCCAAGCCTTTTGTAGCAACAGTTTTGAATGGGGTATTAAACTCTTCTTCTAGCTTGTAACTAAAGTAAGTATCTGGCATTCCCTCTTGTTTAGATATTTTTTTTTCCTTTTCTCTGCTTTTTCCATTTTCAGATATTTTATCTGAAGAATCGTTTTTTGTTATTACTTTGTTGTACTCCTCGGTTGGTGACTCCTCCTCGATGACTTCAAGTTTATTTTGGCTGAAAGAGCGATCATTAGGTCTGAGCATATTTTCTGATGCCCAAATATCCTTTTTGTTGTCACTGGACAATCCGAAAGGTTTTACATCATTTACATCATTAAGTCCATCATCCTCATCCTGGAAGTCATATCCATCTAGGGAATCAATCTCCGTGGCATCAGTGTCATGAGAGAATTCTGCAGTTGTGGCTATTGAGCAGTCTGTTATAGACTGATCATTGCCATTCTGTTCATAGTCATTATCTTCTACTTTGACACTGCCATTGCCATTTGTTCCAGATTCTTTATGATTCCAATTCTTGTCACTTTTTTGGGCTTTTGGCTCTTTCTCACCTTGTTCCTGGTTTTCAAGCTTAAAGGTATATTTCTTTACCGGAATTGGCTGAAAGACAGATTCATCATCACTTGAATCACTGTCATTCACTCCTGGGAGTACAGGGGAAGGAGGCTGGACTCGAATTATGGGCTCAGCAAGAAGATGTTTATCATGCTCCTCCTGTAAGTTTACCTCCATCATGACAGTCTCAGCCTCTGAGGAAGGAGAGGACCTTTTTTTATCTGGCTGCACTGAATCAGAATCCAAGGGAGGGGGAGGAGGAAACTCTATGTATGCGATTCGCTTGTCTTTACTTGCTTGGCCTGTGTTTTGATTCGCATTGGTTGGGTCTGCAACTATGACTTTTTCCAGTAAAACTTCCTTTAATGAGCTTGCTTTACCTTGCTCTGACTCCTCTGATTCTTCTGAGACCTCAGCAATTGGGCTAGCAATGCCTGATATGAACGGCATGAAAGAGTCAGGAGTTTTAGATGTGAGGTCATAACTGACTTCCTCACTGCTGGGGGTTTCTGGTGTCATTGGACTTTTGCCAGAACTATCAAGAAACGATATCTGTTCTAGTGTGTCATCATCAGGGCTGCCCTGGGGGGATGTTGGCTGTCTCTGTTTGACTGTGTAAATTGTTCGGCTCTCTGAACTGGCATTTTTCTGTCCACCTATGGATTCCTTCTCACCTTTTTTTCCTACTTGCACACTTACATAAACTGGTAATGTTTTCAGTCCCTTGAAACTCTCTCTGGTTGTGATCACAGATACTTTTTCTGTTAGATTTGTGTCACAGAGACTACTAGAGCTAGAATCTTTCAAAGCAATACACTCAGAAGAATCCCAAGCCTCTGGCCTGGAGTGTCCCGAATGACCCTGAGTTCTTGTTTTAGCTGGTATGTCAGATGAGCTCTTTTCTGAATGTTTGGCATCTGTACCTCGTTTAACTTGCTTTGCTTGATCCGAGCTTGGCAGACCAGATGATGTCCTGACAGGAATGTGTGACTCTGTCTTTTTTTTTAAATCTTTCCTGTGTGATTCATCACTGTCTCTAATAGTTATAGCTGATCCAAACTCCTTTATACGTGATTCAGTTTTTAAATGTTGCTCTTTTATGTCAAAACTGATGCTAATATCTTTTAAGGTGTTGTGGATTTGTTTCTTACCATTTTGACCTGTTCTGATATCTTTGGCTGCATAAAAGTTTTCATTTGTGCCAATTTCGGATTTTGTGACTGGAGTATCTGATATTTCTGACACTATTTCAATTGGGTCTTTTGAGGATGTAACCCCAAATATATTACTATATAAACTTTGTCCAGTGGTTACCTTACTTCTCTCACACTCTGCAATCTTTTTCAGAGATTGTCCTTCCTCTGTGAAATCAGTTTTGGATGTTTTTGATCCAGCAAAAAGTTGATATACAGGTAACTTACTTTCCTGATTTTTTTTTACAGGTGTCTTAGATTGTGTAATTGGCATGCATTTGTCCTGCCTTTGAGCCTCTGCTTCAAATTTTAGCCTGACAGAACTCACTTTGGAAGTCTTCAGTTGAACTGTGGTGGAAGCTTCACCCTGCTTTGAAGGCTGAAAAACATTTTCCAGTTTGTATTTCTCTCCATTTAAACGTGTTTGAACATACTTCTCTGGGCTACTTGGCAAACTAGTACTTTTTCTTTCATTCATACTGCCAAACATTTTCTGCCTTCCTTTACCCCACTCCTCATAGCTCTTTTCAATCTTTTGAGTTGTTTTTTCAGGACTGCTGCACACTGAGCTTGGACCTGACTGTGTTACCCTTGAGTTTCTCATAGGGGACTTTTTCTCAGGGGACTGAAGTTCATCATTGAGCTTTTCTGTTTTATCTCGGAAAAATTGTGAAACTTCACTTAGTTTCTCTTCAGCTTCTTTAACAGTGCGATCAACACGGTCTTCATATATAAGTTTCTCCCTATTTCTGTCTTGTCTATCTTGGATGAAACGCATCCACACTGCATGTTTGGGACTGCCAGGTTCTGTGGCATAGTGCAACACTGTCAGTTTATCGTACTGATCATCTTTATGTGGGAATTTACCTGATTTGTCTGACCTGAAAATGTGTTCTTTCTTGGGGATAGTTACCTTTTCTCCATAAAGACCTTCAGGTCCTTCCACTTCAGGGGTCATGCCATGGTCCTGGTTTGTCACTGATTCCTCAGTATCCGAATGTGATATGTCTAGGTTTTCAGAAAGGAGCATTTTCTCTGCAAATCTATAGGACTCCCCCCTTAACTCAGATAATTCATCATCATGATACTCGATGGAGTGCTGTGTCAGGAGTTTTAAAGCTTTATATGAGTCATCAGCAATAAGTTGAGCTGAACTGGGACGACTGTCCTCCTCTTGAGAAACCGGTGTATTGACTCTGGAAGTTTCCAATAATGAGGGCAGTGGTTCCTCAGTAAGCTCTTCTTCTTCCTGCAGAACCTCATAATCACACTCTACCCTATCTGGAAGCTCCTTTAGACCACAATTGCCTTTGCATACATAGTCTGGGTGTTTCTTTGTCTCTCTAATTATTACTTCTGTTGGATCTGTTGTATTACCCTTTTCTATGTGAACCTCAATTATTCTTTCAACTTTGGGTTTTGTATCCTTTTCAAGGAACCGTGGAGTTATTTCATCCCCTTTGATAGAATCCTGACCAGCCTTATGTTCAAATAAGCCAGCCAGTTCTTTGGAAGGGTCTCTGCCCGACTGGAAAGCTTTCATTATGTCTCGAACTGACATTTTTTCTTCAATCCTCTCAGAACCTGCCTCTTTAAGCTGAGGTTTGTGATACACCATCCTAGTCGTAGTAGTTATGTGGGTTTCCTCTTTCAGACGCATGCTTTTGCTCACTAGAGAATCCTCTTCAGAGGTGACTTTCATCTGGAAAGCTTTTACTTTATCCTTGATTGAGCCAGCTGTGGGCTCAGGTTCAATGCAGGCTGGTGAGTTCAAGGGTACTGTTTCTTCCATCAGGAGCTCACAGACCTCCTCAGGATGTTCATAGCTCGTAATAACATGTACAACCTCTGTTCTGGTCTCTGTTATAACTGGGGGAATAGGGACATCTGTAAAAAGGGGTTTGGGCCCTGTGCTCTCGGCACTTTGAGGAGCAGAGGGTGTCTTTTCACTTCTGGTTTCAAAACCACTGTCTGAGAGGGGGCTTTTATCTTGATCATGGGAAAACTCATCAGGGGATTCCAAAATGGCATCTGTACCACTATATGAATCAGCTAATTTGCATAAATCTTTTTCTGAAGGAGAGAAACGCATTCCTGGGGGAGGCATTTTGAGCTTATGCTCTGGTTTCAGGTTGCGCTTCTGTTTTTCCTCACCTTCTTTCATTTCATCATATTTGCTTTTTACAATTGTTGAAAGGGAGCTAGCACCAATATCATTCATTAAGTAGTCAACAACTTTGGCTAAATTGAGATCTTTGTCTTGCACTGACTGTGGTCTAACAGGGAGTGTGGGTTCAAATGTAGGAAGAGATTTCAGGACACTTTGCTGAGCCTCTTCTATTTCATCTTTAGAGAACTCCTCCCATTCATCTTCAGAAGCCTTGTCCTTGGTGGAGACTTTGGTCTCATTCAGAACATCCTTGGTGAGGATTTCACTAACTTTCACAAGGTCTTCTTTTACTTTTTCAACAAGACTGAATGGTTCCTCGTCATCCATTTTAGATTCTTTGGAAGATTGAGACTGGTAAGTTTTTGTTTCAGGAGTGAAATCAGTTTGCAGTATGGCAGTCATTCTAATGAGATCCTCTTTCAAATCTGCTACATCTCTTAAAATCTCTTGACTGGATGACAGCTGTGAGGCAGTGGCTGCTTTAAATGCTGCTGGGGGGATGAATAGTGGGGATTTCATGGGTTTAGATCTGGAAGTAGAAGACTGTGTTTGAGTTTGTGTCGAAGGTATAATTGTTACTTTATCTGTTACAATGTTTTCCTGTGGCTCAGAGAAAACATTCACCAAGGAGAACACAGGGACAGTCATAGAATCAGTTGATATAGGTGTGCTGGAGGAAGCTGGGGATCTAAGAGAGGCAAAAACTGAACTTGATACATATGTTCTCAAAGGAGATGACCTAGATCTCATGGTGTCATAGCCTGACGTAGAGCAGGCATTGATGGTTCTTTCAGGCTCAGTAAAGACTGTGCTTGCACTGGATGTAGATGCCTGTGTTGTGATTTGTATCCTCTCGTGCAAAGTGCAGGCTCCTCCAGAGAACAGGTGAGATGAAGAGGTAGATGGGTATTTAATTGGTGAAGTGGATCCATTAAGTAAAGCTGTTTCAAGTGAAGCAACAGTGGGCTTTGCTGGTGAAGAGAATGAACTGTTAGCTGACAGAACTGTAGCTCCATCTGCAGTAGTTTTGAGAGTCAATGGACTTGATATATTTCTAATGGGGGATGCTACTGCAGTAGATGAGGAGGCAAAAGTTGATTTGAACAAATGTGAAGTGTACAAATTTGCAGTGGATTCTGATGTTTCAGGTTGGGTCACTATGGTGAAGGTTCTATCAAGTATGGATCCAGGTGATGAGACAGAGGTAGGTCTTGAAGACAGTGAAGCTGCAAGTCCCTTGATGGACACAGGTTCTGTGTTGGCTTGAAGAGATGAAGACATGACACCAGTAGAAACTGGAATAGGGTATTGAGCATGCGGAAGAACAGTCTTTATAGGGGATGAAATAGATCTATATGTTCGAATGGGTGATGCTATGGTGCTAACAGACTTAACAGGAGATGCATTTGTGGTTTCCAGGGTAGACTTATGTGGAGAAGCTGGGGATATTGACCAGACTGACTTTAATGGTGAAGCAGATGGCGTGTTGGAAGGTGAGCTTGAGAAGGTACCCAATCCACATTTTGTTTGCCCAGGGATGGTAACAGGAGTAGTCGACCATGCCTGGTAAGATCTTGTTGAAAAGACAGGTTTGAGAGGGTAACCAGCAGGCAGTTTTGTTGTTGTACTTCGTTCAACTGTTTCTTTAAACAGACAAATGAAAATCCAACAAAAAACCAAAAAAAATTGTTGAGAAACAGAGAGACCAGAGGGAAAAATTGGTCAGTGGTGCACGTATCATAGAACGATGAAAAGCAATGCTTTTGGTATGAAATGTGTTTGACGATGAAGAAGGATCCAAGTGAAGAAAGAACAAAAAGTGGAAAAAATTTGTGATCCATAGTCCACAAATGATAACTGCAAAATATAACTGTTCTACACAGCAGATACAGAAACAAAATGACAGAAGCAATGATATACAAAATGTAAAATGACAAGACAAATGCAGAGAACACAGAGTAAATCAAAGTATGTTTTGACTTAAGATGTGTTACATTCCCCTGTCACTGGCTACCTTAATTTAACTAAAGTGCCTTTTATCTGTTTGGTTGGAAATAACTGTTTCATCACAATTTTGAATATTTTGACAAAACAGAATATTAAAAAAGGAAATATCCTAGTTCCTTTGCTACATCAAACCACATTAAGACAAAAAGCAGCCTAGGTGCCAAGTTGTAAGCTCATGATGACTCATCATGCAGAACTGAGATTTTCTGGTGACAGTGCAAACTTGGGATGAAAGCACTTGAGAGAAATTTTGATTGTGCCTCTCCATGCATTTCTGTCCAAAAACAAATCCAAACTCGGCACAATCACAAAGCCAAAAGAAGCAAGACTAGTTGTAAAAGAGGGACAAGAAGGAAAGAACGGGAACTTTACTTTGATGTCATATTGCACTGTGCATTAATAAACCATTCAAAGTAAAATGTATCGAATATTGTGGGAAGGCTTGATAAAGAGATTGTAAACAATCTAACAAAGTGAGCAGGCACAGCACAGAAACTAAAATACCCAATAAACCATGCAAAATAAATCATACAAAAACAAGCATGAGGACTTTGTTGTGCAGTGTGAGAATATGCAGGTAACATTTTAAAATGTATATAAAGTCAGTCACATAGTGGGTCACATAATAAGTACACAGTTAACTTTAAACACTTCCAAAATTGTTACTCTCCCAAGAATGTTAGTAAAGCATCACACTCACTCATTCCAGGTTCGGTCAGATAGCTGTAGCGCTTACGTAAGGCTAGAGATGCAAAGGTATGACGTCGTTCCGACTTTTCAGTCTGCAACAACAACAACAAAAAGTCCTATCAGTTTCCTCCAGTTTCTCACGAAATTGAGATTCGCATTAATACATGTACATTACCGCCATACATTCTTTGACTGTGATATTATGCAAAGTTTTACTTTACACTAAATGCCTTTTTATATATACTTTAAAGGTACTTGTTTTGACTTAAGCTACAGTTTCTAAACAATTGGTACTATAGTAATATTGTTTCATTAATTGTGGGAATAACTGAACAATCAAGTATTATATCTACATACATTTTTTGCGACTCCACACATTTATCCACACACACACACACACACACACCACACACACACACACACACACACACACTCACACACACACACACAGACACACACACACACACACACACACACACACACACACACACACACA
>JBBMFX010000101.1:22855551-22875277 GCA_037832545.1 Rhabdalestes septentrionalis
TCCATGTTGCACTTTAAGCTCTGCACAGTACAGCACAGCAGGACCGGTGTAATGTGTGCCAGTGGCAGGAGCTGGAGCGCCGCTGCGCATGACACGCAGCAATGTAACTAAAATATTTATATATTTATAATTTTGGCATAGCTCCCCAACCAAATAGGCTAATTAAGTAATGATAAAAAACCCCAAATGCTTAATCATGGCCCGGCCCGGCCCGAGGACAGTGGCGGGAAATATCGGCCTGACCCGAACCACGGGTCGGGCCGGCCTCGGCCCGTGTCGGGTTCGGGCAGAGAATCTAAAATCTAGTAGGAAGTAAGGAATATGTTACCTTCACACAAAATGGGAGTCTGTTTTCTTTAAATGCGTAGAAGTTAAGAACCAGTTGCTGTCCAGCTTTGGTCAAAGGGATTACATTGCCATAGCAATCCACAAAGACTGGTTTGCCTTCCAAAACCTGTACAATCATGTGCAGTAAACACAAAAAACAATGTTTAATTACATGACTCATAGTAAGTTTCTAGCATCTTTTGATATCCTTTAACAAATTATAAACCTCACACTGAAGAGAATATATGTGTTCAAAACAAAGGCGTAATCTTTGTTAAGGGAGATTCGTTGAAAAGGAAGAAATGCCACAGGACACTGCCAAACTGTCTGTTAAAAATTCTAACCTCAATGTCTTTGCTTCTGGCCACCTCCTCAAAGTTCTCCTGCTGCTCTAGGGTCTTGTCCACTTTGTCATCTGTCATGCAAAAGCACCTTAGATTGGATTCCACAGAATCGTTCATTTTGGCAAATACTACAAACTTAGCCATATAGGGCACACAGATGAGTTCCCTGTACAGCTGAGAAGCCAGACCTACAGTCTCTGGGATCTGATGGCAGTCAGCGAGCCAGAACCTTTAAAAGGATGAAAGACATATCAAGAAAAGTAAGTAAAGTGGCAGAAGAGTTAGAACTGAAGTTGAATTCAACCTGCTTTTGATTTAAAAAAAAGCAGTTTCAATTCATGTTACTTCTGGACCTGTTGACTTCAGCATATGGAAATCCATAAACTTCATAAGCATCATTGTTCAGGATCATAATCAAACCTGAGATACACACCTGGCTGATACATTGGTAGTGAAAGAAACGCAGTCATTCACAAAGGTGAGAGGAGTAGTGCCAGTAATATCCTCCCACTGCGCAGGGGATGTCCCACCTGTGAAAAAATAAATGTAACTTAATACTTTTATTGCTAGAAATACGTACAGTCAATTTTGCTAGAGTTCTGTTAATTTGACTCAATGCTATCAGATCAGAGCACTGACAATCTCAGCATATGCAATGCAGAATTAAAGTACCACATTTTTAACAGGGTCAACTTATGCCCTTTAAGCTCATGTCATCTGTATATGAGTTCAATTATGTAAATGATGCACAGAAAGAATGGAAGATTAGGTCCTACCTGTGATGCTACAGAGAAGGCGTAAACAAGGGGTGGAATCTCCTTTGTAGCCATTAGTCACACCCTCTCCCGAAAGCGGGGGCACTGGGATGGTCATGGTGATGGGTTTGTGGAACTTTCTCCTACGCGGCTCTACTGTAACTATTGGGCTAAATGTGGCTCTGTTCCCTAGGATCCTCTTAACTGTCTCATCTGGGACTGGCTGAGCCTGGTGGGGCAAACAATCTAGGATGAGTGCATCAGTGAAGCTATTTTTCACTGTTTTGCCTTAGGTTTTCTTATTGGAAGATTTCCTTTTGGGTCCAAGGGAGATAACTATAGCCTCTTTATTACATATAAACTGAATTATGACTATCTATTATTTAATGTGGAGATAATTTTATATAGTTTGGTTTATATAGATTTTTATTTAGGTTTCTAATAACTGGGAAAGCCTAGAAACTGGAAAGTCCAGAAACCACTTCAGTTCTTTTCTTTCAACAGTAAACCAGAACCAAACCTCACTGAATGCAATTGACTATAAAAAAGAAGACAATAATGTACAACTGAAATTTTAATATCTATGTACCTGAAGTCCAACTCTGATCTTCTTGGTGAGAGCTCCTTCTGGGAAGGAGGCCTGGACTAAAGGGACCATCATGCTGGACAGGACACCTCCTTCAGGACCCATCTGATTACTCTCCTGCTTGATCCGCGACACCACAGCAAAGTACCGTGGGAAGTCTTTAGTGATAATCCTACAGATGCGCTTCTTCTCCAGATCTTCTAAACTGTCTAGTTCTTTGGAGACAAATCAAATTTAATAAATGTATTGTTTCCCTAAGAAAAAAGCAATATTAACAAAATTGCCCTTTAACTTTTGCAGTGTAGTTGAGACCTGCAAGACATTGTTCTACTTGGCCATCATTTTGTCCTTAAAGCATTCCTCATCATGCTTTATGGACACTATGAAAGACCACAGGGCCCGGTTTCTCGAAAGCTTCTTATCGCTAAGTAGGTCTTAATTTCACCTTAACCTCTCTCTTAACTTTATGGGATGGTTCTCGAAGCATTCATACACTAAGTATATCTTATGTACGTCCCACGTTCGTAAGGTTGGTCCGGATCACTCTTTAGCTGTCTCTTAGCTTAGTTTCAGCTCAAGACGCTAGTGACCGCCACTGACCAGCAGTCTTTAGAAATCAGCAGTGTATGCAAGTTAAATAATGGCACGTTATTTATGTTATTAATATAGTCCAGACATATTTAAGAATTTTACCAGTTTATCAATTTTAACAGTTCCTCGCTACAATGGCATGGGTACAACCTGCTAGTTTCTGCCTGCACCTGAACTGGAGGCAGACTTCTTTTTGGCTATGTCACTCCATATTTCTTTTGTAGTGCTGTTTTGTTTCTAAAGCTGGCGAAGAGTGTCGTCTTATTGATATTCTTCGTCCAGCAAAATTTCAAGTTCTTCAGATGAGAAGCTTGGTGCTCTTTTTTTACGTCGCTTCTTCTCTGCCATCTTCTCTATCCTTTTTCTCTCTCTCTCTTTCTCTCTCTTTCTCTCTCTCTATCTCTCTAGTATGAATTCAACAAAGTCAACAATACCCAAATACAATTTACGAGCAATCGATGTCACACGTAAGGGGCAGCGACTTAAGAAGCTTCATGAGAGATGGTTCGAGAAACACACTTAGAAATGTAAACAACTTAGGTAAGATATATCTTAGAAAATCTTCTTAGCGCGCTAAGAGTGTTCGTTATCGAGAAACCGGGCCCAGATCATTATGCATTTCATCAGAGGGTAAAGTTCTCTGTTGAAATCTGAGATTAAGCTTAATCCATGTCCAGGATGCAGATTATTGCAGATTATTGTTTAATTATTGTTAACTGCTAAGAAAGCAAAACTAGAATTTTTATTTTCAGATCTTTGCATATTTTTTGTTTCTAACCTGTTAGCTAGGTCTCCACCATCGCACGACTATACCAAGCAGGAAGGGTGCTGGCTAGCACATGCTTCCTCATATAAAGTGCCACCACATTTTTTCAAATTGCCACTAATGCATTATCACTAGACAGCTTAATACACTAACTGCCAACTTAATCAAATATGCCTGCATTGGTAGGCATTATGCTGACAGGTGGGGGTAGAGGGAGGGTCATCCTATGCACACAAAGAAAGTGAGGCCAATTATGCTCTCCTTCACTCCCAGCAAACCGCCCCAAACCATTCAAATAGCATTTTGTTGCTGTGCAGCTGATGCAGTACCTTCATCCATGCCGTTAAGCAGCTCATTAAGGGTTTCAGTCCTGTAGTCATACTGGTGCTCCTTCCATGTCTCACCATTCTCACTCCTAAGGATGATCAACTCACGCTCCATTCCTCTCATGGAACCAAAGTGAGGGATCTCCACTATCACTGGGCTGCAAAAACACACCACACAGCATTAAGACCAAACTTCGCTAATGAATCCAGAACACAATTACATGAAAAGTTGGACTGGTTTTATTAATGTGACTGTCAGGAAATGATACATGAAGGCTGGGCATACGGGGCAAACGTCAGTAGTGCAAAGGAGGGGCATCTGACAAAACTGAGAAAAACATTTTATTTTTTAGGATAAATTACCATAGCTATATATGTCATATCAAGTACTTTGTGCTTTATACTCCCAAATTTTTACTCTTTAATGGATGCAAAAAACAAATAATGTTGATTGACTGAACATTCCAAACCTTGTTTGATCTAGAACACTATGGGCTTTGAGTTTGAGGAAAAGATGAAAATAAAAGAGAATAATAGAATAATAAAACATTAAGCAGTTAGCAGTTTATTTAGCATAGAAGCTAAAATCTGATGCTATCAAATTAGGAAATGTCGGAAAAGTTAAGTTTTGCAGTATTTAAACAATTTTTAAATAAATACAATAAAGGCCAGAAATTTAGGCCCACGCTCAGATAAAATCTTGTCTGCAAACCTTTCAGACATATTTTCAGGCATGCAAACATTACTGTCTCACTTGCTTCACATTCTAGCTCCTTCCATGCTAGCTTAAAGCCGTAATTCTCTATTGCTTAAAATTTTTGCAGAATTGTGAATAATGCTTGGAGTCACTGTGTGCTGTGTAACATTGAGAGACACTCTTATTCTTTCATGATCCAACACAAATAAATGTCAATGCAACTAAATCAGACCTGATATGTGGTCTTCACGACAAACAGCGTGAGCATTTTTGTGGCTGAATAATGTGTCACTACAGACCATAAAAACAGTCAGTTAAATTTGTTTTAAGCTTTTCTAATGATTTCTTGTAATAATATTTGAAAAGAACAGTGTATTTTTAATTTAATTCTTTATAAAAATGAGATGGGGCCAAAACTTGTGCCATGTAGTGTATGCTCTACTACAGTGGGATTTTGGTGAAAAAAACAAAACCAAAAAAAAAAAAAAAATCCGGTAAGACTCACTGCAAATATATGACAAAAATGTCTGTATAGATGAGCATGATATTCCCCACAGTGACAGTCAAGAAATGACCGAAAATAAGATTTTATGTATAATCAAAGAGAAGGTACCATGAAAACAACACATATTTAATCAATGTGGTTTAATATTTCATTGCATCCTGGATGTGAAACATGTGGTGCACTTAGATATTTTATCATAAATCTACATAATAGTTTTACTGGTGGCTTCTAAAAATTACAGCAGCAAATGATACCTTCTCCAGAACAGAAAGAGCAAATGAAACTATCTCCCACGTAGGATGGAACAGTGGGAGTCTCAGTCTGATCAAACGCGGGAAAATTTGGCAGCCATGACAGCAGCAGGTAACATGCCCAACAAGCGCAGCAGTGTGAGCTGAAACATCTGACAAAGTCTGCTTTCAGTCAACTAAAAGCCTCAAAATAAAAGAGGTGATAGAACTCAAAACAGCCCAACATAAATCATTAATGGAGTAGCATCTTCTCTAAGTGGCATACTCCTACCCAATAAATTTTGTTCCTCGAGGACCAAGTTGTAGGATTCGGCTAACGAAGCTCTCACCCTCATTAAGAGGGGGGAGTTTTCTGGGAAGATGTAGTTTACTGAATGACATCCATGCAGCATTTAGAGGAACAAAAAGGAGGAACACATAAGAGTCATTGCTGCAGGAATTCTCAAGTTCGCCTCAATCAGTTTTGAAGATAAAGGGGAATTCCACCAATTTTCCAAATAAGCTAAAAACAGTTAAAACATCATTCTGAGTGGTTTGATGTGAAATTCTCCATTCTGAAGACACATACCAGTTCAGAATTACTCTCAGTGTTGGAAATGGAAATCAGAAGTCTGAGCCCTTTAAATCAACTAAAAGCTCACTCCCAAAAAATGTTGCACAAAATACATCTCATAATTTTTCGTTTTAGTTTAAATTTTTCGTTTTATAATTTTTAAATGTTCAACTATTTCACTACTATCAACATACATATTAGGCACATGCAGGTTCACTGGTTATTTTCAGTACAATTGATGTTTATATTTTTGTTGGCTGACCCCTGGTTCTTATCACTAACACAGTAATTTCAAAATCAGACCACTCTGAATATCTGAATTACTCTCAATAACAGAAATCTGTAAAAAAAAAAAAATTATAATTTCCTTCTAGGATTTTTCTAATTATCCTGAGACTTCCACAATTTTCTACGCAGTGTAATGTTTACTGTGCATTTCTTATGGTGGAGCTCTTTCAGCAGCACTTTATTTTGTGAGCCACTCTTCTAGTGACCACATGGCTTCTACTAGTGTGCCTCGCATCTTCAAAAATTGGACAACTGAAGAAAAAAGGGCTAGACTATACTGCAGGTCTACCATAGGGTATCGAGGGGCTGGTATGATAATGTTGGAGAAAGCTGGTTGGTCTGACTGCTGAAACACCTCACCACCAAGCGCTACTAAACGCAGATGATTCCCATGGCAATGAAGAGAGAAATAAAAGCAAGAACATTTACGGATGTGGCAAGTGGGGTGCTGAATCTAATCTGATTAACAGCAATTGGTAAAAAGTAGAAATACTAGAAATAAAGAGTTTGAGCACAGCACAGGCCTATTTGACCTCCTGGTCAAACAAAACTGTAAATAAAATGTATCTTTTTTTCAGCACAAGAAAATAGGTTTTTATAGCCCCAATCAGAGAAAAAAAGATAAACTGATAAACTAAAGTTAAGCAGGCAGTTGCCTTGCTTAACTTTAGCTTCTAGTTTGTTGTCCTCATCTGATAATTGAGTCATTTTTCTTATTTAAATAAATCTCTCAACTGTAATTATGAATTGAACAATTTCAGCACCCCCATTCAAAATATATTCCCATGTACCTGGGAACAATAGGAAAGAAGGTGGGAGAAGAACATGACCTACCCCAAGAACTGAGCTCCGGCGGGTCCCACCTCCACTAGCCGGCTGGCCAGCCCCTCTCCCTCAACCATGGGAGGTGGGGAGGCGAGCTTGTGTCTCTTGACCAGGCGGCAGGTGATACGTGTAGGAGCTGTGCACTTGCGTGGTGGGATGATGATACGCATACCATTGTGACGGCTGCCCCTCATGGAGCCTCCACGAGCATCCACCATGAAGCTGACCAAGAACCTGCAAGGGAGAGTGGTTTGAGGCAGAGTAAGGAGACAAAAATGAGGTTGAGAGATTGAGGTCCATGCTGTGACTTAAAAAAAACTTGGAATACCAAACATGAGTGAACAGGAAAGAGAAAATGTGTGAAATAGAAGAAAAAGCAAATGGGATTGAACATTCAATCCTGGCAGCACATGGACACCTTTGTATTACCATGGAACAGGGTTTGCTTGGTTGAGAATAATTAACCTCAAAACTTCCTAATTACTCTCAACTAAGCAAATAATGATAATGATAATGTAAGTCTGATACATAAAAACTGTACAACAAGAACACATGTCAAGGTAAATTTCTCAAAGAGAAGAAAAGTAGTCATTAGACATGTTTGTGTGTTATTGAAAAAGATGACCTAGGACACAATCCATGCTTTATCAAAACCAGGTGAGAGGTTAAGCACACTGACTGCATTGCCCAGTAATTTTTTACAGTAGACCTGGAATTAAAGGAATAGTTTAGAAAGAAATATCATCTGTACAATTTTCATGTTTCCCAGATGCATTGGATCAGCCAAGACACAGCTACAAGACAGCAAACAAACTATAGAAGCCGCTAGTCTGTCAGTAAACTGTTTCTGTTCATAAATTCACATAGGATCTTAACCCTTTAATGCACAAGCTACTGGAACCCCCTCTAATGCACAACATGGGTCTTAAGTGACCCGCATTCATTTCCAATGTAATTCCAAGCATGGACATGGTTTTCTCTCTTACAACTTCTAAAAACAATACATTTAACCCTACAATATTTTATAAGTTAATAAATTAGGTAGGGGTTACAGCATAAAAACATTTTTTATCATTTTTACTTTTGTACCTTATAAATAAACATATATTTGGAATTTCTCCATTAATTTGCAGACATGGGTCCCAAGTGACCCGCATAAATTTCCAATGTTATTCCAAGCATGGACATGGTTTTCTCTCTTACAACTTCTAAAAGCCATACATTTAACCCTATAATATTTTATAAGTAAATAAATTAGGTAGGGTTCAAAGCATTAAAATAAATAAACATATACTTGGAATTTCTCCATTACTTTGCAGACATGGGTCCCAAGTGCCCCGCTAGAAAATGAATGCGGGTCACTTGGGACCCATGTTGTGCATTAGAGGGGTAGTGACAAAAAAGTATTTTTATTTAAAAAGGTTTAGAGATATAAATAAAAAAAAGTTTTGAAATGAACAAAAACAAGTTAATTGAGGAGTTCATGTTGGGTAATGAAAATGAGTTATTGCAGAGATATAAAGCAAATTACACGTAGCCGGGTCCCTTGGGTCCCATGTTGTGCATTAAAGGGTTAAAACAACTTACACTTATCCAGTTGTTCATTAAGGTGGTGCAGACACATTGATTGGTTTAGGACACAATTAGACTTATTGTAAGGTATAAAAAATGAGCAAAATTTCATCACTAAAGCGAAAGGATGTGTTTTTATATTCTGTGAAAACAGATTGTATTTTTTTTTAATTTGATGTCCTTAACATAAATTATTTAGGTGAGTATCAACTTCTAGAGTGTGTTAGCAATGTTAGCCTTGTAGCTCCAATTCTAAACTAAAGAAACAAAACCAAACATGTCATGCACACCAAGTCATCCTGGCTGTCTGTCTATATCTGAGGTGAGGTTTTTGTGCACATATGATTTTTCACTGAGATTCTAGATTCTTGATTTTGATTCTAGATTCTCACAAATTTAATTTAGGCTGAATGTCAGCATGAAACCTCCTGTGTCCTTATTGAACAAAATGGACATCAACACCTTCATAATGGGCATAAAGCTTAGTGTTGCAGTTGGTATGTGCGTAGTATGTGTTCAATAGTACATATATTAGATTAAGCCGCAACTGAAATAGCCCTTCCAAAACAGAGCACATCCAATCTCATAAACTCACATAAATTCATAAATACACAAAGATTAACGCTGCTCCATCTAATCCCATCTTAACCTCACATTCAAATATATGGTGGATTGATGTGTCTGGCAGGGGCGTAGCATACGGTATGTGTGTGTGTGTGTGGGGGGGGAGGTTCAACACCCCCACTTTTGCTAAAATATGATTCCATCTCTCTCACTTTTGTCAGATTATATTGTATTAAATTTATTAAATTGTATTTATAACTTGGCATCCACATCTCAGAACACCCCCACTTTTGGAAAGCTTGATACGCCCATGGAATATGGTGTCAAAAACAGTTGCACATCTGGTCTTATACATGTGAATATGAAGTACGTGAAGCAATCATTCTGTTATACGTGAACACACCACAGCACACATTGTGGACTGAACAAAATTATTTCTCTGCATTTAACCTATTTACTAAGTTAAGCAGCAAGCAGCCAGGAACACAGAGCCTGGGTAGCAGTGTGTTGGGACGGTACCTTGTCTAGGGTACCTCAGAGGTGGCACTAGCAGTTCTGGGATTTGAACCAACCTTTTGATTGCAGGGGCAACACCCTAACCACTAGGCCACCAGCTGTCAATATGACAAATAGGCCATATGACTGTCAAACATGTTTCCTTGCAAATAAATGGCAAATATGTAAATCAATGCCTCATGCCCATTGGCCCAGGGATAGGCTCTGGGTACTTGCGACCCTAGTAGTTTAAGCGGAAAGTGAGTGAGTGGGTGAGAAGGCTGGATTCATTTTAAAGACAACTGAAGCCAAAAAAACTCCCTTTTTATTTCAGAGCTCATACTTATGGTGTTGTTTTTTTTTGTATTGTATATGAATGATTGCACATGGTAAAGTCAATTTGTCTGATCTCTTGAATCTTGACCTTGATGTCAAATCCATAAAGATGAACCCAGGAGTGCCCAGATGTTCTCTTTACAGTGTAACATTGTGCAAGTTGGCTCCTATCCAAATTTCTTACACCTGGTCAAGCTAACTTAAAAGGATGTCAATAACAAATTCAGATATTCACAACTGCACGACACATAATTGCCATATCAATTGCCAGGGTCTTGTTTGAAGTGGAATTCTGTATTCAAAACTTCTACATAATGTAATTCGGTTGTTTACAGGTAAACAATTACCAATTAAAAGTTACGAGTGGTTTCATGTAAAATTATGCATTACCCTTCACACATGTATTTGCTATCACCACTACTGTTCCTCTCCAAAATGGCTTATTTCACATTTTGAAATGAATTATGCTGAAATTTTGAAAAAGAGGGTAGATACAGCTCTTCTGTACTGGTTTATGTGCAAAACAAATTTTTGTTTGCTCATAGTAGGATGGGTCACTCTACTAACCATCTTAGTATGGACTGTAGGTGAAGCACATGGGGGTGGGTAGGTTTTGCTGAAACCCCCCACTTTCGTCAGATTAAATTGATTAAATTGTATTTATAACTTGGCTCCCACATCCCAGAACAACCCCACATTTGGAAAGCTTGATGCACCCCTGGCATAAATGACAAAAGCACAGAGATGAGAAGAGACAGAAACACTGTGATAACAGGGCTTAGCCATTGTCACCTGGAGTCATACTGAGGAAGCGGAGAGGAAATTCTGCAATAAAACAAAAAACGGAAAAAAATTGTAGGGGTTAAAATCAACAGGAATGATCATCAGGACAACATTTGCAGGAAAACAGATGAGGACAGCAAAACAGATGAGGACAGCAAAACAGATGTGGACAGCAAAACAGATGAGGACAGCAAGCTGAAAGAGCAAAATAGCAACAGAAGACTGGAGGAAAAGAGGGAGAGAGCATTGGTAAAAAAAAAAAAAAGGTACAATGCCAAAAACTTTTTATGGGACTACGACTGAAGAAGATGCCAGAGAAGTCAAGTCAGTTCAGAAATTCAGAAAAAACACCTTGCACAAACACACACACAAACCCCCCCACACACATACACACAAACCACTTGCACTGTCATTTGTAGCATTTGTAGTCTGAGTAGCTTTATGAATTTTTAGCTTTCATTTCCTAACATTGCACTTCACACACTTACCATGGGATGGAATATTTTAACAAGAAGAGGGCAAATATTAAACTTTCCTGTTCTGGTCAGCCAGACACATTCAGAATCAGTGGTGAAAATACTGGTCATGTGGAGATGTTCCAAAGTGGGACATCTGTAATCTGTGTGCTTTCAAGTATGTATCTAGGACAAAGCCTGTACTGGTATGCTGACACCACATATAGTTGGTTCACAAAAAAAAATCACAAACAAATTGCAATGTGCAAACTATAAACTTAAAAATAATGAAAATAAATTTCTGATGAGCTTCACTCTCAGTTTCTGTTTTGGCCAGGAACTTTCATTTTGGTGCATATAATAATAATAATAATAATAATAATAATAATAATAATAATAATAATAATAATAATAATAATAATAATAATAATGAGAATATGATTATTGTTTTTTCATTATTATTATAATTAAAATTCACACAAATACACAGAAATCTTACCCTGAATGAATGGGACTTGAAACCAGGTTGACATTGTCCAAGGTGTCTGCTGCCCAACTGTAGCGTCTCAGTGAGTCAGCATCATAATCTCTGACTAAAGCCAGGTGCTGAGTGTACAAACACACACACACAAAAGCAGATCACCCTGATTACACACTTCAAGTTGGTAGTAATCCACATTTAAGACAAGGCTCTCAGTGCATAGATATTAATGCTTCTAAACATCACTATATACATATGCACATGTTTTACGATGTTTTTCAGAAGTGGAGGGACAGTGGGGAGAGAACTGAAACAGACATATGTCATAAGGAACCAAGGCAGCCAATACACTGTGAAAAGCTGGACTACGAAACACAGGGTAGCAAATTTAAAAAGTGCCTAAAGCCTTTTTTCCCAAAAAGTTTGACATATGCCTTGCATCTTAATTTAAAGTTGTCTGAATAAAGACATGGGTTACTTTAGAGCATTGTACCTTATTACTGGAGTCAAAAATCAAGGGCATCGCTTTACCCTGAAAGAGTTGAAGAAGAAGAAGAGATTTTTGCTGTAATGACTCAACTCAAGCCATCCTTTACAGTCAGTACCAAACAGACCCAGATAAAACCCTAAGATCACACTCTGACCTTTAGCAGCACAAAGAGCACAGCAATTCTCACCTCAGTCTGGTTCCCACACAGAAATAGCTTAAATGCTTTTAAAAAAGACAGTGTGATCCCATGGTGGATGTGTTGCTGATTAATGCCAGAAGGACCTTCCATTATCCAGACATAGCATCCACTTTGAGACAGCAGAGCCTTTTTTTATGCAAACTAGAACAATGTGTGACCTGGTTTGCTAGAGCAGTTAGTGCATGCCAGAACATAAAGAATCAGATTGAAGTGCATTAAACCCAAACACCTAACATTCTCTAATATTGTCAAGTTTTCTAAACAAAGTTCAAAGTTCCTTCTGCAGAAGGGATTGATCAAGTTATCTTCAGCATAAAAGATGAACTATGAAACACAGATGCATTTTATGGCCATCGCAGATTTTCAAACCTCCCTTTCAAACGACTGCGATGCTCGGGCCTCGTGCCTCAAGTGTCTGTTACCAAGCTCCTGTTCAGAGGTGTGGCAAACGAGGCCCAGACAACGCAGTCAGCTCTACACAGAGGCGGAAGGTTGGAAAGTAGTCAATCCGAGAATGTTATTTATTTCAACTTGCTGCTGATTGGCTGCTGCCCTGTGAAGCTGCAGTCCAGAATTTCCCCCGTGGAGCTTCATGAATGTTCTTGTGTTTTTCATTTTGTTCTTCTTAAAGCCCTGTATTTTTATACAGGGTGGTGGTCTTTACTGCAGTGCAGTCTATACAAGGGTTTACTTTCCAGCGTGGCAGGAGTGTAGTGTAAATTGTACAGTGCAAATACAGGTTTACCGTTACATTTTATTTAAGGCTAATTAGTTTTAAATGAACTTAAAGTATTTTAGGAGCACATTTGGGGCCATATTCAGGGTTTACACAAAAAGGCATTTTTAATCTTTTTTTAACCAGATCACAACAACGTAGTTTTTCACTATATGCGGCTGCTCTTGGAACGGAACACCTTTAAAAAAGGTGGGGGGGTTACTGTAAAGGACGGGAGAGGGGAGCATACCGTGTCCTTGGTGGGCGCCAGGATCTCCTCGATCATCATGCTGTCCCTTGTGAAAGAGCTCCGGTTCAATGTGTTGGACCTATCCGAACTGAAGGAGCGCAGGCTGTTGGCATTCAGTTTACCATACAGTGGAGGTAGCATGGGAGAAGTGGCAATGAGATTAACAAAAAACACACCCAGACACGTTCACAAAAAAATACAAAAACAGAAACAGAACAAAACCACACAGGACTGCCTGAGGCTCCCAGGGAACCTATCACAAAACAATCTATAGGAAACCAACAGGATGCAAATCACTTCACAGGACAAACATGTACAAACACAAGACAGCAGATATATGTTCCGTAGGTTACATAGATACACAAGAGTATGTGTGTGAAGGACTAGTGAGTAGCATCCTAAAGGTGATGACATTATGATTACAAATGGCTGACAGTGTAATGTCTTTACAAGACAAGGACTATCTGCACTTGAAACATTAAAACAAATGTCAAAGAGAACACGTGTTAGCAGCATGTTTGCAAGGAAGTCTCTGCTTCTCATAAAAATGAAAAAAGGGAAAAAAGGCCTATAGGGACTGTAGTTTTGCAAGTCTGGCCTATGTGCTCCAAGCTTATTTGTGTGGTATGCGTTGGCACAGCAATCAATAACAAGGTGAGTACAATGCATGCTGTAAATTCAGGTTGTGCTTGTAGGCAAAAAATAACTGTTCATAAATATCCAGTAGCCTGTAAATTTATTGCTGAAAATATGGAGGCCCCATAAAATGGGAAAAAACCTCCAATGAGTAGTTCAGTGCCTATTAATTTTATGTATCCCTGGAAGCCACATTAAATAAAGAAGCCAACAAAAGCTAAGCTTATGCAGCACTGCCAAAATGAAATGATTAAGCACAACATAGCAAAACATAAAAGAAAGGATATGTCTGCATTAAAACTATAATATTTTGAATAAAATGTGACTTTATAAAGAAACCTATATTGTCAAAATATTTACAATGGTGGTGAGAGGGGCTAGAAATTTGAGGAGTGAAATACCATAAATTCATTCCATGAAATGCTTACAAATACCTCCCAAATTATTGTAAAACTTGCATAAAATCTGTAAGAGCGCTGGCCCAAAATTTTATATACTATCCAAAATGACAGTATATAAAATGGCTACATTTGTGTTCACAACTCCTGGTTGCTTTCACCACCACTGGGAAAAAATCTGAGGCATTAAATTTCTTTACAGTGTACCATTTTATATCTAACACTTCTGAATGGCTTTGAATATAGCTGGTTGTTTAGATTATGGAGGGATTTATAGATTATGGAATCCTCCTATTCTAAAACAGAAATCAAGCTGCTCTCCAAGAACATGAGCAAAAAACAATAAAATCATAAGTTAAAGCTTTGCTTGCCAGCAAGCTCTGAGCATATTTAAATCTTTAATCAGATGTACAGCAACACAAAACACATCACAAGACAGTGTTCCATGAAGTAATGAGTCAAGGTTGGTCACATGAATGTCCATGTGTTGGGGAACAGTCATGCCGTCTTACCTTACTTTAGGACTATGTTGAGAATTTGGTATGGTAGGGGGTTGAGGAGAAAGTAGAAAAGCAACAAATCAGAAAGAGAGAGGGCATTATGTGGTCACAGGCTGTAGTGCTATGAGGTTGCATTGCATTTGCTCTCAGATCTTGTAAGTCCTGAGCCCTCAAATGAACCATATATGATTTAATTCTGCCTCAAATTAATCGTTTAGTGAGCAATTTAATTTACACAAATCTAAGCTTCTTACAGATGTAGTTGATAACAAAACATATGTGAAGTCTAAACTGTGCTTTGTTTGCATTGCACAGGAGCTACAATGCTAATGTAACAAGTAAGCAGTGGAAATGAATAGCACAGCAGCAGCATATGCCTAGAGCACCACATGCTTTCCTCAAACCAGGGAAGGTTACTCTGGTTAAGGATGACTGAAAGTGTGCATAAGTGCAATCACAGGCTGATTATTTTTAATTAAACTACAACAAACAGTAAAACATATCTTTCTTACAACAAATCTGAGCTTTAGTGTCTTGATGTTTTTATGAGCCTGGCCTCACTTTTGTTCCTGTGTTTGTGTTTCTCTGATTTTGTCCCTTTCTGTCCTCATTAACTGCAATTTCAGAGACACTCTTGTTGACACACATTTTGAAAGTGTCTCAGGCATCCTGATTTTGTTCATTCAGGGCTAAGCTTATTTAGTTGCTACATTAGACTCAATGTTCCAGCATAAAATTAAAGTTTGTTTTGCACAGATCTAAACATTTCCAAATGAACAAAAACATGATGTAATGGAATGTGATGTCATGGGCGATCATGCAGCTGTGGTTAAACCACTGCTTACAGAGAGGAGGGCTGCAGTGCTATCTGAGAGCATGCAATGCAAGCAAGCATCTAGCTAATGCTGATAAAAAGAGAATTAAAAGTAAATCATGAGCACCTTAGCATCATACAGGAAGGACCATATAAAAACCAAGCTTGCACCTACCACTTAGAGTGGCTGGCTGAATATGCATCCAGAAATCAACAAGAAAGAAGTGCCAATGGGGCAGTGCTACTGGCTGTTGTAGTGACATGTTGTTCTGCATAAAGGCTTACTATGTTCGATAAACTCCTTTGGAGTTTCTGCCATTGTAGATTTCTTTTTACATTGGGGAAAATCCCCTGAAGCTAGTAACATGTAGGTTACACATTAGCCTTCATATGATCCTGGCAATCATCTGGTGCATAGTATTAATCCAGGCTATGACAGCAGGCATGGCACACCGCATAAACTGGCCAGCCTGCCAATAAATCGTGGCTCACTGCATACACCAGCCAGCCTGCTGATAAAATGTTCCACTTCTATTTAAAGCTAATCAATAGTGTATATAGTACAGGGGCGTAACAAGCTTTCCAAAAGTGGGGGTGTTCTGAGATGGGGATGCCAAGTTATAAATACAATTTAACCAATTTATACAAAATACTCTGACAAAAGTGGGGGGATGCAATCACATCTTAGCAAAAGTGGGGGTGTTCAACCCCACCACCCCCCCTGTGTGCTACACCCCTGATATAGTACAATTTATTTTCTGGTTTATTATTGTATATATGTATATATTTTAGGTATATATGTCATGAATATGCCTCGTGCCCTATGCCACCAGCTGTACTGAGTACTGAGAGTACTGAGCCTGGCCTTCCCTCTCCCACATTTGCCTCTTCATTTTGGTTTCTCCCATTCACATGATTATCTACAACTTTTCTGCATTTTTCTCTTGGCCTATCCTGCCTGAACCTGAATCTAGCATTCATTATTCTTCATGTTATCTGGCTAACATTCTTGCAGTCTCTCTTCAGCATCCAGGTAGAACAAAGCAGCTGAACCTGGTGTTTCCCTTTAATATTTTAGCTGAAGCAGCACTTTGGTTTGGGACTGTGTCTGTTTAGCTGTTTTCAGAAGCCATGCTGTGCTCAGCCTCTCCTTCATTTGATTCAACATTTTATAAATCTTTGTGTCTAGTACATATATACAGTGAGTAAAATACGTATTGAACACATCACCAATTTTCTAAGTAAATATATTTATGAAGATACTATTGACATGAAATTCTCACCAAATGTTGGTAACAACTCATCCTCTCTACACATGCAAAGAAATCAAACCATCGATGTCCATAAATTGAGTTATGTGTAAAGGAGTATCACAGGACAAAAGTATTAAACACGCTTACTGAAATAATTTAATACTTCGTACAAAAGCCTTTGTTGGTGATGACAGCTTCATAACGCCTCCTGTATGAAGTTGTGATTTTGGCCTTCAAATCCTGAAGATTTCTTGGGCCCCTTTTATGAATTCTGACCTTTTGTTCTTTCCATAGATTTTCTATAGGATTCGGCTCAGGCCAGATACTACAGCCTGACCTGAATCCAACAGAAAATCTATGGAATATGTGAAATGTGTTTGTGATCACAGTCTTACTGAAATGTCCTCACAATCTTCATTATCTTGGTAGATGCCAGCATATGTTTAATCACAAATGTCTCATTAAATTTTTCCATACATCCTTCCTATGAAGAAAAAAACAGCCCCACACAATGATCCCACTTATAAAAGACCTCTGAAGGTGTGCTGTACTATCTGGCTCAAAGACAAAAGCCTCAGACACTGGAAGGTGAATTCTCCTTGGATTAGACTTCCCACACATCCCACAGATGCCTATTCAACTGAGGTCTGGGCATATCAGGGGCCATAATATTCACATAAATCCCAGGACACAAAGTTTTCCAGCAGAGTGAAGACCAGAGCATTACACTGCTTCTGCTGGCTTGCTTTCTTCCCGTATCGCATCCATGAGCCCCCACCACCCACATAATGTACAATAAAACATTGTTCATGAGACCAGGCCACCTTCTACTGCTCCAAGGTCCAGTTCTGATGCTGTGCTTTAAACAGTGGGCTTGGCACTGTGACCAGCCTACAGCTACTCAGATCCATACAAAGCAAGCTGTGATGTGTTTGTGTTACATCTTTCAATTAAAGCCAACATGAAAATTAGCAATTTGTGCTGCAGTAACTTCTGGGGTATTGGAAGGAAAAGCTAGTGTTTGCTTTTCCCTTTCAAGAGAACTTAATTTCGCTAAAGAGTTCTCTCCACACATGACACATCTATATCCTTAATTTGACTTATTAAGATACTTTTTTCAGCCATGCTAATTAACATTACGAATTATTGTCCTTTAGTAAGTGTTGACAAAATCATTATTGTCATGTTGTCTCACTATGAGCTATGCCTCCACAAGGTGCAGTCATGATTTAAAAATGTACAACTCTGTTTTTTCTTAACCAAATAAATGTTGCTCCCATTCACATTTTGCCCTGAATATTTCACAATTTGATCTCATTCTCAACATTCATTGCTTTTAGCAATAGTGTGATAACAACAAATATCATATTCAATTTTATCACTGATATTAGAAACATTTTAGTCTCCTATTGAACTGAATTGTATATTGCCAGGGCTTGTTGTTCAGACAGCAAATCAAACAATTTCAAATTTCATGACATTTACAGGCAACATATACAGCAACATCAGAGTAAGAGCACTCATTAAAACAGTGTCAACAGATGTTGTAAGGTCATTACCTTGCTGTACGGGCTCCAATGCTGAAGCCAACGTAGCCTTCTTGGGGCAGGGAATCATCTCCTAGCTCGCGCAGGTCCTGAGGCGCCAGGTACTTATCTGTGTCCCCCGTCATTGCATCCTCACCTAATACACACAATCAGGTTCAATACAGAGGGTCTTCCTCCCCCAGAGACTGAGCTCTAAGGGCAGAGCTGATGTTAACTCACATCCATCAGTTATGTAATTTCAAATGAACTACTTTCTAACACTGTACAATATACTCTTATCTGTTATAACAAACAAAACTACATTGCATAACAGTAGTAGATTAAATCTCAATTTTGTCCATAAACTTTGTCGTGTCAGGAACCACATAAGCAACTCTATTTGGGACTGCTGTATCAAATTATTTAAAGTGACACAACTTTGTTTAGGCTTACATGATAACTGGCAGTGTAAAAGATTCCATGACTAGGCCACATTAGACTTGGTGTGTAAATTCATTTTTAGAATTACAACTACAAATACAGAGAGAGTACATACATTAAAAATCCTGCACAGTATATTTAATGAGATGTAAACTAAGTTTAGGAGAGTGTTTGATGTGAAAATATGCTGGCAGAAACTGTGTCATGATGTCTACAACACAAACAGAAGTAAAACTAAAAAAGTTTTATTTAGGCACAATGTTGCCTTACAGTGCCCTACATGTATCTTTCTTTAATAAATTGATTTTAAAAACTATATTTTAGAAAAATAATGAGCATTTTGTGTATTGCACATCTATGAGGGAGCCTTTAAAGGCATTAAACACTTCAGATATCTTCATATCAATCAGACGTCTTCATATAACAGCTTCATATCACTATCGCAGTCTACAATTCTGTCTACAAATCAAGTTTCTCTACAATAGAACATTTCACATCGATAAACCCTTGATGACATTGTTTACATCTTTACTACAGAATTATGAAGAGATTTAGTACAACTTATTAATAGAAATTTCCCTTAAGCCAGTATGGCATATTGTAGAATGATACTCTAGTACAAAATCTTCTCTTATCCAAGTACGAGACAACAGGCCAATAGAATACAAATTATTATACACAAATGTCATGAAATGTATGTAGGCCTGAGACAAGCAAACTGGTGTTTGTCCACTCAGGACTAGTAAACAGTCTAACAGGTTTAAAGAAAGGAGCTACAGCAAGTGCACACAACAGATTCTCAAAGAGAAAAAGCGAGGGGGAGGAGGTGTGTTTGCTGAGGGAGCATTCCAGAAGTGACAATGCTTCCCCGTCCCCTGCTGCTTATTACCATAGCAACCCCTCTCCATTAGTCCACTAACCCTAACTCACTCACTCACACACACACACACACACACACACACACACACACACACACACACACACACACACACACACACACACAC
>JBBMFX010000101.1:22875377-22889663 GCA_037832545.1 Rhabdalestes septentrionalis
AAATACTGGCCGATACCGATACCAGATTTTTTGGTGGTATCGGCAGCATTTCCGATACTAGTATCGGAATCGGAACATTATAAAATTCCCATGATGCCTTTGAGTAGTGAGAGGTGATTATGTGATCATGTAAACAAACAGAAAAGGGTTAAATAAAAAGACTGTGATGGTAGAAGTTTAGTTGAAATAAGAAATGTATGTTCTTCCTTTGTTCATTAAAAGAGTCTGAACCCCAGCAAGTTTCGCTTTATCATTTATTAGTTGCAAAGTGAAAGTCGCAACAAACATATTTATGTAGATTTACCTTATTTTTACCTTCAGCATTACAAATACAAAATCAAAAAACACATAAGTTCACTGATCATTGTAGCTAATAAATTAATTAATACTTGTTGTGAATACTTGTTCCTAACACCACCATGTGAGCAGCTGAAACTCTGGGCAGCTGGATGGCCTAGTGGTTAGGGTGTTGGCCCTGCAATCAGAGGAATGGGGTTCAAATCCCAATTGCTAGCGTCACCACTGAGGTACCCTTGAGCAAGGTACTGTCCCCTCACACTGCTCCCTGGGTGCCTCATTGGCGGCAGCCCTCTGCTTCACTTAGTGAATGGGTTAAATGCAGAGAAATCTTTTCAGTATGTTGTACTTGTATGACTATGCATGTGACAAATAAATTGGTATTTATTTCTTGAATGTCTACATTTCTACAACTAACCTATGCAATAATGTAGAAGAGACAAAAAGTCTCTTTAACTTCAGACACAGATATGGATGGAGAATCTAAATTAATAATACAGATATTTCTCTGCTCCTCACATACTAGATCGTCTTAACCACTGACTCTGGGGAACAGGCGGTAATCCATTAAGCATAATCACACTTCGGTTTTGTGTATCCAGTGCACTCATTCCCAGTGCTTAGTCATTTACCATTAGCTTGATTTGAGGACAAAGAGACAGCACCCAGTGCACATCCACGCTGAGCATTTCTTTAGAACCCACATAGACCTGTAGAATTCAATGTACTTTTGAATCCCCAGTATTGTTCTGTCATCAGGGAAAATATAGTGTTTGTGAGCAGAAGTTCTGGCAAGACGGGACATTTTCAACATCCCAAAGACCGAGCAAGAACCAAAAAAAGAAGACAGAAAGAATAAAAGAAGAAAGAATGACAAAATGAAAGACAGAAAGTCATGTGCTGTTACTAAATCTTCTGAAGAAAACACTTGAAAGAAGATTAACTAAACATTAAAAGAACTGTTGAGCATCTCAAAGCCACAGAGGCATTTAAATCACCTAACCTTATTGACAAACTCAACAGAAAAAAACATGCCCAAGCTCAAGTTAATTTCCTTTGAAAGAAATCTGATGTAGAACATGTTACAACAACAAACATTGATTCAACCTCCCTGGAGAATGTTGCGTAATAGCAATAACGTGCATAATTAATTCTCACATGACCATTTTCCCTCCCCTGCCTGTAACACTGATATATGTAAATTACCTTTTTTTTTTTTATTGGATGCCCCATTATGCAGCTCATTCTAAAGGCATCACAGGGCTCAAAAATGACATAGATGTACTTAAAAGTAAGGTTTTTGTGATGTCTGAAAAACTGATATGAAAATGTGCATATTTCAACTTTTATATAATATTTGTGTGTGGGGAGTCTTTTTAAATCCAGAAATGTGGAGGTATGATCAGTTATAGGCAAACAATAATAGGCAATGCAATCACAATGAGTTGCGTTATTATCACAATACAATTATTTTGTCCATATTCGTGTCGTCAAAAGACCCGGTACTTCAGTACCAAGTAGGTACAAAAAATGTAAAAATTTTACGGTTCTAGGTTTTCTGAAGTACCGGTGGTACCCAGCACCCGGTCGACCCCGGTTCTTGCTGCGCTATCAAAAAGCAAAGAGGCAGTGCTGCCTGATTTATGTCAAAAGGAAGCACCTTTTAAAACACCTCAAAGACCGTCACCCAGACTTAATGAAAGAATTCAAGTTTTAATTTAATTTTACATTTAGAGCTTTTGTTATAAAAACTATACCCTATATCAATTTGAATGTCGGAAATGAGCATTGCAATTTGGTTAGCTAACCTTTAGCATAAGCGCAGCTACTGCTAATGCAAGTGTCAGAATAAAGTGTCTTTATTAACTATTTAATGCTCATACAGAGTTTAAAACAGGACATAACAACTTACTATTTTCACACACCGGATGCTTTTAAATGACCTGTGTAGCCAAATTGTGTGTGTTAGAGAAAAATGTTTGTGTCAGGTCAGAGGGTGACCCCTAGGGGAGTAATAGCCCGTACTATATATGTTGGTGTGTGTCACTCTATGTTTGCTTGTTATTAGTTCGAAAGGTGATGTCTTGTGTTTTCTGTGTTGTGCACGCTGCAATAAACGATGCATTTAAAACCATGGATCTGTGTGGACAAGCCTGCCTTCCTTGGGGACCCAGGGGAGGTCTTGACAGTATGGTTAATGTTTGTGTCTAAAATCGGTCCATCACAAAAGCAGTTCTAGTTATGAAATATGGTTTGTGTAGTTTGATTAAATAAAAGTCTGGTCAAATACAGTCCTGTATAGTTTTGTCCGCCTTTACAATAAGATATAATTCATTTACATGACTTCATATGTAATCTAACAAAGTTACAGTTACAGTGAGCACTAAGTAAGGTCAGCATTAAGTAATGTCAACTTTTAATAAAAAAAAATGTTAATAAATTTCATAGTAGTTGTATGATATTTGTTTGTCGTAAAGTCATGGTAAAGGGAATCTTGTCAATTGAAAAAAAATGTGTAAAATGTATATCATATACTTAATATAAGTAATCGTATCAACATTTATTATAAAGGCGAGGTTTGTTACAAAATATGCCATGTCCTCACATAACTGGAAAAGCATTCCTTTTAATCAATGACTGCATGCTAATGACCTGATTGCTGGTTTATACAAGCGAAAGGGCCAACATATATTATTTTGTGCCTTTAAACTTTGGGCCACCATTATTGATTAAGTCAGAAATTCAGGCTCATTGTACCACCAAAGAATATCATGTAAGCACATACTACAGTATGTTGTGAGGTCGTTGAGGGAGTGTATGAAATCGATAAAAAAAAAAAAAGCAAAAGCAATTCCATTAAATCATTTTTTTCTTTTGGTTTGAGGAATTAAACCCATACAACTGTCCCCTCAGTAGAAAAAGTAGTTGTTTTTTCCACTTGTGCTACATAAGTCAACAATGCAGGGGGCAGAACAGCCCAAGGAAACCCACCATGGGCAGATGAGCTGATGAGCAGTGTTGGGCAAGTAACTTCAAAACTGTAATGTGTTATTTATTACTTGTAACTGTCATTTCAAAGTAATTCGTTACATTACAATATTACTGTATTTAAAATGTAAGGCATTACACTACTATTGCACTGGAAATATGGATTTGGCCATGTAATTATAGCTCATGACACTCTATAAGCTCATAACACATCCAGTGGAAGGAGACAGTACTATCCGCCGTTAGATCAATTACAGGTTCACTTATCTCTAGAGTTCCCTAGTTTTGGGATTGTGAAGAAAAGTCCTTAGCGCTGACTTTCTTTACCAGCTGGGCTGGTCCAAGGGGTTTTTAACGCGCATCTTGGGCCGGCGGCCGTTCTGGACTTTTAGGTTATGAGAGATGCCCGTAATATGACGAATGTTTAGGCAGCTCAAAATCCCAAAGGATTAGAAAATTCCAGTCGGGCGTGGGACGCAGGTCTCAAAAACAGGACATGTCCGGGAAAAAGAGGACGTCCCCATACTCTTCTCTCTGTCTGACTACAAGAAGTAAAACGTTTTGCACGGATGTTTCTCCTCTGCTGATCTTGTGGTGATTTTGCCGATTTTATATGAAGGAGAAAAAAAACTTCTTTCCGGTTAAAAAATACACTGTAACGCACATTACTGGCATTTGTATTGAGTAAAATATTACAAATTTTTGTTCTGTAATGCCTTACGTTACCACATTACAGCAAAAAGCAATGCATTACAGTAATTATTTACTTTTGTAACGCGTTGCTCCCAACACTGCTTGTGAGTGTGTGTAAATGGCATTTATCTATCACTCTCATTATCATCAAGGAGTAGTGTTAATAGCACTCCATGATGTGATGATGCAGGGTATACAGTCAGTGGGATTAAAAGGTCTTTACCCTGCTCTCTCTCTCTGTCTTGCTCTTGGTCTTTTTTTCTTTCAAAATATTATTAATAAACAATCCTGACAAAATATGTTTTTGTGTAGGGTTTTCACATGAAATGAATTGTGTAAGCAATCAAGAAGTCTGATTATTTTGTCACATCTTTCCTTTGATCATGCCCTGCCCATTCCCTGATATGTTTCGTTTTCCAGCTGCGCTTTGCCTTCTTCCACAAATCAGTGTAGCCACATCTGTGTGTTGATTATCCCTCCTCATCCAGGTGTTCACCATCTTTTATGTTAGTATGAATACTCATGTGTCCTAGCTCCCTTGGTGGATCTATTTAATGTTATTTTAGAATTAATCTCAATGTTTATAAATAAAACCACACTTGCATATGTCTGCATGATGTCTTCCCTAAACCCTGCAATGAAGGCAGAGAACTTCTAGTGCAGTGAAGACAGTGACTGGGCAAGGGTGGGGAAGATGGACAATCATCAGGGTAACACCTGCATGCAGGTCCTCCATGAGCAGCGATTAGCGGCCATTGTGGCCACTCAGGCTGCAAATATACTTGTTGAAGGCCAAGGGTTGGGAGCTAGATGTTCCTCATATGGGCAGTGCTAGAGGGTTGCTGGTGTACACCCTGATGGTCACAGGTGAATAGGCTTCGGAGCTCCCTCTCCCTTATACAGCTCATTGTGCCATGCCGCGGCACATGGTGCTCCATAGAATTCTTGAAGATGCCCCTGAGTGGGTGCTGGAAAGGATAATGCTCCCTGGCATTCTGGGGGGCAGTTTCCTGGGCCCTAGCAGCTATTCATCTTATCTTCTTGGTCACAAGGAGTTGTCTCTCCAATCTCCTGGATTGAAGCAGCCAGTTCTCCCTTCCCTTGTTCCTGATCAGCCCACTGTCCATCCCCTGGTCCCAAGAAGCCCGCTATCTAGCCTTATGGTCCCACACTGATGGCCATCCAGGCTCCTCACTCTTGATCATCAGCTGCACAGCTTTTTGGTCCCCTATCATAAGACACCCAGGCCCCTGTTTTTTTCACTAATGTAGTGCCTGTCTTTGTCCTTGTCCCTGTTGTTATTCCTTGTACTTTGGTCCCTAACATTCTACCAACCCAGTTCACGGGCTTGTTCCAGTTTATGGTCTCTGTTGTTTCCTCTGTAACATCCCCCATCCTGACCTATGCCAAGTCTCCCGTCTTGTGCAGTGTTTATTTCCCAGTTCAGCCCCTTGCCTCTTCTTTCCCTTACGTTCCATCTCCAATTTAGTCCCCTTTCTTCAAAATGAAGACATCCAAGTGGAGAAGACAGACCTCAATGAAAAATATAAAAGTGTCCATTTGGTGAGCCATACATTTTCTAACCCTTTATCCTGAAATCAGGGTCGGGGGGGGCTGGAGACTATCCCAGCTGCTTAGAGTGAAGGCAGGGTACACCCTGGACAGTCGCCAGCTTGTCGCAGGGCCACACACTCACACATTCACACTCACAATCACAATCACACCTAGGGGCAATTTAGAGTGATCAATCAGCCTATTCCTAATCACGCATGTTTTTGGTGGTGGGAGGAAACCGGCGTTCCCGGAGGAAACCCATGTGGCAATGCAAACATAAACAAACTATATAACAAAAATAACATTTCATTTTATAAAGCTGTAGTATCACAAGCTGACTGATCAAACTCCCAATAAATATTTTATAAATATGGCTTGAATCTGATTGAAAAAATTGAGGAAAACAGGAACTGCCCAAACATTAGTAAAACAATCAGAATATATAATCAGCCTCATTTCTGATATCTCCACATGCTATTTTGTTACATCCTCACAAAAACTAACTTGAAGAATAAGGGTGTACATGAAAAAAATTGTACATAGTTTGCACATAGTCAGCACAGCACAGACTCCAACATAATGTTCCTGACACAGCTACCTAAAAATGTACACCACCTTCAAAGCTGTATATAGGTCGTAGTGTGTGTATAGGTGTCCCTAATAAACCAGACACCTGGTTTATACTCAAGGGCAAATCTTCTGTGATCTAATTTAGAACATGATGAGTGGGGCATGTTTGGGTTTGCTGTGTCTCCTCTATTTCAGATTTCATGTGGTCTTCTACAAGGGTCCTGTTACACTGACTGTCAGGGAGGCAATCCAGAAAGCCTGGGAACTTTGGAGGCTGTTCAAAATCAAAGTGCTTCTTCAGACTCAGTCTTTCTTGCTGTGCCCTGCCAGTGGACCATAACTATCAGGTTCCACCAGAGAGACATCAGAGATCCTGGGAAAAGCAAAGACCAAGGCTGAGTTCCGTCATGCCTGCTGCTGGACATTCCAACAAGGATTACAAATCTGGCTCAAATATTTGAATCCACAATATGTTAAGGGTTTCATTGGCAAATTGCTGGAAATAATCTACCCTATTAAGAGTGTTTAAAAGCCTGAGGTTTGTGAAGATGGTTGAGAATATATCCGGACGGACAGATGCTCTTTCAGTAATTCCCATTTGGTGTACACCTCTTCATTTAATTTACTTAGGTATTTCTCAGTGATGCCATCCTGATGAAATTCTGTCTTAATTGTAGATTCTACACTATTATTGATACATTTCTTATCGTAGAAGACAAAAGTAGAAGATAACTACAGAAAACAAATGGAAAATCTGCAGACTCAAAGTTATCAAGTCAGAATATAAATCACATGTATGAAATGATTCTGTAATTGGTTATGTAGGGTTAACCAAGAGTTCTACCATTGTTGTAAGGCACATGAAAGCCCTGAAATCACAATTAGTCTCCAAATCATTTATAGTGTACACTAGATATTTTACTTTCTTCGTTTGGGATACCACACTACCATACTAATAATGTTAATTTAAACTGAGTCGTCCTTTGTGAATTTAATTGTGTTAGAGAAAATGATTCAAAATTATTCAAAATAGTAATTGTAAGAAACTCACTGGTGAATGCAATATACTGTCAAGACCACGTACAACTGACAGTAAAAACATGGCAGAGGGAGCGTGATATTCAAAACAGAATTAAAAATGATTATTAAATGAAGAAAAAAAAAACTTTTCATATCTTCCAAAACAATTGATGTACTGATATGGAAAATGAGATTCTGCCCTTTTGAATATATCCAAAAATGGCAAATGTCATTTGACTACTTTCAAAGACAAAGGGCGTTTTAAAGTATTAACAACAACAATTTAACATTTGTTTTCTAAACAGGCATAATTATTTTGAATATTTAAATACGATGGGAAAGCCTATATCAAGGATAAGCTGCAGGACAATACATTTACTTTACAAGCCATATTACTATTTCAAAGGTTAGCTTTGACTGCCTTGACTGTTCATGGTTGAATGTAACTGGCTTGCATTTTTTTAAGGATAAACAAACTTGTGTCTTGAAATGGTACACACACACACACACACAAGTTCTATGCAGTAGAATCACATGAATGATCCATGTGCATCATGAAAAACAACAAATGGTCAAAATGCAATCTTGAGCAATCAGCGGTATATTTCAAGTAAGGAAGCTGGTAACAGGCCAAATGCAGTCATTTCACCCAAAAATCGGATTTCTGCCAATTCACAAAGTAGGTTTCTGTACAGTTTTTTAGGCCTACAAGCACAGATTTCTGTGTGCATGTAAACGTGATTATGTAGAGGTCCCAAAAAAACTTTAAAAGAAGGCCTACATACAAGTTTTCTTCAGTAATCAATTTTATGTTTTGCTTACAACAAAGTTCTGATGAAACACATTTCAACTAAGGCTCTCTCTCTAATTTAAACAATAGTAGTTTGTCCATGTGGAACAGGCCTATTTTCAACTGTAAATGTAAAGTGACTTATGGGCACGTCCTCATTTGAAGATCAACGGAGGGACAGCTGTGATTTCCCATAGTTTGTTAATTTCTTCCTGTCCCAGGACAGCTTAATGACATCTTTGAATAGACAAAAACATTTCAGAGCACATCAGCAGCTGGGGGACTTTTTTCTGAGGCTCAAAGGTTTTTTTTCTGGCTTGGCCAGTATTCCCTGCACTAATTTGTCCACATTAAAATATCTAATTTGTCAAGTAAAATGCTCTCACACTCAAAGGGCTTCCAGCACAATCATCCTTCCAGCATTTGAGATATGCTGGAGCTAGAGCTTCACACTGTATGTTGAGGTTCTGGGGGTCTAAGCACAAGTCAGGGAGGAGCCTCTATTAAAACATCCTCATAGCCTGCAACTAGGATTAACTATCATTAGGATTATTTGACGCAAGACATTAAACCAGAAGATTCTCACTTTCTCTAGGACAGGAACATGTCAATTTACTTAATATAACAATTTTGCATGATTATTTTTCTAAAATGGTCAACAAAAAAGCAGGGTACTTAGCAGTGGTGTGTTATACTGTGCAGTACACATCTCCCACAATTCACTCATAATTCCTAGTGAACACCATGAGTCACTAAATTAGATAAAGTCATGCATACAATGCTTTGTGAGTCTCTTGCTACTAAGCAACAGACAGAAGAATGTTAACAGATGATCCCGAGAAAATGAAAGCAAAGCTCTCTGGAAAAAACAACTGCATATCTTTAAAAAAAACACTTATGTTCATTTTAACTCATATAATTTTTGCTTTGCAGATTTCAGTTAATGAACAAGAATTAAAGGTGTATCCTGGTGAAGATTTTTACTTATATAATGTTCATCCCCTGAACATTTCAAACAGTTATTTCAAACCATTAAGTAAGTAGTCAGTGTCAACTTTGTTGAAAACAAATAATACATTTGTTTATGAAGTGTTGCAAACTTATGGTGAGAAGTGTCCAAATTAATCTACAGATAAATGTGTTTTTAATACTATGTAGTCACAGGATGTGTGGATCACTTGGGCCCATCTCCATGTGCTCTTACATTCTTTGAATCAAAGTGTATCTGCTACTCTCCATGTCTGTGTATCTCATAATATTACAACACAACAAACCACTAAGCTACTCATGTTATGACCCCAAAGTCTCAGTTCAAAATAAAAACAAAATAAAAATATGCAAAATATGATGCTCCTTTATCTAAAATGGACTGGGAAGGAGCTGTATTTGAAATCTGCGCAGTTGGACATTCAGCTGGCTGTATTGTAAAGCTGGGACCCGTGTGAGAGAGAGACACAACAGAATGGTCCTCTGGTTACATTATCAGATACAACATTCCTCCTCACGTAAACTACTGGACTACTGATCTGTATTTCCAGCATAAATATTTGCAAACTTGTTTCTCTCTGATGTTTTTTTTTCTGATTTTATAAAGGCAACAAATCTCTCACAATCTGCTTAAAAATAACAACCAGGGGTTGTTTTAGATCAGTTTAACTTAGTAAATAAACTCTGCATCTTCAGAATATGAAATAGCAGGGATATTTCCAAGTTTAATATCTGACATTTATAAACAAACTGGTGTTATATTGGTGTTATCGACAGGGCTTCCCAGAAAGAGTGAGGTAAGCACAGGCCCTGTCCAACTCTCTGTATCGCTCTCTCTTGTTCTTGCTCACTGTTGCTCCTCAGGAGGTCCTTGGTCACCATGGCTACAGCCCTTACAGATTTCTAACAGTGCTTCATGTCCCCCTATCTGTTCTTGCAGCAGAGGATGTGTTCATTCAGTCGATGACCCAGATGGTGTCTCAGTGTCTTTATGCATATATGTGGGACTTCCTACCCTGCTGTTTCCCTGCCCTGAGACCAGTTTGGAAACAGGGCCTGACAAATAATATATAATTTGACTTACAAAGTCTGGCTATATTAAGACTACACAGCTTTATAAGAAATTATCTCTTGAAAACTGATGAGTGAAAATTAATTGTAATGAATAGCATCATATCAATAAAGTACAGTTCATCTAAATCCAATATTTTATTCCGCATTTTACAATCAAGCAACAAAGCAACAATACAGAATCTGAGTCTGAGACCCCTAGTGAGCAAGCCATATGTGTTATTTTTTGTCGGCATCATGAAGAAAATACACAGGGGCTGTAACTGAGCACTTTATTCATACTGGCAATAACGTAAGCACATTATATTTTGCTACTAAAAACTGGGCGTGTTGCTGAGGATGTGATTAAGATGTTAGAGGTAGTGTAAATGTAGTCCAACTACTCAAGTCTGAATGCACAACCAAAAACTGGCTAAGTTTATTTACCTCTTTGAAATCTTCATCTGTCACAAAATTTCTGTAATGGCACTGCAATCCCCTACTATACCAGCCGGTTCTGTGTCACTAGGAAGTTCACAGAGTGTGCATGGGTTTTTCAGACATATCTCTCTATCTCTTTCTTTATCTGAAGTGGAGGTCTATATCATCACCAAGCAGGTACCAGGTTTTCTGAAGTACCAGTGGTACTGAGCACCCAGTCAACCCAGTTCTTGCTGTCTATCAGTTGCGTATTCTTCGTCAAAGCACAGAGACATGGTGACCGGCGGTGCAGCTGAAGAGGCGGCCCAGAACCCGCTCGTTGAAAAGGAAGGAGGACAGAGCCATGTGCTGAATTATTTTGTTTATGCGGTCGATGACATAAGCAACATCACTGATCACCAGAAAACCATATGCAAGTGGTGTCATCGAAGTTTTATGTCAAAGGAGGAACCCTATAAATATGGAGTGCAACTAGCTATTGTTCACTAACTATACACATACTGTGAGACAAAGCAAAATTCAAGAGCAAACAGCCATGGTCCTTGATGGCCATTTATTGCTGTATGCTCTATGGCAAGACTTGTCATTCTAAAGGTTTTATTGCTAAGGTAAGTCATTCGGGTGATTACATAGATACTTAGTATACATATAATGCTGCTAAAAAGGAAAATGCATTAATATGATGCGTATTACAGTATGATAAACTAAACATTCAAATGCATCTATATGCAGGAAATGTTTATAAGTAAAGCAAAATGTCAAAAAGTCATGGATGGTCAGAAATATTGTACAATTCCAATTTACAAGATTTCTGCCTCTATGTTTACAGCTGATATTTCTCTCTGTGTGTTTGGCAACAGGTTGGAGTGCCAGAGAGTGACCAAGAAAGACTGCACAGAGAGGACAAGCACTTCAAATTCTTTATTGCTAAATAAGCACCTTACACATGACAATGACATTGTTATTTACTTGAAGACTGGAGGACTTTTTTACTCCGAATGAAAGGCAAACTGGGGAAAATGGCGCCTGTTGTACACAAAGGGAATTCCTTGAATTCACTGAGCGTATTATAACAAGCAACATTAGAGTTGCGAGCAAGCAATGAGTACCAGGCAGTGCCGACTCCCAAAGCTGACTCACACAAAGCTATGCTGCCAATCCTTCTGAATGGGTGCAATTAAACTGATTATACTGCCTGAGCTGAGAGAGATGGAGTTTGTGTGTGAGGGAGAAAGAGCACAAGCGAGAGAGAGAGGCAGGCTCTACAAAAGCAGGATGGATTTACAAAAGCTGAAGATTTGACATGAACAAGTGTCCTACTCTCTCATTCTTTTCACTCCTCACTTGTTATAGCCTAATTTGGAACAAAACCTTTTATTCTGAAAATCATGTCAAAAACATGGTGTAGGATGAACACAAATTAAGAAGCCTCAAAATTAAAAACTCCAAGTCCTAATGAGGGAGAAATCAAAAGCAGGCTTTATTCAATAGAACAATGAAAAACTGACCCCACAGAGTAGATGGACAGCAAACAATAGCGACGAGACTATCCCAAGTCACTGGGAGGCTCTGGAAGATCCCTGGTTCCCCCCTGAACAAGTGCAGCCCCAAACAAAACCATGTCATGGGGAACACACCCCCTTTCTACTCAGATCAAGAACAAAAGAGAAGTTTCTGTTATCTTCTCCAGCTCTGATCTCTAAAGACAAAATTTTCAAGACAAACTGACCACTCCAAAAAGACTACTGACAATGAGCTACCATATGATTTTTTGTTGGATGTTACCTTTTTGCCCTTCTTCTTGCGGTGGACTGACTTGCTGTTGACCTTTTCTTTGGTTTCCTCATTCATCTTAGCTGGAAGATCCTCTCAGATCCTTTAAGTCCAACATGTGGTGACTAACAGATTGTGAGTAAACTCTGTCAATCCCAAAGGTCCAGCAGAGAAGTCCTGCCTAGTTTTGGTGTATCAGCTCAACATAAACACATTCAAGCTCCTACCCACTCCACAGGTCCGCGTGAATATTACTAATATCACGAAAAACTGGAGGAATTAAGAATTTGGTGGAAATATAAAATCCAACCCACTGGTTAGCTGGTCACCTTTCTTTGATCAGCCAACGACGGGCTTCTCTGCCTTACTGGTGCTCCACTCTAAGACCAAATGGTGCTGATGGAGAGGCACGCACTCCCTTGCAGCCAAACACAAGGAGGGAGGGCAATTGGGGGAGGGGGTGAGGGAGGGAGATTGAGAGGGTGAGGCAGAAGATAAGGAGAGAGAAAGGAGAGAGAAAGAGAGGTAGGTAAAGATATTCTTGGTGAGGTAGGCACAGAGGGAGAATGAAAGCCATCTCCCACCATCCCCAGCAGGTTGTTCCAAACAAGCCAATTACCAAGAAGCATCATGTCCAGAAGTGATTTAATTACATTTGATTATTAATTATTTAAAAAAATATACAAATGCATCTGGAAGAACTATTTACACAGTATTGGTGTACTGACTAAGCAGCTTTACATTCTCCTGTTATTTTTCAAGCTGTGTGAAAACAGCAATTTTATTTAGCCAGAAAAACACATACATTACTGAAAATTATTCTAATTAGTTCTACCAAAAGTGACGGCATCTTCATATCATGTATTCACGCCTAATCACTCGTAGTTTTTTCCACAAAAGGATGTAGCCTTCAGTCATTCAGTCACTCTGTGATGTATGCAAATTCACACCATGAGGCGGAGAAGAAGGAAAAGGGCGATTTTTCCAGCCTGCGCAAATACTTCAGTTATTATGGCCTCGACTATTCAGAGGAACATCTGGGTGCATGAGAGATCTCAGGATTGATGGGAGAATATTGTGGCGGGCTTTTAATGAGGAGCAGTGGGTCCGAGAATTTAGAATGAGCGAGCCAACTTTCGATTTGCTTTGTCAACCTTTGTCCGCATTCCTCTCTTACAAGTACATGACATTTGCCGGACCATTCCTCTGCAGATGCACCTCGGAGTTGCTCTCTGGTGGCTTTAACAGGTGCAGGCTATCGCACAGTTCATAAAGTACAGAACGCAACGCCTAGGAATATCCAATCTGCCAGTTTACATGACAGTCGCTTTGGCACGTATCTGATTTATATCTGATTTATTTCCACATATGAACGAGGCCTGAATCTGATCTCTTTTCCCTGTTTACACTGCCATGGACCAGATCCCATCTGTGTCACATAAACAAAAAAAATCGAAATTGGGATGCATTTAACTGACAGAGCCATCATGTGTCACCTACTGCTCCTACACCCAAAACTAGGTCACCACATTACTATCTAGCTTTCATTATTTATATATAACGGACACAATTATGGACCTCAACAGTGCTGCAGGCATGAAAATGATATTCAGTGAAAGCTTTACAGTTGTGTGGATATATGATGATGATTCTGATTACCATGCTTATAGTTAATAAGCATGGTCTGTATTCAATGTCACCTCACAATCACGCATATATATATATTTTTCATACAGGTGTCAACTTCAGGTTATGTAATAAAGATCAAATTGGTGATTTTCCAGATTATAAAACCCTGTTGTTCTAATAAACTACTGAAGCCTCTCCATCCTACCCTCTGCTGGACAAAGAGTGTAATGACAAACAGTTCATTATCTTCAGTGTAGTGAGTGGTTTGTAGGGCAATCATGTGTTCGTTTTTGTGTGAGTAAGAAATGGGTATATTTGAGCATTGCTGCTATATCACAAGCAAAATCCAAGGTAATTTTTGTGTGAAATCTGTTGTCTTTCGTGCTTAATTGGTTTGGGCCCTAAATATATATGTTTAATGTACAGTCATGTGAAAAAATTAGGACACCCTTTGAAAGCATGTGGTTTTTTGTAACATTTTTAATAAATGGTTA
>JBBMFX010000101.1:22947318-22957545 GCA_037832545.1 Rhabdalestes septentrionalis
CACCCTACCACCCTATGCCCACTACTCCCCCCCAAAAAATACAAGCATATTTTTTCCCCTTGGAGGGACCGATCTGGGCCAGGAATGGCAGGTGCGGGGCTGGCAGGCATGGGGCTGACGGGAACTGGACAGGCTGAGGTAGGGCCAGCTGGAGCAGAAACGGCTGGAGCAAGGACGGTTGGTGCAGGACCGGCTGGAGCAGGGCGCGCTGGAGCAGGGCGCGCAGGTGCCGGACGCGCAGGTGCACAGCCGGCTGGAGCAGGGCTGGCTGGAGCAGGACCGGTGGGTGCAGGGCCGGCTGGAACTGGGCCAGCTGGAACTGGGTTGGCTGGAGCTGGACTGGCTGGAGTAAGGCCGGAGGGTGCAGGGCCGGCAAGTGCAGGGCCAGCTGGAACTGGGCTGGCTGGAGCTGGGCTGGCTGGAGCCCCTGCAATCCCCCCTAGAAACCCCAGGAACCAGACTACAGCCGGAAAACAAAACAAAACTAAGCCCTCCTCTCTGACCTCAGCGCTGCCCTGTGCTGATGTTACCGAGGTGGGGCCGGGATAAACTAAAGAACCCCGTCCTGAGCTCCCTCTACAAGGACCGGGTCTAAGGGGACAGGGCTTGCAGGAACTCGTTTACTGGGACCGGGCTTACTGGGACTGGGCCCTCGGATACTGAACTCACGGGGACCGGGCACACGGGGGCTGTGCACACGGGGACCGGGCTCACGGGGACCGGGCTCACGGGACCTAAACCTACCCTCTTAGAGCTTTCCCTGCCTGAACCTCCCCAAATCGAGCCTCCTTTCCCCGAGCCTCCCTTAGTTGAGCCGCCCTGCTCCAAAGCTCCCTCTATGCAGCCTCCTACTACTGGCTCTCCCCTGTCTGAGCCTCCCATTACAATTTCTCCCCTGTCTGAGACTCCCCTAACAGGCTCTCCATTAACCAAAAGAAAATCAAACTCGGTCGGGCCCTTACCTGGGGTCGCTGGATCGGGCGGCGTCACGGCAGGGACCCTTCGAGGCTGGAGATGTGCCAGGCTCTCCTGAGCCCCCTGGATGCGGAGCTCCAGCTGTGCCACGAGGCCTGGCTCAGCCTCCCTGTATGCCTGGAGCTGCTCCAGGTTTTCCAGCGCCTCCTTAATGCGGATTTCCAGCTCCACCGCGAGCGCTTGGGCCTCCAGCTCCGTCACGCAATCACCTCCTGTCTAGTACGGCGCGGGCTCCTTCCTCCACCATGGCGACGCGGGTTCGTGCTCCCACTGGTGTGGCGCGGACACGATCTCCCACCATGGTTGCGTGGGCTCGAGCTCCGGTGGGTCCGACTCAGGGGTGATTTAACCCGTGTTTGCAGTTTACCTCTAGAGAGGGAAAGGGAACCAGACACCAGATGCTCCATTCTGGGGGATTTATTTAACAGAAAGTAAACTGGCCCGAGGACCAACAGAACAGTACATAAACAATAACTTACAAAGACAGGGAACACAGGGGATGAGGCGAAACGAGGCGATGGTCACATAAGGGTCTAACACACCAAACAGAACTTAAATACTCTACTAAACAAGACATAAACAAGGACCAGGTGAAACCCATATGAGACACGTGACACATAAACCAAACCACACAAGGTGTCAACATAAAAGTCCTTCACATTTCACATAAACAGAACCAAACACATGAAAACATGAACCCAAAAGACTGTGGCCAGTTACAGAAATTATATATTTTTTCCTCAACAAAACAGACTGTGGGTATTTTGTGCAAGGACAGCTTTGTCATTCGGGTAAAATAAATGAAACACTTGGATTCTGTACTTATGGTCAGTACAGCATTACGGACGGTAGTTAATTCTGTGCTTTTAATCTTATTTTATTTTAAAAACTGCATCACATTTCTCAGTGTAAATTTTCTGTTTTTTTCATCCACCAATTCCTTTTTTATTGTCCCTGTGTTTTGATTATTGGCCAATTGAAAGTTTACAGGGCTTATCCTGCATTATAACCCACTGATCTGCTCATATCATTATTCGCTCTGTGGCTACATTGTGGATCTGTGCCAATGTTTCTAAATCTGCAGGCCTTGGGTTGATTTGAATAATGTCTGTTTGTCTGCTACTAACGACATCGTTTTTTTTCTATGTTTTTCACACAAAAAAGAAGGTGGGGGAAGAGGAATATTGTGTGCCATAATAATTGCTAAGTTTTAGTCATTCTGTTTGTTTTTGTTGCTTTGCTCCATTTCCTGTGCTTTTAGTAGGCCAGTCTCAGGCCCGAGTCTTGAGATAGTGGCTGTGCCAGCTCATCATTCAGAACAATGTGCATGTCTCCCTGGGCTGACCTTTGAGGAAATGTGTAATTTCATTTTCTGTCCATTAACTGAGATTGAAACAACATTCATTGTATTGATGTGACTTTCCCTCTCCAATAATATGAAGTAGCCCCCCTAAAAATTAAGAAGCTCAAAGGAAGGGTGTAAAGTACTTTAAGGTTAATAACATGAAAAACAATTTATCTGCCTACTTTATATTTTTCCTTTTCTTAACAGCTGCATTTTTAAATGGGGGAAATTCAGTTAAATGTTAATACCACAGTGCTCTGTTATAGTAAGTAGCCCATCACCTCCAGGCAGTCCATTGTGGAATTATACACTTGAACTTGAAGGGGCTGGCTGTGTTTGGCAGAAAAGTACAATAGTACAATGCAGCTTTTTATGGTGTGCTGAGGCAAGCCCCATTCATTCAGGATGACTAATCTGTTATTACCGCCAGCCAATCATTGCATGTCAGGCACACACTTGTGGTAGGGTTGGGGGTAGTTGCGAAACTCAAGAAGCCTATTCTAAAATATTAAATGGCCTGGAATTTGCACAGTTTGTATCTCCAGGCTTGATTAATCCCCAGTTTGGCAGTGGACTTCAAATGGCTTTCGGTGTACCAGTCCAGTTTTTTTTATCATAAAGCACCGCATAATTATTGTGTTTGTCAATAATTATGAACTAATCAAATACATCTCTGCTCATGCTTCATTTAGTATACAGAAAGGAATCTGATTGCAGGAACTAGAGTAATTTTAGAAGTAGGATATGGCAACAGGATACATTTCTGAAGCATATTCACCACATTGCCATCAGATTCTTTATTGTTTATTTTCTCAAACAAAGGATGCAACAGCAGACCACTCAAGGCAGCTAAGAATCCATAATCATGCCTGTTGTTTTTTGTGCATGTGTTTGGCAGCTCCTGCAATTATAAGCACTTTCTTCTTTGGGCAATAATTGAAAAAGGCTTGTGAAGCAGTTAGTGTGGATGAAGAAATCGACACAATGGCACATTGATAGTGTATCTTCTTATCCCCTTGTGGCATCTAATCCATTCCTTTGTGTCACATTCTAAATACATTTTAATTGTTTTCATCGAGTGATGTGTTTTCCTGCCATTTTCTTGATTCAGTGTAAACTCTAATCATTTTCTCCCACTTGAAGGAAAGCTGTTGTTCTTTGGAGCGGGCTTTCCATTTCACTGAAGCTCTTGTCTTTGACACTTTTTGTTTGACACCTGTATCCTGAGTTTATACATATTTAAAATGCTTATTATAAACAAGACTAAAAACGAATATTTGTGCTTGGCTTATTAGATGGAGTGGAGTAGTAGATAGCAGGATGTCAGACTGAGTTTGGCTTGGGATTAAGGGTGTGTAGTTCACTTCACTTGGTCTGGATCAAAGCAGAACTTTTAGCCCTGGTTTGCTTAGTATTCACATGGACATATTCAACACCAAACCAAAATTAATTAATAAGTTGAGTAAAAAATTTAGCTTATTCGCCAGATTTAATTATGTATATCTACCAAAGTACTTGAAATTTGCTGTTCTGTGCTCTGTCTGTTTTTTAGTTTTGTTTTATCTGTCTTGTGATATTTTAGAACAATAAACCTTTAACGGCCCTGCACGACTGTGGGTTTGCATGACATGGGGAGATAGCCCTGTACCACACAGCCGTGAATAGCTAAATTCTTTTACAAAATAAAATACATTGGTGTATACTGTTGCTGCTACAGTTATTTTTTAAGTCATATATTGAATTACAAATGAAGTCAGTAAAAAATGTTATCAATTAATCTTACTGATTGCCATTTGATGACAAACAGGAAATGTACATATCGTTTAGGCTGTTTTCACATATAAGTTTAGCAGGTTCAGATATTAACACTGAAAATGTTTTTTTGGGCGTCATTAAAGAGAGGAAACATACACCAGCAGTATCTCACAAGTGAGCTTATGTTTGTAGTTACAAATTTGAAGGAGTAATATTAAATGCTCAATTAATATTGGCAGGCCTAATGAATAAATATGATCATTTATTTTTGAAATCAAAGGGTCCTATATCAAGTATTTTATAATAGCTTCCAGTGTGCCACAGCTCAAAACAGAATCTGTCTGTTATTAAGAGATGATAAACACATCCTTGTGCCAGAGTGAGGTCATGAGAGTAGACTGAAACTAATTCTGCTTTTTTGGTCAGCAGTACTATTCTCATTGCAGTATTTTTACTTTGTTGCAATGTATGAACAGGGCAATCACTAACAAGGCAGTCTGGTCCCCCATCAGATCATATAAATCCAGTATGGACCACATGCAAAGATCAATTACTGGAACATTATAACCATATCTAATTAATGCTCACCAATATAATTCCAAATAGATTAACCTTGTCTTTAGTGAGGTTGCTAAATTAAAGTGCATTTAACAGGCTATCAATAAAATAAGATGATTTCTTAACTTAGTGACAGACATGTGGGACCTGTGTATGAAAAAACAACCTGTCTTAAGAACGTGTGTCCCCTGGGCTCCTCATATTTCAAAGTGCTTTTGAATAGAGAGGCCATGAAGCAGTGTGTAACATTAGCAAGTTTTAAACAATTCATAGCAGTTTGCTTGTTCAAGTGCTATCAAAAATACATACGAGTCCTGTGACTTGCAGTAATATGCTATGCAGTGCTGGTACTGCCAGTCTGATGTGCCACAGTAAATGTACTTATTGTGTTTCATGGAAGATGTATTTTCCAAAACAATTTACTTGTTTCAATCTCTAGCCTTCCCAGGGTTTTGGAGAGCATCTTTGAAGGGATTTAATCATTTTGCATTGAACATGAACTGCTATATTAGCTGCTTTACAGCTTTATCATGCTCAATTGCTGTAACTCAAAAGCAGTTGCGGTGCTCCATAAAGGTCAGTGCTAAAACCTGCAGCATGATTTCAAATGGATTGCTCACTGTAAAACACAAAGTCACACATATATAATTTAGAATCGCCTCAGGTTATTAAATATATGGTGACTTAACTTGTGTCTTTTGAACAGTTAGACCTAAGGCTGTTAGTTCCTTTAAAACATGTAAGTAAGCAAAACTTCTGAGGAGGCAGAGTATATATGTTTTTTTCACTTTGACACATATTGTGCACATATACAAATTTTAATTATATGAACAGTTTTCCTGGTGAACTCTCTGTTGGTGCACGTTCAGCTGTGGTCTCATATTTATTAGACTCATAAGGCTTGGCCAATAAAATATCTGTGGCTAAATATAAATCATGAGGAAAGTGTTTTACATGGATATTGGAGGGATAGTGTGGAACTACTGGCTTGGCAAACTGGGGCTGGAATTTGGGACAAAGATTGGATTGATTAAAGAGCAACATTATGGAGGTGTGCTGGAGAGTCGAGCGCACCCCACCGCTTATGTTCAATTCAATTCAATTTTATTTCTATAGCACTTTTTACAACCAGGTTGTCACAAAGCAGCTTTACAGAGTCCAGGTCCGAGCCCCTAGTGAGTAAGCCGAAGGCTTATGTCTCAAGTGACCCAAGCCACCTGTTAGGATTAGATCTTTCGCTGTTGCTCTTGGCGTGCAAAAACGCAATCACAAATTTAACAAGCAGGCAAGAGCACATCCCAGTAATTGAGCTCAGGAACAAACTAGTGCTGTATTTTTCCAGGCACCTGCTTTCAATTGAATGTTTCCTTTGGGCTCAGTGAAAATATGACGTTGTTTCAGGAGACTCCTAGCACTGAGAGACCGGTTGGAGATAGAATGGTACAGGATGGAAGAGAAGGTTTGAATAGGGCAGCAGCATTCTTGGCCACTTTTAAAAAGCCACATTTTTCAGAAGATAGTAAGCACACAGTGAAGGTGAATCACATTCATTAAAATATGAAAAGCAAAATATATTGGAGTAACCTGAAGCCATGGCGGCCATTCTGAACCCACCATTCAATGATGGCCCCACACCTGAGAAATAAAGACAAACAGCTTTAGAGGCCGATGCCCTGCTACTCTGTGTGTCCTAGCTTTGTGTGAGGTTACACACAGAGGACAGTAGCATCAGGGATCTAGTATAGTCTGCAAAGGTTCAAAAGTGAGGGGATATCTTTAGACACATCTTGGAGTCATTCACCAAAAAATATGTTTTGAGTTAATATATTATTGTGCAGCTTGCAGGCTAACAACATCTAAAAGTCAATATTCACCCAAAACAATCCCTGAAACTTCCCTGAAACTTCTCAAAATCAATTTATGTATCGACTGTTGTGAATATCATGCATTTTGGCCTGATTAAAGAAAAAATTAAAGGCGCAGTATCAAGTAATGACCCAAACAGTGTGCTGTGGTTCAGGCTGTTGCAAAATGAATAGGCTGATATTATATGGCTTAGTAGATGCTGTGTTTGATTTGTGTGTGGTAATAATTAGCATTAGATCTATTGTACCAAGGTCAGCCCATGATAAATCCCGAGCATCAAAGATTTTGTTTTTAGCATTCCATCCACCACAAAAGCTCCCTACACTGTAACTGGCTAATAACACAAAGTCACGCAGAGACCCAGTTTACAGCACTCAAACATGCATTAAACAAATCAAGCGCCTTGATTCATGAATTTATGACCGAAGTGTAATCGAGTTAGATGTTATTGGCGAGCAGTGTTCCATTAGAACAGTTGCCGTGGCAATGACATGTGTTTTCCCCTCCATTCCATAGTGGGAAGCATGTTAGTATCAATAATAACACATGCCAAGAACCTTAACATTAACGCTCATTAGTAGGCCCAGTGGTGCAAAAATGGGGTGTGTCATATATGCAGTGCATATGGACGCACCACCGGGGGGGGGGCAAATCAAGGGAGGGACAATATCATTTATGCTTCAGAACTGTTCTTGTCCTTTAAAATCGTGACTATGTTCTAAAAATGCTGTTTAAAATATTTTAGACATGCAGGGCCTGACCACTGGGAGTAGATGAAAGGTGATTTTGCCACAACGGGCGTCCTCTCCTTAACTTGGGCCTGAGTGCTTGTTCAGGGAGGGACGGGGAGAGGGCGAGTGGTGGGGTATGTGGGGTGGTGTAGGTTGGATGATACAAAACAGGGTTTTTGCCAGCACTCAGGTTTTTAAAGGGGCTTTTGAGGACACTGGCATCCAGAACTATTCAGATATTTGTAATTGCAGATGGGAGTGAAAAATCTCAGGCTGGAGCATATGCATTTAGAAGGCTCTGACAGGTGATTTGGGGCACTATAAACTTCCATAACAAGCAGGCAGGCAAGAGAGCAATGCCTGTACCCAGGCATTATCAGATGTTTATCTGGGTCATGTAGTCTGTCATAGTCTAAGCATCTTAATTGCAGTGTAATACCTTTAATATTTTTGGTTTCTCCAGAAAAATGCTATGTGTTATAATTGTTGAGATTCTGTGCTTTATCAATTTTTTGGATTTGACTGTTTTCTTTTGTCATCATATGAACTTGACATTTCTCTCATGCCTGGAAAATAATAAAGCCATAGGTCTAATCCTTGGACCTACCTACTAGAATTTCATAGGATGAAGTAACATTCATTTTTACCACATGTCCACATTTTAATTGGCCCTCCACAAAGTAGAGAGTTATGTAAATTTATTCCCACAGAGAGCCATTTGACATTTTGTTGAGTACTTGAGATGTAAACACAGAAAACATTGTCATAGTTAAAGAAACAGAGTCCCTTCCTGGGGATCTGAAAAGATGGGAGGATTAGTCACACAGACCTGATGGCTTGATATTGTGACAAATCAGTGCCTACCTGCCCTCCTGTTCCTCCACCTCTTGGAAAAGGCCTCTCGTCAAGAGTATTGAAGGAACATTGTATAATGTGATTTCCAGTGCTCTCTAATGATAGTGCAGACCTCACCAATTAAATAGCAAAGAGATAAGAATGCCTTTGTTTGGGAAAGGTTTTATGGACAATTTTATGGACGAAATGTCTGTGTGGCAGGGGAGCTCAGCTTTGTGCATCTTCTTCTCTTTCTTCTTGTTCTATAGTCTCTGCTCTGGCCCAGAGTGAAATACAATCAAGGAAATGTTAACAGCATCCCTGGAAGGTTGACAGAGGTCAGGGTGACCCATAAAAAGCTGGACATTTTAAGACCAAAACTAGCTGTGCTAGTTACAGTTAAAAATGAATATAGAAAAGTCTAGGGCAGGGAGAAGGGAGAGATTTTTCAGCAATGCTCTGATGTTTTATGTATACACTGTAAAATGCAGTTTACTAACTGAATAGGCAAATCCCACTAGCTGCTCAATAAAAATCTTTGAAAGTCTTCTTCCTAAAGATGTACCTATGTGTTTGTGTGCATATAGAGTTCTATGGGATTGAAAGAGTAGAGAGGCATCCATTTTCAAGCAGCTGCAAGACATGAAGTAAAAGTCCTATAAATGGATAAATAGTAGGGATGCACCAAAAATTCAGCCACCAAATTCTTTTTTTAAAATCTGACCGAAACTGCAATGACGCAATCATGACGCAGATGATGCAACCACGGCCACCACACATTAGATTGGATTAGAGTCAGCATGTCTGCCGTGTGGCGCGTTTCCATATTTCTAAAAAAGAGACGCGGAAAGACGTTTTTTCCTCAAAGTGGGAATTAATTTATCCTGATCGCCATGAAGGGTATAGAAAGCATAGAAAAGCCCTGTGAGTCTATAAGAGCTGTTGGCCTTATGGTTAGGGCGCTTGCCTGTGATCAGGACGTGCGGAGTTCGAGTCTCACTTGTTGAATGGTTGAAATGCAGGGTTAGACTTTAATAGCACCTCGAGAGGTGGTGTGTTCATTTTAAAGTCCGTTTTCCAGTAATTACATTTGATATATTTCAGTCTTTGTTTTGATACACTATTTTGTTGTGTATCTTTCACTAATTTTTAAAGCACTTGTTCTGAGTGCAATTTGTTCAAGTACTTCACAGAATTATTAAAAGTAAGTTCACTAGTTCCATGAGAGAGATAAATGTATAATATTTCAGCCATCTTGCCTTTAGGCTGGTTATGAGTGGGCCCAAGGAAAATATTTTATTTCAGATGTTATTTTATATTATGCATTGTCTGAATGCTAAATAAATATAAATAACGTTTTGTACAGATGTTTTTTTTAATAATTTAATTTTTAAAAAATTGGGTTTCAGTTTCGGTTTTCAGCCAGTGTGTTTCCTTATTTTCGGTTTTCGGTTTCGGCCCAAAAAATCCTTTTGGTGCATCCCTAATAAATAGTTAAATCTGTGCTTTATGTTTAGCTTTTTCTTCTATTTGGCACAGAGTAACAATTTGAATTCAGCATAGTTCCTCCAGCCAGAAGCCCACATAAGCCTGCCTTCCACTACCCCAAATGTTAATTAATTTGATCGTCTGTTAAAATTTCCAACATGTGACCAACAAACCTTCTTGTAGGGCTGCATCATATGGACAAACTCAAGTACTGCTCTTAGGATTATATTGAAATATATAATGGGATTATGCCATGCAATTTATTTCAAGACCTGTTCAACATGACATGGTTAAAGATGGCAACATCTGCATTATTTTAATATATTTTAAAATAATTATCATTTGCTCAATTACAAGATTCATTTGGTTGATCAGAATACTCAAAATCACATATCCAGTACTGTATTTGGTGCTCACAGCACACAGTAATATCAGCTGTGATTGGTTATTGGTAGGGTTGGGTATCGTTTGGTTTTTTTTCGATACTGGTACCAAATCTATATTTTTAAAACGGTACCGGTGCCACACCACCAGGCACCAGATTCAAGTAATGGAAAAGCAAAAAAGCGAGTAGATTTAAACCGAACTGAGCTGGTACCAGTCAGTGGAAAATCCCAATAAATGACCGAGCTAACATGGCTACGTAAACAAGAGTAAACATGAAAGCCCCGGCTG
>JBBMFX010000101.1:22979011-22996779 GCA_037832545.1 Rhabdalestes septentrionalis
TGACATAAAACTTCGACGACACTGCTTGCAGTGATGTTGCTCTTATCATCGGCCACAAAAACAAAATACTTCCACACGCGGCTCTTTCCTCATTTCATTTCAACGAGCGGATTCAGAGCCGCGCAGCACAGCCGGTTGCCATGTCTCTGTGCTTTCACGAAGAAACCTGGTACCGTAACATTTTGTAACACCGGGTTTTACCGTAACACCGCGTCTTTTGACAACACTACTCGGGGCTAAAGACAAGTGTTTGTGGACTGACTGCTTTTTTATAAACCAGAACAACAATGACATATTTCATTTCCATTTCTTTTCTTAAAGGATTTTTATAAGCCTGCATCTCTTTAGTTTGTGCCACAGCTGCTTTTTGCTCTGTTTGGTGATGCAGTGTGTTTTCTACTGCCGCATCTAGCTGGCAGACTGGTGTGATGTCAACATGCTTGACTGTTCCACCATTTAAGTCCTTTCTCCATAACCAAGGTGACTCACCCACAAAATTAAACAATTAAAACTGAAACGATCAGTTCTCAGTCTCCAATAATCTGATTTAAAATATACAAAAATCCTAAAACACCCATCAGCTGGAGTGGTCATAAGTGGAACTGCGCCAAAATCTCAAACAACCCCAAAGAAATGGTGCCAAATTTTGTCTGATACACATTTGAGATGATAAATTTTTGTCATGTTTGCAGTGTAAAGTGCTGCCATGCATCATTTTACAAAACCATGTGGACAGTTACAAAACTCTATTTAAGTTACAAAAAGGATAAAAATCATGTATGATTTTTTTTTCCTGTAATTTTCTGATAAGAAAAATATTGACAGTAGCTAAATCTTCTAAAGAACATTGTGTTTTGTAGATTTTATGGTTAAATCAACATAAACCAAGATACCAACACAAACAAATACTGGAGTATTCACATTATTTAAGCCAGTCCTGCTGTTAAATCATAAAAGTAGACTTATAGTAGATATTTATTGGATTGTATTTTACAATATGAATAGCTCATTCAGAAGGGAAAAATAATTGTAACACAATCAATTGCTAAATTAAAAGTGTAGATATTCTCATATATGTGGTGATCCCATGTAAAACAACACACTCACTGGAGGGACTGGTGATACTTTCTTTCAGGAGTTTTGGTGCTAAAAGTAGACAAAGGGTACAGTACAGCTAGAGTGCTGCTTCAGTTTCAAAATTCTCTTCGATCCCACTGTGATGTAGTGGAGCGAAGACAAGTGAGTGTCTGGTCCAGATTCTTTGTTCTGCCTGCTCCATGTCATTCTTAATTCTTAACAACATGCCATGCTAACCAGTAGGCAATATGGAGGACAGACCCTAGATTCTGGCTCATGCTGGGTAATTGTTTGGAGAGAAAGAGTAATGGAGTAAAGCTTTTCATAACATGCTGGTCCAAAATCATTGTTCATATAGCCATCTGTGTGTCTGTGTGTGAGAGAGAGAAAAAGGGTGAGAGAGCGATATTGCTGATGCATAAAAGCCTCCATAGATGTAGAGAGCAGAGCTCTAAGCTGCAGGCCTAATGTCATTCACAGGGCCAGAAAAGAACTAGAGGCATAATCCTTCAGTCCATCTGAAATACCTCCTGGGAAAGAGGTGAAAATCAATATCTCTAGATTTGGGGACACTTGGACAAATGCAAGGGGCTGTGTGTGTATGTATATGTGTATGTATTTGTGTGGGTGTGTGTATCACGAGTGAATCTTGATTAATTAGTCTCCCAGCAGCAAAAGTCTCTCATTAATTTCAGCATACATGCACCTACTATGGTTTAGCATCATTAAATTACTAATTTACTTAGTAATTAATTACTAATGTATTTATTTATCTTGTTATCTTTCCTGAAAGCAAAAATAACCCTGTTGACAAGTGGTTTGAGTCATGTTTTTGTTGAAGTGTATCTGATTGGAAGTGTGTGTGTGTGCATATGAGACTGCTCCCCCCCCCCCTTTTCTTCTCCTGTGGTATTGATCTTTATGCTTATTGTCCTTCTAACAGTAAACCTTTGGACTATGTTTCAAGCTGCTCAGAAGCTAGGAGGATACGAATTGGTAAGTGTATACACATTGATCATTTGAATGTTTTCAGTAGCCATTTATCTTTTGGCTCAGTCTGATTCCTGAAAAACAGCTCAGAGGATTTTGTAGATTTCACAGCCTACTATGACATGTGTTTACCAGACAAATATGGTAATGCCCAGGCCTTCACTCAGTTCTAGGTTTGGCCCAAGCTCCTTGTGGTCGTTCTAAAAAAGAAAAGTGTTCGTGGAAAACATGTGTAACCCTATTTGCTGCTGGGGAAATTGGTAAGCCCTGTCTGGTACCCATGTTGAGCCTCTTAAGGGGCTATTATTGTGCAAGCAGCAAATGATTCAGTACAGGGAATTTACTTGAAAGCTCATCTGTGCAGTAATAATATGACCCCTTTCATTTTAAGCAGTAAAATTTACCCCAAGATTCACACTGCTTTATTTGTCAAGAGAGGAGCAAGAAAGATGGCCAAGTTGCTAGGATCAGAATGTCTCCTTTCTCTAATTCTCTTTTTCTCTTGCTAAACTATACTACAGAATCTCCCTGCCTGTGAGGCACTGTATGCACTCTTTGTATGTTTTGTAATTCCCCATGTACACAAGTAAGGCTCAAATCTTCATGGCTCTGAGGCAGCTGACTACAGTGACTTGAATCAGTGCATTGTGAAAGGCAGGGGGGCAATGATGTCACTGGAAACATTTCCACGATACACAGTGACGAGATTTTGCACCTCTGCCATGGTTGAACTCTTCCTGACGGCTTTAGGGCTTTGACTTCAAGACCAGCCCAAGTCCTCAATAGCCATATTAAAATAAACAACAGTCAGGGCATATTAGGACTGAAGCATTTAATAGAGAGCAGACATGGGAGAACAAAAATGAGAACTCTGCAAAAAATATATAATTTACAATTTACCCCTTATGCCAAAGGCAGTCAATCAGCCAAGACACATTTGATGCCCATAGCATGTTTCTTTTGTTTAGAAATGGAGCCAAAACACTAATATAGCCATAAAACTGAAATGGAGAGTTAAGGCAAACTCACATGAGAGCTGGTATACACCTATATTTACATTTATAAATGGTTGGTTTAGCAAGTGTTAGCTGTCTTTGCTGAGGTGAAATTACTTCAGATTGGACAAAAGCAGATTGGAATAAGGTTTATGTATGCTTCAGATGTATCAAATTGCATTCAACAATTCATCGCAATGTGAGGCTAGTGTGAAATGATTTAGGCTTGCTGTTTGCATGGCAATCATTTATTGGGACATAAGCTTAAATTACTTGTTAGTTAAAATAGCCTTGTAGCACCAGCATATAACTAAAGCAGTCAACTTTGAACAACAAGCATGTCCTGGCCGAGTGACTACATTAGCAATTTGATTTACTCCAAGTCATCATTTTCAAATACATGAAAGATACTAAGAAGCTATTTGGTGTTCACTTGTACCAAGCATTTAGTATGTTCATGATGCACATACATCTATTTCAAAAGGCTGCCATTAACAACGGCCTTTAAAAACCTCTTAAACCCAAACTCTCACAACGCAGTGAAGGTCTCATAAATAACAGTATTGTGTAAATTCATTATGCTAATCGAGTGTTGCTGGCCTTTTGGTTCAGTACATTGTTCTTTTTTTATCAGTTTAGACTTCAGAGGTGCTGTACAGGATATTCGGCATAATCAAGGCGTTGGACACAAATGACTGTGGCCAAATGTCATTTATTTGCATTTGCTTGACACATTTTGCACTGCACCTGTTGTACACTTGTATGTGAGCTAATAAAAGTGGTGAAAAAAGGTTTATTTAGCAACAAAAAAAGCTCTGTGTAGTGTTTAAATAAATAACATGCATCCTGTAGGATTTTTTTTCAGACAAGACAAGCTACATGTGTTAAATTAACTTCAGTTTGATACACTGGAGTATAAAATGTCTATGATTTTATGCCAATGTTGGAAGTACAGAACCATTTCACTAGCTTTTCACATGTTGTCTACAGTCATAGTGTAGGTCTACAGCATATACACTGTAGACAAAAAGTAGGTGTCCTCAGTTAAGTGTACATTTAATTGTCTGCAGCATTGGTTTCATTAGCAGCATTTGTGTCTCTAAAACTGTCATTCTTACTGTTCCAGAAGTGTACTTGCACAAATATACTCTTGTACTGTAATCATATTGAACCTAGTTGTCCGTCTTTCATGACCAGTTCTCTCTTGGCAGGTAACAGCCCGCCGTCAGTGGAAAAATGTTTACGATGAACTGGGTGGAAACCCAGGCAGCACGAGTGCAGCCACATGCACACGGAGGCACTACGAAAGGTACATGCACACACAACTTGCCACACACTGAGGATGAGCTTACACAGATGCCAATAATCTGATTTGAATATCCAAATTAGATGACTGACACCGTGATCCAAGATGTTTCTGGCACTGGTCTGGTTTCAAATAGTGTTTCATTCGTCACTTATATATAACAAAAGGAGATCAGCATCACAACGTTTTGACTCAATGTAGTTTTAACATAACGTTTATCCTTATGGTATAATTACTATTATTAATTTACTGAGCATGTTTCATGCATTTAGAAGTTAAAAGTAAAAATATTGAAGTTAATTAGTATTAAAAGAAATTAGTTGTTTTATGTTTTTAATGACTGTTACCGTTTGGAAAAAGCAATAATGAACAAAATAAAAGCAGCAATCCAAACAAATGGATCTGTACCATAAAATGAAACACTGTCTAAAACACACTTGATCTTGTCTGATCTTATCTGATTACAAATTACAGTCTGGGCCAGTTAGTCCTTACGATTGTTTCGAAAGACCAGTTGTCAACAACCTATGCATCAGCTTGGAAGACCAAAATCTGAAAACTCAGAATTGCATAGACTAAGCCTCACGCCGTGTAAGTTCTGAGTGAGCCATTTCCCTGCATTTCTTAATAAATACAAGCAGTTAATGAAAGTTTTAGGACATGGTAGTGAGGGGGTGTGGACTGCAGGATGTGCAACGGATCAGTTTCATGAAACCTGCTTTTGTTCACAATGACTTTGTTCAGCCAAGCTGCCAGCCTATTCTCATGTATTAATGATTTTCTGAAGATGTGAGATACACACACTGACAATATCATAGTCACATCAAATAAGAAGAGGTGGGCTGGTGAAATTTAAGGCCAATGGCTACCCTCCTTATTTATTAAAATATTAATATACATACATAATGAGACCTGGGAGAGAAAAGGAAGTGTATGGATGTCCTGAGTTATGAGTGCTTTTGTTCATTTTCGTATCCTTGTTCCTCGTGTGGCATGCTGAGCTCAATTTTGGTTCTGACATAGGTGAATGAGGCTGCTGCCCCTGGCCACACTCCAGCCACTCACCACCAGCTGCTTGGTCAAAACCCACATATAAAATCTCTGCCAGGCAAATCATAGGCAAATTATAAACTGGCAATAGCTGATGGAACAGACACATTGAGAGAATGCATTGAGGTGTTCGCTTGTGCAGCTGTGAGCCATAGTATTTCATTACATTTATTTGCACTGCTTATGAAGCCATTCTTCATGTAGGCCATGGACTAAACTGCTGTAGTGGGTGCAAGGGATGCAAAATCTGCCATCACAGCCTTTACAAAACTATTAATACATTCATATATGCTATATGAACAAAAGTATTGGGACAGCTGACCATTACACTTACGTGGAATTAGTGAAATTTGTCATTCCAACAAAGAGGCGTGACTTGACTTTAGACCTCAGTGACTTGAGATTTGACTCAGACTTGGGAGTCATAAACTCATTAACAACATTCATTTCATGGATCTCGCATTCTTTCCAACGACCCCTCGTATGCCATTATCCGAAAACCGAAAATTAAACTGAAAACCATTCACCTCAAGCCGGTGTCCCATTACTTGTGTTTAAGTTGAATGGTTTTTGGCTCGCTAGAGGATCGTCAGGGGAGCTATTATTTTACACAAGGGGTCACATTTAGAGGGTGAGATATAGTTTATAAGTTTCACATTTAGAGGGTGAGATATATTATTTTTATGTTTAACATTTAATTTTAAGATCCTTTAAGGCAAATCTTCCATGTTGGTGAGGCAATATCACAGTCCAGCTCCCTGCTAAGTAACAACCAATTGTAATCACAGGACATGGTCAATTAGCATACCTTCTAAACATTTAGAGCTCAAAAACACCACATTTAGAGTTGCCATTTGTAAAAGTATAACATTTAGATGTGTGAAAATTGTGCTAAATTATGTCCCCTCTAAAGGTTTTAAGCTGTTTTTACAAATGGCACCCCATAGACTTGGACTTGGGTCTAAAGACTAGCAACGTATCCATGGCTAGATTGTTGTCGATGTTTACGTTTACTGAAAAGATAAAAAATTCGTATCATTTTAAGTTTGTGCCATGTTTGCCTAAAATATACTGCTGCATTTATAGTGGTTTAGTTTGCAACATCATTCAAATCTATAGTACATACAAATATCTTTTGTGCAGGTGTGTAGTGTACAATGGATTAAAAAAGATGCTACATCTTCTACAAGCAAGTTAGATGCATTAGGTATTGTAAATGTGGTGGCAATAATTCAAAAATGCATTGAAATATGTACTTTTAATTCTTACGTATTTTTGGAAGCAAGTGTTTCAGTAATTTACCTTAAGTGAAATTTGACTGTATTGGAGTAACATTTGACTAGTGGTATTTGTACATTCACTTATGTAATGGATTTTATGCACAAGTGTTGTCACGGTACCAAAATTTCAGTATTCGGTAGCAATACCAGTGAAAATCCACAATTCTCTGTGCCAATTTCGGTAGCAAAGCAAAACACAAAAAAATGAAATGAACAACAAGCTATTTTTTATTAGTAACATACAATAATTACATGACTGAATATACACTCTTCTTATTTATAAGCTTAAACATTTATATTAATGAAACAAAGATATTTTTCAACTATATAAATTGCCACTTGATCCATACATATGAATTCATCAACAGCTCAGTTCAGTTTTCTTGCCTCAGGTGAGTTTTTGTCATACTACTTCTGTTGCTGAAATGTATCTGTAATCGTTGTCGTGTTCTTCCTCAGCCTGTAGCTGTATATGGAAAATATAATATCCTTTAGTAAAACAATTTTATATGAATTTTATATGTAACTTTTCAGTAAATAACAAACCTGAGCTTTTATAATAAATTGAGATAAGATTACTTATTTTAAGAATATGATATCAATTTTACACAGACAGAAACTATTTTATTAAAACCACTTAATGAAAAGATTCACTTTAACATGACTTAACAATAAAAACAAATGGTATACAGCAGTTATTTTCTTAATTTAAAATTGTATAAAGTGCTTGTATAAAATAACATTCACACACATTGTTCTCTAACACATATTTTGGCTACACAGGTCATTTTAAAGCCTCTGGTGTATAAAAATAGTACACTATTATGCCCTGTTGTAAACGCTGTAGCAGTATTAATCACTGTTTTAAACAGTGATGTTGCCCCTTGTCATCGGCCGCAAAAACAAAATACTTCCACATGCGGCTCTTTCCTCCTTTCTTTTCAATGAGAGGATTCAGAGCCGCACAGCACCGCCGGTCGCCATGTCTTTGTGCTTTCACGAAGAAGACACAACTGATTGCGCAGCAAGAACCGGGTGCTCGGTACTGATTGCGCAGCGAGAACCGGGTGCTCGGTACTTCAGAAAACCTGGTACCGTAACATTAAAAAATTTTTAGTACCGACATGCTACCGAAGTACCGGGTCTTTTGACAACACTTTTATGTACTTTGTCCGCCTCTGGATATAAATATAAAACTTGTAAAACTAAATATCAGTTTATTTAAAATAAATTTCATTATATTTTGTAAACAAATTAGCCTATATTAAAATGTTGCACTCTAGAAACAGGCATTGAAAAATGACAAGTAACTATAAAATTAGGGCTGGGCCGATAAACGATATGATATCGCATTACGATTTATTTTAATTTTAATAACGATGATAAGCTCTCGACATTTTTTGCTCAATATGGATTAATCTAGAAGACTTATTACACAACCACATCATACAATTTAGGCAATTCACACCTTATTATCCTCAACCCAACTTACTTTATGTAAAGTCTCTGAGGCAAAGGGGTTATCAAAGTTTTCAGGGAAAAGCAAAAGTTCAGCCGAGTCCCCGGCTCGATTGAGATGCACAGTTTTGCCCTAACGCAACGTTGTGAAAAGTCCTCTCTTTAAAAAAAAAGTCCAACAATCCGGTTTTCTAGTAGCTCGCCATCCCCCTGGTTAGGAAGAAAAATCCAGTCTCATTTCACAAAGTCCAGTGGAGTTAAAAAAATTTCCAAACTTGCCAACTGTTTCAACACAGCAACCCCATAAGTCCAAAGACACTCCGGTCGCCTCTCTGCTCTGTTCTCTAAAAATGTTTAAAGCTTATTTATCCTTAGTTGTCTGACTTCTGTTCTATAAATATGTTTTTTAAACTTGTTTAACCTTGTTTGTCTCATATCTGTAGCTTGTGTCTGCTAGTTGTGTTTGGTTTCTTTTTTCCGCGCTGGCACATGCGCTATCGATTTATATGGATTTTTTAGCTGAAAAGAAAATAAATGCACGCAGAAAAATATTTGAGGTCCTTTAAAATACAGCAGTAGAGCGTTGGTGGCGATATTTGACCAGAAGATAAGAATATCTAGATGAAAATTCCAAATGAGTGCTTTGGACAGGCAAAGTGCGCAGAGCATATGCTCGTATTCTCCTCAAACTAAGCACTTTTGATTCTTCTACACTAAGCTACAAGTTTCACATTGAGGGCTGGATCATGGTGAAACTGCTTTTGAGTTGTTTTAGAGCTGTGTTTTGGCCTTTTGAGTGAGTTTCCTGCATCTCTGTGCCTCGTTTTAGTGGCGAGCTGCTGAATCGGACAGTGTAGCGCGAGCTGAAGCAAGAGTCGATTCTTCCGAAGCAGTACCAAATTCAAATCTGCGCTTCGGGAGCCGGCAGTGTGGGGGAGACGCGGAGTTTAGCGCCTGAATGATTTACAATTCCATTGTAAAAATAAGGAGATCCGGATGTCTCGAATGGTACTAAAGACGTATTATATGCTCCTTTTTATTATTCTGAGCTCAGATTCTGCACATAAGTTGAAAAGGCCCGTGGCCACAGGGTTTGAGTGCTTTCAGCTCCATTCACAATACCAGGGCAATAAGACACTGCTGAATTCAAATATTTTTGACAGAAGCATATATGAAATCCAGTATTTAATCCTATACTGCTGTGTGACCTTAATTTTTAAACATTTTCTTTCACTGGAACATGAAAGTCTTATCTATGAAATGAGTCCAACCTCAAACAAAAATAATAAAGTATGACAGAGTTATAATCTTTTAATTTGGGAGCTGCAAATTCCAAGATGGCCACCTGAAGTGGAACAGGTTAAGAAAGTCTGACAAACACAAATACTATCCATATAACTTCAAAATATAACTTAAATTTAAACAGCTAACAGGAATATTCCCCATTTAACAAGGGAATTTTCCTCCACTGGGTTACAAAATCTCACAGCAGAACATTATTTAATGTACCTCCTAAAGTCACTGTTCACAGACTAGTCTTCCTGGCAAAAAAACATAGTTTTACAAATTGTGTGCACTTGCTAAAAGTTGAATATTTTTGTTTACATTGTGCACATTTATTGTACCTCTTAATGCCAGACACTGTTCACAGACTAGTTTTCCTGGCAAAAAATAGATCAATAAATAAGATAATAATGTGAAAGCTTTACAAAATGTGTTTACTAGCTAGAAGTTGAATAATTGTATGTTTTGCACATTTGACCTACCTCTTCAAGTCAGACACTGTGGTCTAATTGTGTTACAAATTGTGTATTTACAATAATTTTACGTTTACATTTTGTACATTTACTGATTTACCATACTTTGTCACAACTTTTATTTATTTATTTTTTATTTTAGTAAATATTTTTAATTTTTAAGGCCAAATCTGTCATCTGTTTTTGTTAATAAACTATACTTTAAAATGTAATTTAATGAACGCTTTAATTTTTGTGGCTTCAGTCATTGTTGGGATACTCTTTTAAAGCTGGCAGCATTAACAGATTATTTCGAAATATATATCGTTACCGTTCAATATGGGGGGAAATTATCGAGATTACGTTTTTGCCATATCGCCCAGCCCTATATAAAATATCATTTAAATGATTTCCTTTAAAAATTGCTTTCCAGAAAGTAAAACAAGTAAAAGCTGATTTTCTAGGGAAAAATGCTTTTGGACTGAGTGAAATTTGCTCTTATTTTGGGCTTCATTGTTTGTATGTGCTCTCAGTTTTTCATGGCTCAGGATTGGTCTGCCATTGTTCAGCAGCATTCTGCACATTTAGGAGCAGAGCTGAAGTGGCTTTTCACTGGAAATCCTTTGGGAGCACCATTGCTAAAAACATTCAGCCAAAGACAGGAATAGATTTTTTTTTTACCTTGCTTGATGTTGTTGGTTTTCCCCTCCCCCATTCCTTTCCTTTATTTTCCTCTCCTTATTTACATTCCTCTCCAAAGCATTACATGTGTCTCTCTGTAAGGCAGCCATGCAGATTCTCTTATCATGTTCTATGGTTTCGAAAGAGTGATCTCTGTCAGTTTGGAATTGTTAAAAGCTGTGTAGCTACAATGTGAAAATGGGTGTGATGGGCACATTTGAGACAAGGGGTAGCCTTCAAAATGTTGAATGTAATCTGGCCTGGTTTGACCAGTCATTTAGGCCACTAAAAACTGGCCAACCTAGAATAACTGTATCAATATTTAACATCCCCTGCAGTCCCAGTAGTCAGGCACTAACTGCACCTACTGATATTTGTTTAACTCTGTCATCTAATTAGTTATCTGCTGTGGACGAAGGAGGAGGAAGCAAAAATAGTGAGAATGAAACAAAGATTGCAAATTGGGTCATATAAATGACATGAATAACCTTGAGAGAGACTGCGGCATTCTGCCCTCCCTTCCCTGCATTTTTAAAAATTATATAGGTCAGTGGCACTGATCAGTCAGGCCTGCCTTATTTATTTAATCCTCCCCCTCCTCCTTTCAGAGTGTGCTTTGTTCCATAAAAACAGGCCACTCTGCAGATAACCACATTTTCCAGCATTTTGTAGTACGTTCATTTCTTGCAGTGTACACTGCAGTGTACCCCATTAATGCCACATCAGAAAGACTTGCACTTGTTACAGCTCTGAAACAGCTTATTTGATTCTAAGTGCAATCAGAGGATTGGGGTTCAAATCCCACTGCTAGTGTCACCGCTGAGGTACCCTTGAGCAAGGTACAGTACCCTAACACTGCTCCCTGGGCGCCTCACTGGCGGCAGCCCCCTGCTTCACTTAGTGAATGGGTTAAATGCAGAGAAAACATTTCACTGTGTGTTGTACTTGTATGACTGTGCATGTGACAAATAAAATTGGTATTTGTATTATTTGTATTTGCTAAAATATGGGGACTCCTAGTCAGTTGACACAGATGAAGAAAATGCATTTTAAATGATGTTTCATCCACATGCATAAGCTGGCAAAAATAGATGTTATGTTTACTCTTAGGCACTATTTTGAATTTGTGTATTCAGAAAGCATTTTAGTCTGCGGAGTTCATTAAAATAGACAAAAATGACAGCTGTTTCTTTTAAAGTAAGTTTGGACCCTAAGTAGGCCTATGAATTTATATAATGACCAAATAGCAGCTTGTTTCTGCCAATCTGAAAAATTCTCTTTGACTGAACGTTTAAATATAGATTGCTTGTTCTACTTATGCAGTGTTCCGTAATATAATTCCATTGTTTTTACTGTTCATTTCGAAGGATCAACTAAAAGGCATGTTGGGCTATGACATAGTGTGTTTTAGTATTTTAAAGGAGCAGGGGCAGGGTAGGGGAGAAAGAGAGAGAAACTAATCAGTCCCTCCAAGCCCTTATTGATTTTATTCTTTCCCCTTTTGGCATTATTGTTGGCTCTAAATTCAAACGAGCCACGCTCCCTTGAATCTAAAGTGTTTTTTTTAGAGTTTGCAGCTTTTTAATCCATGTCCATTCAGTTAATTTTTATGATCCATCTTTGAAGTAGCATAGCATCATCTAAGTATTGCATTAGATGTTTGTGTCCCTAGAGAGGTCAGCGTTTCATTTGAGCTGGTAGTCTGCTGTGAACAATAGCAATATCACATGCATTATCCTGCTGTATTGTTATTCAAAGGGTATTTCATTTCCCCATAAACCTAAAAGCTCACTGCAGGGTACCCCATTAATGCCACATCAGAAAGGCTTGCACTTACAGAAATGCCAAGTATTGATAGGCGTCAATTTGTGATTATCTCTGCATCCGTATTTACACCCGTGATTAAATTTACCAAATGAGATTAAATTTACCAAATGAGAAGGACCCCATTATGACGTGGTGGGTGTTTGAAACTGACAAATCCTAAATAACTCCTTGATAGATCTGCAGCTTCATTTGCCCTTGAAAGATGCTGTCACTTCTATTCTTTCTCAAGACAAAAGCCCCTGATTTAATAGCAGCGGACCAAGTTTGTCTTATGTCAGCCTGGTAAATGATGCTCTGAGGTGTTTTGTCTGCTGCCTGTAGGAGAAAGAAGCCTGTGTCCATCAATAGTGTAGACTCCGCTACCTGCAGGTCCACCAAGCTGTTGTTAGAATTTGTCCAGTAGACTTTTTTGATCCGGTCAGCTACAGGATGTGTGACTGCCCCGTATTAAACATTTACTAAGGTTAGTCTTTGCTTTCATAAGTGTCTCATTCTCTGGATCCTTAAGTGTTTATAAAGTAGAGTTTGAAATTATTCTTTTCAAGGCTTTGTTTTGGATCAAGTCCCCCCCCCCATTGGTGTAGTTTCAAAATCATTGCAGGGCTTATTTATGCTTTATCACTTCGGATTGTACTCAGCAAGTTTGAGAAAGAGAAGAGGGGCCCTTTTTTTGCACCAGAATAGAAGGTATGTTCAAAGGAGCTTTAAATAGAAAGCAAAGGGCTCGTCTTTAAATTATTACAAAAGAACCAGACTGAAGTTATTTTAAATGTAAAAACCACCGGTGACAAAACCCCTTTCTTTCACATTCCCCCCGAATTCACATTGTTTAGCTGTGTGAATCAATAGTAGTTTAAGGGTCAACTTCTCCACCAATAGAAAAGAAAAGAAAACTTTTAAGGGGTTCTGCAGAGCTTATGGAACAAAGTCTGTTTTTCCTCTTACCCTCACCTACACACCCACACACACACACCATTTAGCATTTTCACATTCTTCCTAGTCAGTCTCTGTGATTAATTCAATATTTTCACCTTGCAGAGAATAAAAGCATGCTGCATTTTCTATCCAATTTTTTCTTTCGAGTGTGTTGAATTATTTCCCTTTTCTGAAGCTTGAGGTGATTCATTACATCACACATATCTGCAGGAGCTGACAGTGTGTCTTTCTTTCAAACAACCCTGACAGTAATTCTCTCAAATGAAAGATGGGTCACAATGAACCACTATTGAGTTGATTACACTGATGTTTAATAATGTTCCTCATTGATCTTTATTTCATAGCCAGATATAGCTGCCTACATTTAAATGTCAGGTTATATAACATCTTTTCCTATGATAAATGTGTGCTGCGTATTTGTCTGTTACTGTGTTACTGAGGCAACATTCAATTGTACAGTTACCCCCCCACACACACCCTCCGAACACACATACACACACATATGCACACACAAATGTGGTCCTACAAGATTATGTAATGGTTATGTAAACTAAGAGAACCATTCACACATGCTGTTTTGCTATATTAGTTGAAAAAAAAAGAAAGCCTAGTATTAAATGTGACAGCTTGTGCTAATAGCAGAGATGGCATTCCCAGCAGCATTGTTAAATTCTAGTAAGTTAACTCTGCTGAGCCTTTCTTTAGTGTACAGGGTTCAAGCACGCAACCGCCCAGTCAGGACATTTTTTCACATGGACACAAGTAGTAAACAGAAACAAAATTGAAGAAGAAAAGACAAGAAAAAATAATCAACTCATTATTTGCTTCAAGGTCTACATTTAACTACACATTGACCTCTCTGCTTTTAATCTGACCTCAACTTCTCCACTTCTGACTATGTGAGACATTTCTGAATGGGAATGAAAGGGCGCAGTTGCAGGGCCCGCCTCCCTCACTGTGCAGGAAAACCCCCACTGACCTCAGGCCTGCTTCCTGGCCCTACAACAGTAAACCCTTTTGAGATTGCAAAAACAAGGTCTTCCTCATCCAAAACATGTAATAGATGCTGGTGCCTAACAAATTCATTCAATTCAATTCATTTATTCAAGGATCATGAGGAGGGGGTGCACTCTGTTTCAGTACAATTTCAATATACATTGAGAGCTCATCATTAAAGTACAGCACTCATGTATTGGCCTGGCATTATTTAGGTCATAAAAGCATTACACAGCTGGACCAAAATAATTTTAAATCCTGACTGATTACTCTTAAGTTCAAATTACATGACTGATGAGGGAGTTAAAACACTCTTTCATCTTACCTTAAATATGCTTGTCTCACTGCCTGCGTCTTTTAAAATACCAAATTTGGAACCCACCCTGCCGGGGATAAGCACCTCAGGAGTGCAGTCAAAGTCAGAGCTGATTAGGGTAAATGCAGCACTTGCTGTAATTATTGTGTTCTTTAAACAGAATATTTAAAAAAAGCATTATGTAAGAGGCCAGATTAGAGGCTGCAAGAACACAGCAATGCTGCAAAGAAATCTTATTACCCACTCAGCAGCGCTCCTAGTGGAGTTGTGCGTGCACACACACACTGACTCACTTGTTCAGCTAGACTGACCTCTCTGTGGCAGTGCCCTTATCTGTCAGCATTACGAAGAGTCATTTATTCTCACAATTGAATTAATGATGGTGAGCTGTTATGCAAAAAAGTCTTTATGTCTAAACTGAATTAATCCAGCAATGCATTTTCATGTAGTCATACTAATCACTTAAATGCCATGAATATATTTATTTGCCTTTAAAATATAGAGAAATGCCTGGTTTGACTCTCTAATGAGATCTGTTGTATTACATGTATTCTGTGTTACCCCAGGTATTCTTGTCACACTGATTTTAAGTAACCAATTAAATTTCAGTACATAAGAGATATTCTGTAAGCTTTAAACCATAAATATATTATGCAATCGCTGATTACAGTGTGGGATTCATCCAAGACACATTTGATTGTTTCATATATGTGTCTGTCAAGGGTACAAAGTTTGTTCTTTAGGGGATTACTTACCTTGTTTATAATACAGTTAATTGTCCTAGTATATATGTAAAAGTTCTTAAAAATATATAATAAATATATAGACGTAGCTGGAGGAAATATGGTGCTCACTTGGATACTAAGTGATTATGTGGCATTAATGTGGATGAAAGTCGTACCGTCTGATGACACAGCTAAGACATTTGTGCTACTCAGTATTAGGCCTGTAACGATAACAAATTTTGCTGGACGATAAATTGTCCCAGAAATTATTGCGATAAACGATAATATTGTCATCGTGTCCATTTCTACTAATGTAATGATAATGACATAATAATGCAAATGCACCCATTCAAAGATCCATAAACCTTGACTTCTAAAGATCACATAACACTGGGAGTGGAAGACATTGTAAGACAGTCCGCATACCTTGACTTTGTGTGGCTTAAGGCAGGATCTCTCAGGAGTAGCAACGTGTCCAGCTGTGGTAAATTCTAGCGAGGTGTCCCTATACTTTGGTCCAAGGTGATCGCCTTCGTCTTAATAACTCCAGCTCGCCGGGGGATATTATGGCAAACAAGGAGTTTTTGTAAAGCTCTCATTGAGCCCTATTTAACTGTGAAGTTTCACAGAGATTGGTGGTTGTCCCGTCTAGAAAAACCGCGAGCAATGTGTGCATGTTAAAACCGGACTGGCTCTCTCCACTTCTAAAGGTCTTTATGTAAATTTAGATTCTTCTCATTTAATTAAAATATATTTACACCTGATTATTTTTTTTACTTGGCTATTTTTTATTATCAGTATTACAAACGTAGAGCTTTTTCGGCGCCGCAGCGCACCAGAGCGAGAGACACAGAGTGAAGCACGTCTCACATAGCGCTTCTGAGTATAAACGTGGAGAAATGAGACTCACAGGTTCTGGCAAAAAAAAAAGAAAAAAAACTTCCATCCTGTAAGTAAGACAGGCGTACGCAGTGGCATAAGTGGTATTCACATCTTAAATGTGTACCTAGTTAGCATTTTCTCACCAGGCGGATAGCAAGGCTAACCCACAAGAGTGTTCATGCCTCATTACCCTAAGGAAACGAGGGGGGGGGGCGGTAGTATAGGACCTATGTACTATAGTGTAGTAAACAAATGAAAATTATCGCGGCCGAAAGATGATCGACCTCATTTTAATTATTGTGCAATTAATTGATTTATTGTTTATCGTTACAGGCCTACTCAGTTTCCAAACTGTAAATATTTAAAAATAGACGCAGCTGAATCATTAATGAGTGACCAGTCTGTCATACATGAACACACCACAGCACCACAGTGTTAACAGCATGAAATTCTTCCTCGGCATTTAACCAAGTGAAGCAGTTTTCATGTGGAGCTAGAGGCAAGAAAAATAGAATAAATCCCAAGGGTTCTTGCAGTACAAAGACCAGTCCTGTGACCTCAAAGGATAAGATTTATTAAAGTGACATGGTGATTGTAATGGAATGATAGACTTCAGCTGATGTGGAGGACTAACTCAGCATACACCCCCCTCCAAATTGCTGGCAAGTCAAAGCGTCACTGTTTGGTTAAACGCATGCTTAGAGATGTAATCAGTTACTCAAGACTCAGGAGATATGTTGGTTGTTGACAGCATGGAGAGGAGGGTGAGGGAGCGCTGTTTCAGAGTGTAGTAAATGGAAAATTGCAGGCACTTGAAGCTATTTTTTGTGTCTCAGTAGGGAGAGCACATTAGGACTGTCATTATGGTTTTGGTTCATTTCCCAGTTAAATTGATTCCTGCAACCCCCTTTGCAACAGAAAGGTGCCCTTTTCTGACAATCAACAAACTTTTTATTATTATTTTTTCAAAGGAGTAACTGCTCCCGCCAGTCCATTAATGGACTTAGCCTTTTTCCATTCTTTTTCTGTTGTCTCATATTTCTTCCCCCCTCCCTCTTGTTCTTATGAAGGAACATTTAATTGCAGATTTCCTGTTCCTGGCGCAGTGCCGCTTACCAGCTGTATGGAATGTAGCTATGCTGCTGTCTAGCTGCCAGCTGCCAAGCTCAATGTAGAACAACAAAAATCATAAAATGAAAGCCATGCAGGCCCTCATGACCTCTTAAAAGCATATTTTCCTCCCAAATTAAAGAAAAGTGGTTACTTATAAGGTTATAGATTGCTTATGGATTTTCAGTTATGTCAAAAGAGAAAGGAAGAGCAGCTTGGTATGCCCTTACATGGACATGTAGAGAAGTTCTATGTTTTTTGTGGATGTTTTTCCATTGACTCTTCACCCTGCCGCAGGGGTTATTTTCATTCTTATCTCAGTGCTCAAGCATACAAAGTACTTTCACAAAAATACACATTATTAAGTGATGATATCTGGCATTAATTATCCGGAGGAACTATA
>JBBMFX010000101.1:23040797-23057308 GCA_037832545.1 Rhabdalestes septentrionalis
TAAAAACTGTTTACAGGAGCAGTCCTGTACAATATTAAGGGAGGGAGGTATACTGAACCTCCTCATGTGACTTTTTACCCTCATTAATATGATTTGAATCACTGTTAGGGCCTGTAGAGCAAATTCAAATTTGCTAGTGGTATGTGTAGACTAGTCGGCTACTTCACAGTATAATTATGTAATAATTTTGAGAATACAGAAGAACATAATATTCAATATCCTTTAAAGCTTTATTTCTTCATGAGTTAATAATGATCACAACTACAATCTCCCAAACACAGATGTACACCCATTAGACACTACACAGTGTAACTTTCAAATAATTCCATGCTTTAAAAAATTTATTTATATATTTATTTATTAATTTATTTATTTAGTTAGTTAGTTAGTTAGTTATTTAGTTAGTTATTTATGTATTATTATTATTATTATTATTATTATTATTATTATTATTATTATTATTATTATTATTATTACTATTTGAGTGTATTTGTAATGATGGATAATTGTTGGAGTTTTGTTAACATGAACATATAAAAAATAAACTGGCCTCGACGACTCGCTCTGAAATTACGAGTCCTCCTCCCTCTACTGTCGTCCGAGACCGAGTCAAGACCGAGACGAGACCGAGAAAGCAGAACATGGTCTTGAGTACTACAACACTACAACTGAGCCACATTTAACAAAAAATCTCCCCACCAATGTTGAAAGTATTTCAACATGAGAAAGAAGAGCAGGCCAAGTTTGGAGAGAAGAGAGAGAACAGCAGCCTCAACTGAATTCTCAGCACAGCTCCCTTGCTGAAATGCTGGTCAGGCATGTGACAAGGCAGCATAAAGCAACCTGTCAAATTCCACCCACAAAATTCAGATGAGGCCCCTCCGAAGAGGAGTGAATGGACACCAACCTGCTTCAGTGGTGGCTAGGATCTAAAGACAAGCCGTGGGAGAGGCCGCAACGACACAAATTGTTTGCTCTTTATCGAGTGGGAGGCTGTTTTTCTTGGTGAATCTGCGTAGGTGTCACTTTTCTATAGATGCTTCGCCATCAAAGGACTCAGCAGTTTGCACTTAGTGGCGTGTGGGGTGAGCTAACAAACAGTAAGAAATTCCCTTTTTAAAGTGTAAGGTTGTTTATCTCTTTATCTAAAACCAGGACCTATTTATAGACTAAAAGATTTTTTACTGAGCTTTGGGGAATGGACAGTTAAAAGCTGCAGAGCTTAAATTGTTTATATTTATATTATATATTGTTAATGTTTAAGACGTATTATTATTATTATTATTATTATTATTATTATTATTATTATTATTATTATTATTATTATTATTATTATATTACTCTTATTGTTGTTGTAGTTGCTGTTATTACTATTATCATTAATATCACTGTGTAATGAACAATCAATTGATGGGTTCCAAATATTTTCATGCACGATACAAACACTACATGTAAGTAAACTGTTGTCAGTCACACATTTATTTTACTCAGTGTAGGGTTACATGGTAATGCAAACATTTTCGAACATTTCAGCCAATTTTCATTTTCAACAGTTTAACTGCTGCTTTTCATCTGGTTGACTATTCGCTCTCGCTCATTTTTTCTCATATTGTGACAAAAGTGTAAACTTTGTGGTAAGTATTAATTTCATTTTCATATTTCGCCCATGTCAGGTGGTCCTATTAATTTCCCTCCTTAGATTTCAATAAATCACAAGCGACCATTAAGATCACTTGAAGTGCAAGAATGAAGAATGACTGCATGAAAAGCAACCCCCTGGCTATAAACCGATGCAGCGGTCTGGAAAAGAAAGCTGCTCTCTTTCTCTTTTCTGTGCTGCTGTAATGTATTCAGTCTGCACATTTACCTGCATTATCTAAATGAAGTGGGTCTGTGCTCTCAGTGGAAAGTGCAGCAAACCTGCACACACACACACACACACACACACACACACACACATCTGTGTTCTACAGGACCTAAAAGCACTTGCTCACATGTACATGCAGAAATAAGTGTTGGTGCGCTATACTCACATTATGAGGGCTTGGAGAGAAGTGGCTCTTTGTGAATCCCCATCACATGAGTGGGCTCCTCCAAGAGCATTACATTTCTCCAATAACAACACACACACATATACATACATGCATGCACACTTGGGATGGCTTGCGCACTCCTCGTCTGATCTGATCGCACTCCGAACTGATTATCTATATTCTTCCAAGGGGCTATATGAAGAATTTCTCTCTCTCTCTCTCTCTCTCTCTCTCTCTCTCTCACTCACTCACTCTCTCTCACTCACTCTCTCTCACTCTCTCTATTTATGGGGGTGTAACAAAAAAAAATAGTGGGAACAATAGTGCCGCTCCTTACACATGCTACATCTTTGACATTGAAATTGTCATGGTAATGGAGCATGCGATGTGTGGGAGCAGGGAGAGTTGTAGAGTTTTGATGGAAGGACCGGTAGGTGTTGGTGTCACTCACGAGTCTCACACACCTCCTCATTCTGACACAAGCCTTTAACACATAATAGCAGTGTTTGACCATATAAGCACTGCCGAGCATCCAGCACTGATGCATAGAACATTGGCGATTCTCACTGTTTAAAACGCAGATGTGTTTTGTTGGTCATTTCTGTGTTTTGGGCCGTAGAGGCATTGCACTTCAGTGCCTTGCTCTCTTTCACACCAGTGTTTAATGAATTATTTAAATTATTGATAATAATTGCAGTAAACAAGCCATCGGTCATGAACTGTGCACAACAATTCTTTATACATGTACATAAATATGCAAATCAACAAATATAATAAATATAAAATTAACCAGTGTGAGTATATCAAGTATTTCACAATGGCTTTTAAATGTGCATGAATAAAAATCCCTTAACTTCATCTAAAACATTTTAGTATTTCTAAACCTAAGCCTAAACCTAGCCCTAATGTTGTTTCTACCCCTTAAATGTATTCTTTTTGACTCCTAACAGGTTTAAAAAGTTGTCATCAGGACATTCTATCTATCATTACTTATGCCACAGCCATTATCAAAGATATAAACTCAAGTTTTTTTTATTTGAACCTTTTTAAATCAATATAGGTTATTAATATAGGTGTATTTTTCTCAGCTGCATTCTGTGAATACCCTCTCATACTCTGACTGGCTCTGACCACAATATTCCTACCTAACCATTAATGCAAAGGAGCCAACATACAGCATTTTGGTTGCTAGCAAACATTTTGTCTCAGTGGTTAAATGACCAACAAAGTTAGCTAGTGAATTACATAGTTAAGATCTTGTCTTTGCAGAGCATAGCCAAGGGGTTGGCTGACAGGTGAACCATTTGAAACACAATTAAGTTGGAAGTTATAATCCACTAGCTAGCCCAGGACTGCACTTCAGTACCTACCCCAGAGTAGTTTATTTAGTAGTATTTATTTCACCCATGCGGTCAACAGGTTAAAGACAGGTACAATAGTTTAATAGTGTGTGTTTGCAGCTGACTTTCCTAGATTGGCAGATAGATCGAGCTTACCAGACTAATGGGTAGTCCGTAGTTTTTAAAGCCCTTTTCATGCACATAACCCGTTAAAGTATCAGATAAAAACAATATGATGGATAATAAATTATCAGTCTTGTTTCAATGACAATTTCATTGTTCCACACATCCCCAACAACACACACACACACACACACACACACACACACTAGGGCTCTATCTCTCATTCTCTCTCTCTCTGAGCAGAGGCATGTGGCTGTATGAGCCACGAGTCACACCCCTGGTCCGTCTTCCTCATTACCCAGCATCCTTCCCATCGTTGACTTCTGGCTTTTCAAACAGCTTCAACAGTCATTAACACTAATGCTCTGCTGATCAGCGCAGAGACTGACTGCCGTGGCAGGGTGTGTACGTAAGCAGATGCTTAGGTACATTTCACCTCCATCAAGGCTCAGATCATATTTACACACTTAACAAATTTCACATGCCTCAGGGCTGACAGTGGACACATGTGAGAAAGAGGCCACCATCATTCAACACACAAGAACAGAACACTGATTCGCTTCAGCAACAAACATCTTAACACTGAGAAAAACTCACATAAACAGACCAATAAAAAAAGAATGAACAAATAACCAGCTGAATTTCTAAATGAATATTGACATAAATTGTACATAAACTGAAAAATGAATAAATGGATGTCTTTAAATGAGTATTATAAATACGCAAAATTCGTAGAAACAGAAACAATGAGGGTTTTTTTTTTAACTAAAGGAAACAACAATTTGCAGCTTATTATTTAATACATTTAATTAATTTGTTTGTTTTAAAGAACTGTAGTTATGTGACAGGGAGAGAGACAAAATGTCAAAATTGAAGAAATAATGACCAATAGAATGAAAGAAAGAAAAAAGGAAATAAGAAAAGGAAAAGGAAGAAAAATGCGGATGCCTAACTCTAACCCTAACCCATTGCTTCATGGTGTAGTGGAGTTCTTCAGACTTTCACAAACACTGTGCATCATGAGCCTGGCATTAACTGCACCAGAGATTCCAGACTGTGAGTGTTAGTAGAAATGCAGAGCAGAGAAACAATGTTTCACAACATGACTCTTTATGAGAGAAAAAATTTGCAGCAGAACATTAAGCAAATGGTGCCATTAAAGGTGTTAATCTTTACCTGTGAGGGGTTCAGGAATGATGGGGCCTGTGCGTGCGTGCGGAGATCTCAGCGGAACTGGCCGCGTGTCAGGCTGCACTAATAAATGGCTGGGCTAAATGGTTCTTTAATTTGGTGCCACTTGTTCAGAAAGGCGAAGCCTTGTTAAAGTCATAGCCCTGCTCAGGCCCAGTCAAAGTTTAGCCATTAAGCAGCAGATCCATAATTTCTTGATGTGGCAGGTAATGAATTGTGTGTATCAGTGTCATTAGGTCTTTATGAACCACAGGCTTACGAATATTAAACTCTGTCATTAAAAAGCCTTTTAATGTTCTGTTCAGGTTAATGGGGGAAATACACTTAAGTGGTCCGAGTGAGGAGTGTGCTAATTGTGATTCATTACATAAATGAACGGAGTTGTGTTTATGAAAGATGTTTTTTCATAATATACTGCTATTAATAATGCAAGTTTGAACTGTGGCAATCAAACATCTTCATGTATCTTACTCTCTTACACACACTAGTGTGTTTTCCTGTTTTGTGGGATGTTTACATCTTCTTCTGTACGACTGTTGCGAAATATTTCTGTGCTTACCCAACCTTAAGCTTGATATTAGCAACCAAGTATTCAGTCATTTTTACCTTGCTTTATGAAAGCTGCAGTTTTTGAGAAGTATTTGTGAAAAATTGAACAGGAACACACCAAAGAGTGTGAGCAGCACAGAATTCTTCCTCTGCATTTAACCCGTTTACCAAGTGAAACAGCAGGCAACCAGGTGCCCGGAGAGCCGTGTGTGGGGACAGTACCTTGCTCAAGGCTATTCAGAGGGGCTTAGAGATCTTGGGAATTGCACCAATGAATTCCTGGTCGCAGGGCAAACACCAACTGTCCCATATAGTGTAATAGAATTGGCAGGACAGGCCAGCTGATCTGTCCAATTACATGGCATTAGCAGTAGTTCAAAGAGATATGATGGTGCTTCGTGTGACTCTGAGGATGCATATGCTAGCCTTCAATTTCATAGTGTTCGTGGCATCATGTGAATGAGGGAGTCCTACTGTAAAATAAAAAACAAATAATGCTTTCATTATCCATTATATACAAATAAAGTATGTGTACATGTAAGTGAGGCCTTTAAGTGATGATGCATAGTGTTTGTGAAAGTCTGGAGAAGACTTCACTACACCATGAAGCAATTGGAAAAGGTGGACTAGTCTGTTTTCTTTTACATCTTGTGGGTTTACCTGGGGAAAAGATGGCACCGGGATGCACTATGGGATGAAAGCAAGCAGTCAGTGGAATTGTAATCTTTAGAAAATTGTGAAGTCCATGTTTTATCAGGTCAGAGCTGTTCTGGTGGCATGAGGGGTCCTATACAATATTAGCCTGTTCGTTTTAATATTATGGTTGATCAGTGTATGCAGTACATTAACAAACTTAGCAAATTCTCAAAAATAATTATTATTCTGTTGTTATTCTTTCCTATTTGGTAGGGGGAGGAGGGTACTGATAAGATTTAGCATCCCTTAGGAGATATCTCTTTCTTTCTTTATCTCTCTCTTTTTCTATAACTCTTTTTCTCTCTCTCTCCTGCTCCCTCTCTCTGTCTCTGTAGTGCTCCAAGGGTGAGTGTAGAAAGCCCCAGCAGCATGCTCTTTTCTCCTCTGGATCCTATGTAGCACCTGGTGGGGGAGGGGTGCTCTCTTCCGAACGGCCTGCCAGCACTCTCCAAATGATGATTAATCACTGGGGGCTGAGGTGGGGGGGTGCACCCTGACATGGCTATAAAGGTGGTCAGTAGGGCCAGGATAGGCCATCCTGAGCAATATGTGCAGTGCTGCTGCTAGAGTGGGCGGACAACCGAGGAAGATGGACGACCTCTGAGACGCCTGATGGCTCAGAGTCCTGTCATTAACAAGAGAAAAACAGACAACAAAAGGAACACAACTCTCTCTTACTCTCAGTCTCTGTCACTCTGTCTCTGTCTCTCTCTCTCTCATGCTCTCTCTCTCCCCTCTCACCCTTTCTCCCTCCTTCTCTCAGTCTCTGTCTCTCTCTCCCTCACTTTCTGTCTCTTTTAATGGATTTTCAGAATTATCCCAGATAACTACAGAAAAACAAGCTGGCAAGCTCAGGTAAATCAGGAGCTCACCAATTCTAATGATATGTATGTACATTATGGGCAGATCATGGCCTGGGTGTTAGATAGATGCCCCTGTGGTCAGAAGGTTGTGGGTTCGACTCTAGTGGTACCCTTGAGAAAGTTACCATTTCCAGACACTTCTCCACAGGTGCCCCGAATGCAAAGTAGGAATTTCACATTGTTCACAATGTGTGCTGTATTGTGGTATGTTTACACATGACTATACATTTTACTTATGACCCCATTTCTTGACAATGTGTGTGAAGTCTCCAGTAAATGTGTATTAAATGTGTCCTGTGTATTTTGTGTCTATTAGTTACATTATATTTTTGGATGTTCTCAAGAGTTATGACAAAGATCCAACTCAGATTATGTACTAAATTCTCACTAACTTGGTCACCAATCGCTCTCATCAGATCAGAGAAGTATGGAGAGTCTTTCTTACAGTTACAAATGAGCGTGCGATTCATTATTTTACAGGGAGCTGGTAGCACTGTGGATGATGATAGAGGTGCAGTCTGAGTTGCTGTCTCTACCCATTTGAATGGAGATGAATCACAAAGCCTTAACCCAAAGACTCCAGGCTGACAATTATATCAGCACAGCTATCGGACTCTCCCCTTCTCCTCATGGAGGGATCCAGTGTGGAGCAGTGTGGGTAATAATGCATTCGCAGAAGCCCATTAAGAGCAGCCTCGACAGAGAAGCTCATTAGCACGTTGGAGTATTCCCCCCATTTGTGTAATTCTATAAGCTGTTATTGCTTTCCACAATCCTATTCTTTAATGACACTATTAATGCGGAAAGTTTATCAGTAAATGAGCATGTTTTTGGCCTCACTGGCCTCACGTCTGTTTCAATCTGGGGTTCAGTTACCTCCTTCTCCATCCCCCTAATGACCCATCTATGTTAATTAAACAGAAGAAGAGAAGATGCACTGCGTGGAGTTTTCCTTAGTTTTCTTCCAACCAGACTCTATTCTAAGTCCATGCTTAAAAGTGTTTGATAATGACATACAGTTGGTGTTCACTTAAAGGGCCCATATCCTCCATTTTTCTTGTGTTTTATTATTAACCTAAGTTCCGCTTGAAACATTTTAATGGGCTTAAACAGTCTCTGTTCATTTTTACATGATCCTTTTCCAACCTCTCTTTGTCCCTCACAATTCATTTTTGTTACTTTACCTTAAAGACTAAATTGCCTTGGTTTTGACTGGCTACCTTAACAAGGCCTCATTCAAAAATCACCCCAGGCTGAAACAGGTTTTATATGTGAATAGGTGGGGCTATACTGCTATAGACTGAATGAATAAGAAGAAGAATGGGAAATGTTATGGACCATTAAATACATCTACAAGCAAACATGTGTTATGAACTGTGTTTGCACAACAAAACATGCCGTGGTACTATAAAACTCTTTTCCAGTGTTTAGATTAACCCTCAGAACACTGATGGTAATAAAATAATTTAGTTTGGTAATTTGTGACATCATTCATTTTACTTTTTCTTGGAAGCAGTTGGTCAAGGAGGCAACCAGTGGACTGACCAAGGACTCTTTAGTCTCATTGTTGTCAGGATTTCCCCTAGAAACCACAGACACAATATACACCCGTCACCATCAGCAGAAATTTGTCCTGGCCTGGTGCTGAGGGCCCAGTTTGACACTTCCTGCTGCCTGCCTGGCTGAGAAACTTTCACTGTTGCGTAAGAACAAACGGTTTGATGATTAGCTGACTCGGTCTGGACGCCTTGTCGTCCAATCAAGGCCTGCTCCATCATGGTCACTGTGAGTGGTTCTCTGCCTTCTCCAGTCTGGTGGAATGAAGACGGAGCACCCCGCAAGCTAATTGGACATGGCACGTTACAAGCTGAGAACAAGCTAAGTGGAGCAGGCTGTCGGGAGAGACTGATTAGCCCAGGGGGGCTGAGGTGTGGTTTTTACACTAGCGGCACAGTTCCTGCTACTGGTTGAACATTAACATGTTAGCTAAAAGCAATCTCCTCCAGAAGATCCTGTCCATGTGGAGATCAGGCCTACAAGAGGAAATGGGGGCTTTGAATATAGAAGCGTCTGCCAGGGGGGCCTGGGTGGCCACACAAAGTAATCAATCAGACACTCTTTATTTTACTGAGCACAACAAGATTGCCAGTGAATGTCAGTGAAAATTGCCCTGTCTGTACTTTTTATTTACTGTATGAGGAACATTTGTTCCATTGGAAGGTGCTGGAAGTGGCAGGAAGCTCTAAGAATAAAGAAAAATCCAGAGAATCCACAGAAGACACACTGTCTTGCTGACAACTGAAGAAATTACCAACTGAATAAGATGGAATCTAAAGAGTCGGCCTAAACTACGAAAACAAACTTGTGGAAATAATATGGATTACGCCATAAAGATACAGATTAAATATACCTACATTTAATGATACAAAATCAGCCATTGTGAGGGCTTTGTGCTGATGTTTGGGTTGGCCATTATCTCTCTAGAGTCTCTTCACCAAAGCCTGAGCCATAAAATTGGCACTGCCATATGCCAAGAGCAAAATGACACTCTCATGCCTGTGTTTGTGCATTAGTGGCTCAGTTCTTGTCTTGTTCATTACTTCATGCATAAACCCCAATGAGAGTGAGAAGCACTGCATAGTTTTACAGACATGTACGCCACATGTTAAAACAGCCCAGAGAGGAAAACACAAACATTGCAAAAAAACTTCCACATTAATTTTATATAGTTATCTAATAGTTCTTATCTCATGTAAAAGAGGGGGGGGGGGGTTCAGAATGTAATTATTCAGTCAAGACTAGAGTGGTTAGTTTTGAACTTTATATTCCATTGCTTTATTATTTATACTGATTAAAAAATAGAAATGAAATGGCCAGTCTATACATGCCGTTCATTCAACTGGTTTATATTTTCCATTCCAGCTATGAGAATGTATCAGGCACCTGGGGTGAAGGTTTTTTTTGTAGGATTTTCACCTCAGACCCAGTGCAGCCTCCTTCACATCATACATAAATCAAATGAAACAAGAGAAATATTCTGACAGCGACAGTTGAGTAATCAAATACATTTAGGACAGCCAAACCAGTCAAGGAGAAAAGATTGCTAGAACGGATTAACGTGCAAAGGCTTTTCAAAAGCATTGAATTGAGCTGAAATAGAATCACTACAATTGCCAGTATTGCAACATGTATAAAGATGTCAGTGATTGGAAGGATCGTTACAACCGTAAATTGCCTGCCAGGGATATGAGGATACGCACTGGGTCATTTATTACCATCACCAACACCCCACACCCCCTCCTCCAAGTCCTGCTGTTGAGTGATTAAGCTGTGCCTACTTGGCTTGAGAAAAGTATTAGTACTCCTCTTACTGATGGGGCAAAATGCATTGTGTTTGCTAACTGGATGGGACAGTTAATATCTTCTGCAGTCTGTAATAAAAGACTAAAGCTGAAAAACGCATCAATATGTCCAACCATGGGCCATGGGACTCAAGGATGAATTGAAGAATTGCACTTTTAATACTCCATACCTTATAGCACAGCTGAGCTGTTTTGGAGATTAAAATCTGATGTTATAAGAAAGAAAATCCTCAAAACCATCCTCAAATCCAGTTTATTAATCAGTAATTTGTGGTAGATTGCATGGTTTTTCTGTAATAGATATAATTTGGATCAATGCCATGCATAGCTGAACAAAGACTCTTCAACATTCTTGTCCTCTGGAGCAAAATGAGGCAATAAACCATGTAATAAAATCAGTTATACCCCAATGTGGAAGTTTATCCTATAATGATGTTTTTGCCTCAGACTTCTATTTCTCACCAATTAAAAACAGTTAAAAAGAGCTCAGGAAGCTGCATCATATTTCTTTCTGCCAATGATGGGAATTTGATCTAGTCTCTGGAGGCAGTGAATCTAATAAATACCATAATGCTCCTTTTCCAAATCATGGGATGCAGGTGTTTGAAAATTACCTATTTATCTTTTTTGATGTGATCTCTATCAAGAAAAGACCACATTTAACAAATATAGTGTAAAGAAACAAGCATAGAAAAAAAGGGAACTTACCTCCATGATTTCCTTACTTTTGTTGTAATCTCGGACTTTTCTATGAAAAGAGTTGTATCAGGTCTGCAGCATAGCTGGAATTAACTTAGCAGATGTTGATTTAAATATAGCAAGTATAGAGCAAGCGTGGACTACTACAGCACTAATGTAAAAAAAGGTTTGGTGGTATTGTGTGTTTAGGAATTCTTAGATAGTGAGTGGTAGAACAAGATGCTGTGACACTGGAAAATTGGGAACATCTGTTTTTGGTTCCCTAATGAACCATTAATTAGATGCTTCCTTAAAGGTCCAAATCCTACACTTTTATTGTATTTTTTAATTTTGCAGTTTTGTTTCTTGTATTCATTTTTCTATAAGGTCAGTTGATGATAATTGGGTGTTATAATGGGCAAAAAACATGCCTATGTTATGTCAGTGCAGGGGGAAAAGACACATGAACTGCAAGAGAATCCTTGCCAAACAGTCACTGCACGTTCTTACCTCAGAGACATCCTAGAATCCATATTCATCCCCCAATTCCCCCAGCACACCCCCAGCTTTCTGTTCATGGATGATAATGCTTGTCACAGCTTGACTTCCGGAAGTTGGAGTACCTCATATGGTATGGCCATCAAAGTCCCCTGACCTGAACCCCATAGAGCACGTCTGCGACCAGTTGAAGAGAGACTGAATGATCGTACCACACCCCCTCGTGACCTGGCAGAACATCAGAACATCATCATGCGGCTAGTGAGGAGCATTAGACTGTCATGCTGTCATTGCAGCAAATTATGGAAACACCCACTACTGACATTGTCAATTTTTGTTATTTGGGGCTATCCCTGTTATTGTCTCCATTTTTGGGTTAATAAATATGAAACAAATGAAAAATGTGTTTCTTCTCATACATTATTAGTAATATCAAAGAGAACTTTTACTTATTTCATTAAAATTCAGAGCAAATAGGAAAAGTACTCATGTAAATAACAATATCTCATGTAAATAACAATATCTCATGTAAATAACAATATCTCATGTAAATAACTACTCATTTATCGTGAGTAGTGTAAATATATCCTGATATAGAATGTATGTATATTGGTTGGCAGTCCACTGCTTCAATGCAAAGAAAATTCACATTGTACACTCTGTGCTGTGAAGTTACTATAAGGGACCATTTTTACATGTAAGTCATACCATAGTAGTCATAATAGTGATTCCTTATCTTAAAGATATCTTAAGCAGGCATTTGGTCGTTTGTTGTGTCATGCGTTCCAAATATGTAGTTGTGAAACTTGATTCAGACATGCAAAGTGAAAAGCATCTTCTTTTTAATTTGTGCATAGCATGTTTCTGCCTCAGTCAGACCTAGATGAGAAGGAACAGCCTGTCCTTCAGCCTGACAACTTTTAGCTGTAAGTTAGACTATTCAGAATTTTAGCCCTGTAGGATGTGTGCACAGCCCCCTGCCATGCAAACTTTGTAACAAAGTTATGCTTTGCTTCATCTGCTCCTATATATCAATGCAGAATTTGCATTGCTTTTTAGGAGCAGATGCAGCTAAGCTTAATTATGTTACAGCTAGGTAAGAAAACCCAAAACATATAATCGTCGATGGTGACACAAACTTTACTGCTTCATCTTTAACTGGGTCAGGCTTCCGAACTCTGTCAGACATATGGCACTTGATCAATGTGACAAGAATGTAGCTTATGGCTATCTCAACTACTCTGCATGGGACTGCATTATGCAACTCATAATCCATCACACTTATGACTCCTTCAATGTCTTTGAGAATTTTGTCCTTGAACTGCTAATACAAATTGAACTAAATACTGATCAGTTCCTTCAATTCATCAGTAAGGCCAAGAACCTTGATATGACATGCTGGACAGCATCATATCTGCATGCATATACACTCACACAAACACATACACACACATACACACACATCAGGACTCATTACATTATGAAATTCTGAACATAAACATAACACAGACTGACTGCCAACAGTAAAGTTTACTTGTTTAAAGTCTCAGGAATTACCATTCGGGTTAGACTAAGGCACCAAAGTGCAATGGCTCTAGAGTAAAGCCCTAGGCATAGAAAACGTCATGTGGTTCGACCACAGTTTATCTCAAAACTAATACATTTTTTAAACATACTTAATATTTTTTTTACAAGTTGTCAGTTATATCAAGTGTTTAGAAACAAGTGTTTGCATTTCTTTTGAGTTTTGTAAATGATGATCTCTTAAACTAGCTCTATAATATCACAGTCGTCAAATTCAATGTAGTTAAAAGAATCATTTTTTCCTGTAAAATATATTAAATGGATAAAAATGTTTTTAAAATACCATTCACTTAAGCATACTGAATCAATTTTCATATTTCAGATACAGAAATTAGATTTTATATTGAATTGAATTTATTTATTGTTATTATTGGTTGCAGAAAAATGCAAATAACTCCTGATAATAAAAAAAAAGCTGAAGTGATTACATATATGGGAGAGATACTACATATAGATAGTTTATTTTTTGTACATGTACCTTTTTTATCTTAGAGAGGCACAGGAGGCTTCTATAAGACTACATGTGAAACAATGTTTTACCAAGAAAAAGTATGCAAAAAATCTTCATAACTATCACTTTTTATTGGTGTGAAACAAACAATGCCAATAACAAAAATAAGGTTGTTCTCCTTATTTCAGCTCCTCAATGTAAATCTCTTCAGAGCCCGGCAGCTTTTCAAGGTTTTAATGGACTGTAATAAGTCCCAACCGTTAAACAAGTTAAACCTGTCCTGATAGTTCTCAACTTCTATGTCTGACATTATATTTTATATACTAAGCACTGACCTTGAGCTTCATACATAACAAAACATATATAATTTACCAGTGTTTCTTAATAATATTTTTTCTTACTTTATATTTTATTATTCATCTGTGAGTGTACAGAAGGAAGGGCATTAACTTGTTAGCTTGACCACTTTAAGCGATCCCTACCACAACCCAGCCAAGCTGGGTACTGAAAGCTTGTTAGCGCATTACTCCCATAGATGCTCCTATGTGAGATGGATCCAATCACCAAATTTTTGGGAGAAGAAATAGTTGAAAAGAAACATAGTTGAAAAGAAACTGGTGAAATCCTTGGAAAAAAACCCTGCTGGTATGACAGAGTGATTAACAACTTCAGCAAGCAGACCAGGAGGGTAGAATTAATTTATAATGTCAGAAGCAGAAATAGAAATAGAAATAGAAATCTTTATTGTCATTGTACTTTAAGAACAACAATTTGTGAGCAAACCGTTTCATTGCAAGTAAAAGAGAGCAGAAGGTTTAAACTCAATTAAGAGCAATAAATTAAAAATTAAAAATACATATAGTATATTTTGAGAATTTCAAAACTACGAAAAAAAAAGAAAGAATACACAAGAAGAGTACAATTAGCACCCAGGTTATATAAGAGGTTTGACATGCTTTTGCGGGGTTTAGAAATATTGTTAATTATGTATTGTTGAAATAAATATTACTGTTATATGTTTGAAAAAGGGTAGTAATTTTGGCTTGTGGAGGGGAATATAAACACAAGACCACAACTTGACAAGAGACATGGCAGCAGAGGTGACAGATATACATCACATGTGTGAAGATACTTCACTCTAGACCACAAAAACAGCATAATCTGCAAGTCAGTGTTAAAATACAATAAAATTACCAGCGTTCTGCATGGCTGTCTGAAATGGTATTTGCTAGCTAACATGGCTAACACTAGCACTTGAGAGAGTCGTCTGGTCCAGAGTGTGTGCCGTGGCAGGAGCTCTTCCCACTCTCTGTTGTATACTGAAATTTACCAGACAATTCAAGGTATTAGCCTATGTTTTGTCATGGTTTCTTGGTCATAATGTTGTACTCGAAGGAACTGATCAGCATTCAGTTTAACTTGTATTAGCAGTTGGGGACTCACACTGACTAATTTGCTCCTACCCTGATGTACAAACATCAGCAATCTTTCCCTTTTTTTGGGCTGGCCCTAGTAATGCTTCTGCAGCCCACGCTTTTGCAGCTAAATGAAAGACTTAGGTGGCTTTATATATCCCCTCAGTTCCTCCCACTCCTCCCTAACTGCATTAGGCATACTTTAGGGCCGATATTGTTTCCTATCAATTCTATTCAGGAGAAATGTGAGCTCACGAGCATCATTATGAGGTGCTTAATGAAATCATACAAGATGTTTATGCATGCCTCATCTAGGGGTAGCGTAATCTCTCAGCTTATTAAAAGTGAACTTACCTCCAGTCTTTTCTGTAGAGGGTTGATTATCCTCATCTGCCAGTGAATCAAATGACAATAAGGAAGACTTGGGGTCAAAGGTCACAGTTTGATTACCAACCATGTGTTGGTTTAATTGTCAAGCTAATACATGCATAAGCAGGCATCTAAGTCTCAGGGGTGATGGTGGCCAAACAGAATATACAGTCTAACATATGGTAATAATATTTGGCACTATAACAAAGACAGCAGTGGTGAGTGGGTGAACCTTTTCTGAGAAACATGAAAACTTTCTTATGATTCTGAGTTAGCCTTAAACAATAAGTGTGAGTCACATGCAGATTCTGTAAGGTTATTAATCAGCACTATAAATCAAAACAGCATTCCTCCATGTCTATGGTGCAACACAAGAACACTAGCAAATAGAGCAAGAAAGAGTGCAAGAAAAACCTTAAACACAGGTGTTACGGCTGAAGGGGAATGTGGTGGGTGACCGCTAGATTAGGGTGACCATATATTGGTTTTGGAAAACCAGGACACCTTAGTGCACGTTGGGCAGGGGGGGGGGGGACCAAATTAATTTAAGTAAAAGACACACCAAATGAGAAAGCAACCACCATTGCAAACTACCTAATGGAAACTTTGGCAAAAAAACATTTGTCTTCCAAATGCAAAACAAAACACACATTGGCGTGGGTTGCCCAGCGCATATACTGAACAATTGTGTCCATCATGACCTTGCAAATATCTTCTGATTTTAAACAGAGCTGCCCGCACTGACGCGGCTCAGGGATTACGTCACACGCAGCGCCGTGCACAGTGCCCTAGTGCCGGTCAATTGAATGGTCCAATGAAAGGTAATAAAAAAACAGGACATTTCCCCACTTTCTAAAAATAAACTGGGACTCCCCGGATAGGACGTTAAAAACGGACATGTCCGGGGAAAACCAGACGTTTGGTCACCCTACGCTAGAGGTCACCCTAAGTATTATTATGTGTTGAAGTGTATTGGTGTTTGTGTTCAGTTAGTATTTAAGTTCTGTTTGGACTAACTGTAGGTTGTCGGTTCACCATCACGACTAACTTTATTTCTGCATCTTTATGTTGAGTGTGCCTCAGGACCCCGAGCCTGTTTTTGTTTTGGAAACTTTGAAAAAAAATAAAGAAAGAGGGGGGCGCAGTTGAGCATCGAAGATGTAGGACGTGTCTCCCGTTTGCTCCGTGAGTTTGTGACAGTAAACAGTTTTTACACAGTTTTCTTTACATAATATAATTGGTGCTCGGTTGATTAAAGCACACAGGTAGCTTTAGTTTATTTTGTTTCGTTATTTGAAACACCCATGGTAAGTTCTCGAGTGAAAGCCGAGCCAAGTCGTGTAGGCCATGGGAAAGTCC
>JBBMFX010000101.1:23057850-23072272 GCA_037832545.1 Rhabdalestes septentrionalis
AAACTCCACGGTTTCCACACTAAAAGCCCAAGTTCAGTTGCTAGCGGATAAATGTGAAGACCTGGAAGGAAGAGCGAGGAGGAATAACATAAGGTTGGTCGGAGTGCCGGAGTGGGTCGAGGGTGCGCGCCCGACCAAGTTTGTCGCACAGTTGCTGAAGGAAGCGTTTGGCTTGGACGAAGTGTCCCTGCTCGACCACGCGCATCGCACCCTCCGATCCAAACCTAAGGATGGTGAACAACCAAGGTTGTTCGTCATCAGAGTGCATTTTTTTCATGTGAGGAATGATATTTTATGTCAGGCTGGAGAGACCTCCTGAACGTCGCCTCTTCTTTACCGGGGTAAAAAACTGTTAATTTTTCTGGACTATACATCAGCAGTTGCCAAGAAATTTGCTGCTTTCTTGGATGTTAAGCGCCGGCTTCATTCATGCCCCAGAGGGAAGTTTGGCTTAAGGTTTCCCGCGATCCTCAGGATCATTCTGCCTGATGGAGACACACCCAATTTTGAAGACCCGGCCACTGCAATTGAACACAAAACTTAAATCCGTGGTCTCCTCGGATGCCACAGTCTAGGATCGATGCTGGCCGCCTAGTAGGCCTATTGGCTACCTCACTGTTTTGATTGTTATTTTGTTCCCTTTTCCATCTCTATTTGACTTTGAGACTATAGTTATCTGAGCCATTTTACTGGTGTAAATGTTATTTCTGTGTTATCTATACATTATTCTTTTTGCACAAACTCACGGGACACTTGTCTTAGAATTTGAGTGTCTCTGATATTTTGGGGGTTTTGCTCGCGTCTTGGTTGGCAGGGCGCTTCAGCCCGGGGGATGGGGAGGGGGTTTCTTTTCTGTTTTGTCAGAGTGATGTTTGGTTTCTCAGATTGCGTGGTCACCTTGGCTCTCCAGTTGTAATGTTACAGCAGTTAGACATTCCATACTACATTGTTTGTGTATACATTGACCCACTTGTTTACGTAAATAATGCCACAACTTAAACAGTCACAACAATCAGGGACTGGTCTTAAATTAATTATTTGGAACTGCCATGGCTTAAATAACCTGATTAAGCGCAGTTAGGTGCTCCATCACCTTTAACAGTTAGGAACACATAAAGTTTTCCTCCAAGAGACCCATTTAGATCTTTCCAGCCATCTTAGATTGCAGAGGAGATGGGTAGGCCAAATATTCCACTCCTCATTTAGAGGAAAATCCAGGGGTGTGGCAGTTCTGATTCACAAGTCTGTTCCTTTTCTATGCTCGGATGTAACGGGAGATTTGTTTTTGTGACAGGACAACTCAAACTTTTCTCAAACTATGGGCCGCGGACCTGTGCCGGTCCGTGAGAAGTTCCCCGCCGGTCCGCGGGGCCTCGGTTCTGCACCAATAAAAATTCGGTCAGATCTAGTTCTGATATCAGCGCTACAGTCACTGCGCGCCCCGCCCCCTCGACTTCACGGCCCGTCCCTTGATTCAGCATTCTTGCTCGTTCAGCATTCCCGCTCTTTGTCTCATTCACTCCAAACTTTTCACAAACACACACGAATTAAGAGAGTTATCGAAAAATCATGGCGTGTTCAAAGCAAGCAAGTCTGGATTCTTTCTCTCGGAAGCATCAATCAAATGCTGCCCTTCCACACCACGGATCTGTGCGAGACTGCTTTTCTGAACTGGCAGTAGAGTTTAGATTCTCTGCTCGAACCTGAACCCGGCCTGAGCCGGCTCGGGTCAGGTCGGGTTCATTTTTTTGGACACGATCTCAGCTCTGTCAGCCATGCAAACAAGGGACAGAAATAGAAAAACTCGGAACATTCGCTTCGAGCGGCTCTGTCAGCGCGTCTTCCTCGTTTCAACCAGTTAGTGGCAAGAAAGCAGGCACACCCATCACATTAAAAGGTTGATTAAATTTTTTCTTTGCCAAATAATCCCTGAAGGTGACTAGAACTGTAATTTAATTTAGGTTTAAAGCCAATCTGCATGTTCAGCACCATTTGGCAAAAAAAATAAATCATAAAGCAAAAACAAAATGTGTAGAAATAAAAAGAAAAAAATAACGATAATAGTAATAACAATAATAATAACTCCAGCTCCAGTTGTTTACACAGAGCCCTGCAGCCCCAAAGCCTGACATGATTAATAAGGACCCCAAGACTAATACGTTTGAGAAACGCTGCATTAACTCATTCTTGCAACAGAGGTAAAAATGAGGCCCTGTTTTGCAGGGTCCCGACACATTGACCGGCAGCATTATTAGAGCACAAAAAACCTTATAGCATCATGGGAATTTTATTTCCTCCCCGTCTCACTACCTTCCAACCAGTTTCAACTGCTTTGAAAACAAAAACGATAATAAATCCGCTCATTATTACAACTTTTGTGAGAAATTTGAAGTATATTTTACACTATTTAAAACATTGACTCTTTTATGCAGCGGAATTAAAAACCAGGCTCTGTTTTGCACGTTCGCTCCACAGATTTTTCCAAAACGTTATCAGATCACGAAAAACACCAAAGTATTCTGGGAATAGTATTTTCTTCCAAAACGTATTTAACAGCTATACAGACTAAAACGATGTGGAATCCACTCATTATGATTACCCTTTTAGCGGAAAATGTACAGTTTATTCTCACAATATTGAATACATTCACCCATTCATCCAGAAGAATTAAAAACCAGATTCAGTTTTGCATGGTGGACTGCATATTATTCAAAACGTTGTTGGACGCGATAGTATTCTGGGAGCTGTATTCCTTCCTCGTCTCACCACCATTCAAACTGATTCAACTGGAATTCCCTTATTACAATTAACATTTAGCAGGAAATGTGTAGTTTATTTTCACAATATTTAATAAATTCACCCATTCATGAAGCACAATTTAAAAAACTGGCTCTGTATTCATGGTGTGACCGCACATTATTCAAAACGTTGTCGGATTACGAAAAACAAAATAGTATTCTGGGAACTGTATCCATTCCCCGTATCATCGCGTTCCAAGTTGATTCAACTGCTCCACAAACAAAAACTATTAAGAATCCACTCATTATAATTACACTTTTTAGTGGGAAATGCTCTCGATATTTTTACGATATTGAATACATTCACATATTCATGCAGCTGATTTAAACCCCAGCACAGATTTGTCAAAAACGTCATCAGATCACGACAATCACAATAGCATTTTGGGAATTGTATTTCTTCCACGTCTTGTTGCCTTCTACACGGTTAAAACTACTCTACAGACAAAAGCGATATGGTATCCACTCATTATAATGACACTTTTAGCGGGAAATGTATGATTTATTTCATCTATATTGAAAACATTCAATCATTCATGCAGCAGAATATTCCAAAATGTTATCACATCACGAAAAAAAACATAATATTCTGAGGTGTGTATTTCTTCTCTGTCCTTCAGTCACCAGTTAGCGCTCATAGTGGTGGTGGTACGCATTACCCATTAAAACACATAGGGTAGAAAACGTGATCCTAGCACGTAAAAAAGGCCTAAAACGGGACCACAGCACATTTAAATAGATTTTTATGTTGTGATGGCAGCACGAATAAACATGAGACCGGGTTGGGTTTCATACTACAAGCTTCCACATTACACAAGTGAGTGGCTTCAAATGATTTTTGCTCAGTCTCAAAAGCCTTAAAAACAGAAAACTCTGCTGGAATAAAGTCTAAGTAAGACTACTGTGTACTGTTTCTTTTTATACCATTTGAAAGTGGTAGTCAGTGTTGTCCATGAATGTGTCCAATGAATGGCTCTAATTGATCATGTTTCATGAATGCTGAACTGAACAATTGGGTTTACAAATTATGACTGTAACTGTTAGTGATGTTCAATCTTGCGAGACTGAACGCAGTTCACGTTTACATTCGCAGGCTATAGTGATGGAATGTTCGGCTGTTTTCTGTTTTTGTGTAACGGCTCCCAAAGAAGGGATGGTTCTTTCAGCTCTCAAATGGCTCTGAGTTTATTATCATCTATATCCTCATATTTTAGCCTAACTTGGCAAATATGAGTGCTTTGTGTGTCGATAAACACTTATGCATTGTGTTTTTATGAGAAGCCTTACCATTTGTAGTTTTGTGTGTTTGTTCTGTTACAAAAGCAGGCATTTTTACATTTTTTTATATTTTCCTCAAACTTTTAATTTTAACATTGCAAACAAATCCACAGAAAATAAAACAGAACCAAACTCAGTAAGCAAACAGTATGACATTCAGAAAAATCAAATGCCTCAGCTTGGATGGGCTGATGCAGTTCCTTCTGTCATTTATTTTCTGCTCCACCAGACTGTCACATCTGTCAACTTCTCTGTTTTCACATAATGGTATGATCCTATATCCTCACATGTGATTGCAGCCAAAAAAAAACCCAAGTTCTGCCATGAACAGAGCTGAGCCACTGAGAGTGAGAGCTGAGCAATGAAAGGAAATAAAGTGGGGAGCGGCTTTCACTCGATAGGAGTCAGCTCTTCTGATTCACTACAAAGCATTGACTCTTAGAACTCTTAGAGAGATGCTTTGTGCATGACACCTCACTAGCAGGCTAGCATAAGAGCATGGCTGATGCTTCAGGTTTGGACACCTTGGCAGAAATACACATGGGAAATTAGCTTATAAAGGAAGATATTTAATTTTAGTACAACTAAATACAGTTTGAGTTTTAGAGCTGTACATTTTCATTAGTTTGATAAGGTTTAAAAATAGATAACTGCTTTTTTTTTTGTTATGTTCTTTCTGAGCATTTTAAAAGATATGACTTTGGTTAATGGTTCTGAATAAAAAATCCATTGACAGTATATCTGCAACTCTTTTTCTCCACTTTCGCCATAACATGATGCTTTGCTTAAGGCATAAGATCTATTCTCAACCTCAAAATTGGCTTTTAATGTAACTCACGTCTATGATTGTTCAGTCCTATGATAGATAAAAAGAGAAGATTGAAGGAGGTTCAGATAGAAGTTGTAGTATCCCTTTACATTCTACAAATGCTTCACAACTGGTCCAACAGACAGAAACAATGTACCCGTGTGAATTTGCAGTTCAGAGTACACAGTCTCACTCATTCATGGATTTTTTCTTAGAACCCAACTACTAATTTTTCACAGAAATCCCCACAAAGATTTTTTTTTACTTTATTGTGGCAATATATATGTTTTCATACATGTATTATTACTTTTAATATACTAATTAATTATTGTATTATTTCATTATTAAATTCGATTTACAATTAAAATATATATATATTGTAAATTCAGCAAATAAAATATAACTTTATATTTTTTACTGTTGAAAGAACACAAAGCAACCAGATATGAAAACTCATCTTGGTATCCCTCATCCCTGTAGGAAGTTTGGAAGTGGCCAAGCCAAGAACTATATTTTTTTCTCCTTGCTGCTGATTGGCTGCTGCCAAGTGACACATGTCTGGCAGATGCAGTTTCCTGCTTGTAGTTATCTCAACTTTATCTTTACATATTTTTGTTAAGCTTCGTTTAAAATTCCATTAGTCTTTTGAGAGCATATTTTGGGGCATATGTAGGGTCTTCTACCATTCAGTGTGTCCAGACATACATAGTTGTATAGTATATTCTTTTATTCTATACTTTATTCTACTGTTTTTTGCTGCTCTTGCATTGTTCTGTCAACAACATCTTATATTATCTTAAAAGGTGTTTCATAAATGCTTTAAAATAATCCCAGTCTTACTACACCCTGCACCATAAAATAAAATGGTTATTTAAGGGAACTTTTGTAAAGGAAGTGTTTAAATTAGTGCTGTCAAGCGATAAAAATTTTGAATGGCCGTGCAGCTGCGCTCCAGAGGTGAACCGGGAAACGCGCGAGCGTCTTTTCCAAAAGGCAAATATTCCCCTTCAGAGTCAGAATTGGCAAAAAAAACATCCACAAGACATTATTTATTTGCCATTTTGGCGTTTTTTTCTTCCAAATCTCACTGAACTGAACTCCACTTTCTGGCTGCTCACGCAGCAGTGATCTGGGACTCGCTTCTCCTGCTGTGTACTACTAGGAACTTTGAACAGGAAGATGAGGTAAAGCGTTAGTCTCGGAAAAAATATTAACGCGTATTTTTTTTCTGTGATAAATTAATCAAATTCACGCATTAACTTCCCAGCCCTAGTTTAAATATAACCACTTATTTGCCTGGTTAAGTAGTTCTTCTTTGTGATAAAAAGCCTGTTGTATGTTTTTTGAAGAAATTGCTAAAGCAGCAAACATGGTTTTGCTATTGCTATAAGTAAAGTATAAAGTCAATATGGCTAAGGATTTAAGTTTAGTATCCTCAATGTTTTCATAGTCTGGTTTAATGTCAGCTGCTGTAGTAAAGTCAGTAAAAAAATAAAAAAACAGCAACACACATATACCAGCCCAACACACACTATCATGCTGAAATCTTTGAGCGGTGATCCTATGATGGGTGTCTATTTTCTTTGATGGACAGGGTAGAAAGGTAGGCTACAATCATTGTTTGTATACTTACGAAGTCTAATTTTAGTAATAAAAGTATGTTCATGCACAAAATTACTTAACAGTGTGTACACTCCAGTAAAATAGTTGAATGTAAGGCAGTTCTCTCTATGAGAGTAAATCAATCCAGGCAAGATTTACTGTGGCACTTAGACACATCCATTTGTTGACAGAATGAGATTTATTCTGGATCCAAGAAATGTTTTTGTATTCATGTTTCTAATATTTCATCAATTTCCATTGCTTGAGTCAGTAGAGTTATGACTGCAATAATGCCTACAGCACTGTAAATGTATCTTACTGAAATGCAATATGGAAAAGCCATTTATAGAATCATTAGCCTTATAAGTTATGTTTAATGCAGAGGTTTCATTCCCCCTGAAAAAATGGCAGAGGAATGTGTCTCCCTTTTAAATATTGTGAATATTTGCAAATGACTGCTGTCAAGAATAAAGATATCTGTCGAACTCCAGTAGAGATTCTGTCTGTCAGTCACTTGGAAGAGAAAGCGTGATTCATCTTCCTTTATCATGGCAAAGTTCACTTGAGTTCAGAGGGGATTCAGCAATAAAAGTTATCAGATTAACCCCTTAAACCCTAAGCACCAGATAGATTCAAATTACATTAAAAAGTGAAGATGTAAGGTTCGGCTCCAGTGATAGCAAAGAGTGGAAGAACACAACATAGGACCTCAGTGCAATGTACACACCTAGCCTTCACAGCACAGTATAAATTAGAGACTCCTAGACGTATGTTGTGTGTAGTAGTATGTATGTATTATATAGTTTGCCTGTATGTTTATATAGTATTGTAACGGAGTTGGGCTAGGGAGGGCTGTCCCAGCATGCATTGCTCCCGCCTCAAACTGTTATTTGTTGTTGTGTGTATTTGTGGGGTTATTTTGTGTAGTGTGGGGGCTAAATGTGTTATTGTGTTCTTTTGTAGTGTTTCTGTGTGTTTTGGGTTGTGTTTGGAGTTGTTTTTATGTGTTTAGGGGTGGAGGTACACAGTCTACCATGAGGGCCGGGTTTGAGTGATAATATGCTTGCTGTGCTGCATGTGTTGCACTTTTTACATGCCACTGCTGTTAAAAGCTCTCAATAAAAGCTGTGGAGGAATCCTCCCTTTGAGTTCACCAGCTCTAGCAAGTGCTCCATACTTTCCCCTGACAATCTCATCCCTGGATCATTACAGTATATATAAACACTGTATAGCATATAGTGCAATTAGACAAGGTGCTACCAACTACAATAATTAGGGTAGTTGTGGACTTTACACCCAGAGAAAACAAGACACTGGACATTCTTAAAGGCTAATGTCAAAGAGGCAGATCTGACTGCAACCTGGTGTACCTTCTACCCACCAAGCTACCACTGGTGAGGATACAGTCAGCTACTATCAGGGAAGGGAGAAAGTGGTTAAAGGAGGCCAGTGCAGCCTTTTAAGACAGTCTGAAGATTACTTACCACAAGGCTCTTTGTGAACTACGTAGAGAGGACCTTGACAGCCTCATGGACTGTGTCACATAGTACATCAATTTCTGGGTGGGTAACACAAGGTAAAATTCACACCTTCTTCCCCAACAAGCCATGAGTCACCAAAGACATCAAACCTCTCCTGAATGAGGAGACAGTAGAATTCAGGTCTGCTGACAGGGAGGCAGCCAAGGAGGCACAAGGGCATTTGTCTATGACTTAAAGGAAATAAGGGACAGCTATAGGAGAAAGCTCGAGCAAAGGCTCGAGGCAACATAACAAAACCAGTTGCATGTGGAGGGCCATGAAGACAATTACAGGCCAGCATCCAGGGGACTGATGGTGACATTGAGAGGGCCAATGATTTTAACCTGTTTTTAACAGGTTTGATAGTAGGCCTCATCCCAGCCGCTGCTCCAGGTCCAGCTTTATCTTCATGCCACCCAAGATTCCTGCTTCCCCATAAGTTCATTACCGGAATGGGGCTCTCCCTCCCACCTCTCTTCTTCTCCTGCCATCTCACTTCTATTCCATCTCCTCCTGCTGATGATGACTCCAACACCCAAGGCTGTCACTGAGGAAGATAGGAGAGAACTATGCAGACCCTGTCCTGCCAAGGTGCTGGGACCTGATGGCATCTCCACCTCCACCACCCAGGCATGTGGAGTTGTGCTGAGGATTCCAACACTGCTTGTGTCACCAGTAAGGTACCTATGAGCAAGGTACCATACCCACACACCTCTCCCTGGGCGCCCCTCATTGGGGGCAGCCCCCTGCTTCTCTTGGTGAATGAGTTAAAAGCAGAGAAATAATTTCACATTGTTCACATTTTGTGCTGTGCTCTGGTATGTTCACACATGACCAGGGTATTTGGGTGAAAAGTGGGACTAAATTACCAGGGCCCCAAATGGGAGAGGGCCCCTGAAATTTTAGGTAGTTGTGAACCTCGAGCTGGCCACTGCTTTTGCATAGGGCCCAGAACGTGGTGTACATGACTATAAAGGGCCACTTAACATTACTTTACTTAAGCCTCAAGGTTTCCTATCAAGGAAGTACCTGTGCTTTGGAAAACATTGTGTCTGGTTCCTGAACCAGATTTCACAAATGGATTAAAAAGCTGGCTCTGTGGACAGTGAGGAACTAGACAATGTAGAAACTTAGGCTGAAAATCGTCTAGACTACAGGTCATCTGGACACTCACTCCAAAATGTTGTGGCTTAACTGAAAAGTGCTTTTAGCCACAGGCTCACTGTAGAGTGCCCCAATGATCACCACAAAAATCCTTCCTCCCTACTGCCATCAGAATATATAACTCCTCGCTTTTTCACACATTCACACAATAATCAGATGCTTCTTTGTTATGGAATTTCTTTTGGGGTTTTATTTGGTTTACATCATTATGTGCATTACTGTCGTTCTTATATGCAGCAGTCTCACCATGTGCAATGTCATGTGCAGTGTTACTTCTTGTTTAATCTTTTAATTGTGGGTAATTTCTTATTATCATATGAAGTAGTTTTACCAAGTGAAATATCACTACTTGTGCCCACATTACTTATTTACTACTGATCTTGCGCAATCTTCCTAACCTCTCTTTGTGTCACCAGTTGTTCACTTATTTGTAGTATTTGTAGTATTTGTGTATGTAGTATAGTGTATTTTATTGAGTATTTTCTGCAGTTTTTATTAGATTTATTTAGACTCAGTATATTGTTTTGGTCTTGTCTCTGTGCCTTTTTGTGTGTTTGCAGTCGAAACATAAGCAGTTTTCAGATTCTGATTCAAGTTGCACTTATCAACAACAGTACAATATACAGTGAAATAGTTCCAACTATAAATACACACAGCAGAATGGGTTTACACGGTATTAGAGCCTGTTCAAGACGTTCAAATTCTGTAGTCCAATGATAGTTCCCTCCTTTCTTCCTCTCTGGGTCGACCTGAGGAGGACGGGGTTCCCCTTTTGAGTCTTGGATCCTCCCGAGGTTTCTTCCTCCATCTGAGGGAGTTTTTCCTCGCCACTTTCGCCTTCGGTTTACTCACTAGCGGCTCGGACCTGGACTCTGTAAAGCTGCTTTGTGACAACCTGGTTGTAAAAAGCGCTATAGAAATAAAATTGAATTGAATTGAATATAAATGTTAAAATAGGCAAGTCTGCAATTTCTTGTGCATTTGTTCTATTCTTGGACTTCAAAAGAAGTTGCACCACTAGGCAAGGTTAAGGAGAAGAAATAAACTAGACCTGCAATGGTTTAATTGATCTTTTCCTAACTTCAGCCTGAGCACACGGTCAAACAGAGTTCAGCATGGTTATTAATATCACTCAGTCTGTACATCAGCATCCAGTCAATATTCTCCTTCTCTGTTTCTGTAAAAGCCAGACCTGAATAGAGTGACCTTAGCAATACTGAAGTGAAAGTGTTGCTTCTTTGACTCATGTAGCAGTAAAAAGGTCCAAAAACTCCTTGAGTACTGATGTCCTAATAGACCTGTTATTATGGCCAACATGTAAGAGCATAGTCACTTTTTGGATATAAAATAAAAAGCATAAGCTGGAAGGCGAGAGGTAAAGCAGTACAGGCATTAAATCAGCAAAATTGAACAAAACTACACCCACTAAAATGCTAGGAATATCAAATGAAAGTAAACATTTTTTGAAAGTACTCAATTAATAATAAAAATCACTCCATAAATACTTGATAACGCTTTAATGAAGGGCATTCATAGGGCTACATGATACCCACATATGTCTTTAGAACAACTGACAGAAACTCACAATAACTTTTGTAAAATCATATTCCTTTAATTAACGTTTGTCATAAATGCTGTAACAGTGCTCCAAACAGTTCCAACCAGGAAAGTGTTGTTGAAATAAAACTTCATAAATATTTACACAGGTTTAGTTGTCATTTAAGGCTTATGTGGGTATTATGTCGAGTTTCGAAGGCCACCTTTCAGTAAAGTGTTACCAAACATTGTTTTAACTAAACAATAAAGGTTATAAGGCTACATAAACATTTTACATTTACTTCTAACAGTAAGTTACAAGAACTAAAAATCTTTATCAATTTCTTTGATAAACTCAAAATTCCATGACTACTAGCTACTAAATCAATAAATATTCTGCTAAATCCTAAAATGTATGCCACTAAACTAAATTGTACTTTAAAATGTACTAAAGTATATGGTTGTGAATATGTGGTTCTCTGTCAATAAATGAAAATATATTGTCTTTAAGTACTGATTTGAAACTTTATTTTGGGTCTTCAAGACTTATTGTCCTAAGAACCATTTGGGGGAATATATTAGTAACTTCCATGAAAGAGACAGGTTTATTATTCCATTATTAACCTTAAAACTTGTTATTTAGAAACTGGTGATTTATTCAATAACTGTACAAAAAAGTGTAAGTGATGTAATTAGGACACATACAAAAGTGCACTTGATTAAATACAGTGTGTTCATGTGTTGCTACATATTTTAATCAATACAAATTTGTTTCTTATTTCAATATTATTTGTTGTGTCAGTCTTTCAGCATCCTGTGCATAGTCTTGAGAGCAGGAAGAACACTTGTCACTGCTTCAGGAGCTGAAGGCAGTCCACTGACTGAAACATGTGTATTGTAAAGAAAAGGGTATTTGTGGAGCACATTAGCTCACTGAGGGGTTCCCATTGTGCACAAGGGGACTGCCTTCAAAAGCCTCATGCCTTGCTTTTCCCTTTTTTTGGGCCTGTCTGTGTGGGAGGCTATGTGGGCTTCCCCATACAGTGGCTGTATAAGCCCACAGGAACTTGCTCTTACTCTTCAGCTCCCAAAAATGGCCTGTGTAATCAGAATCCACGGCCTTCAGGGCAGTGATGAAAGGGGGACAAAGGGGAGACCATGGCTGCAGCGTGGGCAGCAGCGTCCTGCCTCCGAAGGAGCCGAGCTGGCTCATCACTTGCTTTTCAGCCAGGTAGAAAAGCACTGCAGCCCATCCTCCTACGGGCAGATTCCGGTGCATTCGAGATGGCTTTGGTGACCTCCTGTCAACCATAGCACCATAGGATACACTCTGACAGCTGAGGATGGACAGGGAGTTTGCGGCACACATGCAGATCAGACAAAACAGATGTTCAAAATAAAGTAACATTTCAAATGAACACAATCACCCTTTCCTCATTCTTATATAATGGAGATTACACAGAATCAGAACTGCCTTGTTCATCTGCAGGGTCAGTTGAGACACTGGCCTTAATCAATCCTGCAAGCCAATCACAACAAATGTTACTGAGCTGATTTTCAAAGGCTGTTTTTCAAGGTATCCTTAGTAACAGAACCATGTTCTATTTAAGAAGCATAGAAACACCCAGTCTTAGTTCAGAAAAATAGTTCTCACCATTATAATGATGCTGCCTCCATACAATTCTTCAAATATTCTTCTGTTATTGTATAATGGTGATGATGATCATGATGATGATATAAATAATAATAGTAGTAATTAATGACATTTTATTCCAATTAGTTCAGATAAGTAAACAACAATGAACGACAAAAAAAACAACAAAATAATAGTAAGAATAATAGAATAATGTTGATGATGATGATTATTATTCTTATTATTATTTTCATTATTATATTATATTATTATAATATATTATAATAATATAATATATTATATTATTGTTATTATTGTAGTTGTTGTTGTTTTTGTTATTATTTTCTGATGTAAAGGAGTAAATAATATATGTAATATAATGTAAATTGTGAATTTTATCAAACTGATGAACTGAAGGATCCACAAGCAGTAGCAAGCAGTAAAGCAGGTTGGCCTTTCAGCTTTGGAGAGAGAACAAGACCACTTCTATTCCACTCTGTCTTTTTTTTTCAATGAGTTATGACTTGATTCACATTTGTCTGTTCATACTTGCAGGACACCCACAGAGTTCCACTGAGCTGCATCTATTTGAACACATTGTGCTGAGAGAACAGAACCATCTTGTAGGCCATGACAGAGGTACAGTGTCATGCTGTGAAAATGTATTTGTCTACTGATCAGCAGCATAAATTGCAGGAATATCAAGATCGTCACTAACATTATGATGAATAACTGATCATTTCACTGATTTATCTGTGTACTCAGGCTTTAGAAGGATCCACAGTGTTTGGAAAGAAGCTGTGTGTTATGTTCCTTTTTTAGAGTCAGTCTAATGAGTGTGCCTGCTTCCTTTTTTAAAAATGAAATCGTTTTTATCCGAATGGTGGGTTTTCTGAATATATTCTCCAAAAACTGTAAACAGTATCTGGAATGTAAATGCTGAACAATGCAACGTGGACTGATACCTCCAAATACCCAACCCTGCAAATTGCTTTAAATCTGTTTTCAGTGGTATATGCAGTTGTTGTGTTTTCTTCAAGTGCTGTTCAAACTGCACTGAGTAACTGTAGAAGTCTCCTCGATATTGTTTAGAAATAATAAGATCAGCATGGGTTTTTTATTACAGTTATGTATTTATTTTGTGACAAGATGTCACATGCACATCATTAAATGACCTGCTTTACCTGCCCATCGTTATTTTTATTACAGTTTTCTAGGGTTACAGATGTATTACATTAAGACAATTGCCAACCAATAACAGCATGAATTAAACACTAATTAAAACAGCTTTTCCTATGTGCCCTATCAGTATTTATTCTGAATATAATTTTTCTGTGTATTTTAATGTAATACATTAATAAATACAAATAAATGTTTGTATTCAGTGTTCTGCTCAGCTTGGCTTTTTAACAACAACAACAACAACCACAATGACAGCCAGCTCAAATCAGCCCATTATGACATTACTTTGCTTTTACTCATCATTTGATGTTCCCCTTTTCCTGTCTTAAATAGTTTATTTTTGTTTAAGACTAAATTATAACTCATAGTGTTTCTTTAAGCAATTGAAGTTTTGTTTTGTCCATTTTGTCTTCAAAAGCTTCCAAAACAATACATTCAAGTGATGGGATTATATTTTATATAGCTAATTTAAGGGGGAATTATACAAATGTATATGCATGCATAATTAAATGGTTTAGATATAAAGAAAGCAATTTACAGTCTCTAATGCAAAACATTCTACATTCTACAAAAACATTTTGAAATGTTTGTCTCATTTATTTGTGAAAAATGTCTACAGTGGTGATGAATGTAACCAGAAGACTTAAAGATTAAAGAAAACTTTGAATACACTGTCTGATGTCTGGGGTTTTGTTCTAAATCTATTTTTTTAGGTTGAAAGTTTACATGCTAGGATTTTAAAACAGCATGTATTTTCAGCAACATATTTTCAGACTTACCACTATCTAACAGTAATAAACATATATTAATAAATAAAAAGACTCACAGGTTCACCGGTAATTTTGGAAATTAAACTGCCACTTTGTAGACATTGGAATCCCTGACTGATGTTACAGCCATA